>OV049924.1:241906080-242375667 GCA_920104205.1 Eupeodes latifasciatus
TATTATTATTATTATTATTATTATTATTATTATTATTATTATTATTATTATTATTATTATTATTATTATTATTATTATTATTATTATTATTATTATTATTATTATTATTATTATTATTATTATTATTATTATTATTATTATTATTATTATTATTATTATTATTATTATTATTATTATTATTATTATTATTATTATTATTATTATTATTATTATTAGGTACTATTATTATTTTCTCATACATATATACATATAAATATATTTATTAATAATTCTCCATAGCAGAATATTTCTTTTTGTGTTTTTTTTGAAGTCCGATTAAAAATAATATAAATTATAAGTACATAGACAATAAATTTTCAGCATAATTAGTAGGTAAAAATATACTAATAATGTCTTGGCAAAGAACAAAATGTGCAATTGTACATTGTCAATTCAAAAAAAAAGGAATCTCCTCAAATGAAGCTGTTTGCTTTCCCTAAAAAAGGTACAGACAAGTATAATGCATGGCTAGCTTTAGCAGAAGAGTCTCGAGAACATATAAACAGCCTTAAAAAGCCTTTAATATGCAGCAATCATTTTGAGAATAGCTTCATTGGGAAAAATAAATTAAAAATAAATGCTTATCCATCATTATATCTCAAAAATAAGGAAAACTTTTCGATTGACGCTAATGATTCCATTTGTTTTGATGAAAATAATGCCCAAAAAAATTATTTAACAAGAAAAGAAACATGTTCGATTGGTAATGAAATCACGATTGAGGAACTAAACCTAGCTTCAAGGATATTGTCAAGCAGAAGTTTAGATGAAGAGGTTCAATTTGCTTGCACAAATTGTGAGGCTCACGTTAAAAAGCAAACTTTTTATATAAAAAAAAATTGCCAGTCTTAAGAAAATTAATATTGCTCTTAAAATGAAAATAAACAAAAATCGAAGACCGAAAATAAATGTTTGGAAACAAAATAATCGCTTAAGAGAAGAAATTATAATACTTAAAGCCCGTGCAAAGCTAAATATACAAGAGAAAATTGACGTTTTACCAATGAACCAAAACTCAAAAACGTTTGCAAAACTCATTTTGTCGCAAAGTACAACAGAGTACACTGAAGAAGAAAAATGGATTTCGCAGTGTATATTTTTCCGTTCAGCCGCCGCCGGTTATAATTTTTTGAGAAATCAATTACAATTTCACTTGCCTCATCCATCTTCTTTGCATAGATGGATAAGTATTAAATGCCTTTCTCCAGGCTTAAACAAAAACGTTTTAGAGGAGATAGAAAAAATTACCTCAAAATTGGCAACGAAAGAGAAAGAAGTGGTTCTAATTATTGATGAAATGAACCTTCAGACAAGTTTAACCTACAATGAATACAAAGATGTAATTGAAGGTTTTGTAGATTATGGCAAAAACCAAAGATCTGATATATGTGCTAAGTCAGCCTGCGTTTTTATGATACGTAGTTTATGCGGCAACTTTAAACAAGTTTTGTATCATGTCATTTGCCCAAGTAATATCCCTTCGCAACAACTTGAGGTAGAAGTGCATAACTATTTGAAATATATGCGAGGAATTAAAATTAAATGTACGAGCTATTTGCTGCGATCAAGGGCCTACAAATAGAAGTTTGTTTAGTAAATTATGTCTAGATGACAAAAGTTGTAACTTTGTTTACAAACAACAAAAAAATTATGGTATGTATGATATTCTTCATCTTTTAAAAAGCATTAGGAATAATTTATTGAAATATAATTTGGCCACGGATGATGGAATTGTAAGTTGGAAAATCATTGAATATATGTACAATTCTGAAAGATTAAATGCAACAAGAATTTGTCCAAAACTAACATCAGCACATATTGACCCATCAGAATTTCAAAAAATGAATGTAAAGTTGGCGGCACAAGTTCTAAGTAGATCTGTAGCTTGTGGAATTGAAGCTTTATTAGGTCTAAATAAATTTCCCATAAATATAGCGCATTTTGCAAAACCAACAGCTAATTTTATAAACAAAATAAACCAGCTTTTCGACCTTTTAAATGGAAAACCTAAACCAGCTTTTAAAAAAAATGATCAAAATCTAATATTCATAAGAGAAATGAAAACATATATTCTCAACATTCAGCCTATTAATTCAAGAAACAAAGCGTTTTGTTTCAAAGGTTTTGCCTTAAGTATTGAGAGCATTTTGTAAATACAAAAAGCATTATATATAGACCATAATGATTTATATTATTTAAATATTAACAAGTTTAACCAAGATCCCTTAGAAAATTTATTTGGAAAGATAAGAGCAAGAAATGTTAATAAAAGTAATCCGAATGCTGCTGAATTTGGCTCCCTTCTAGCAAAAGTTATAGCTATGAAATTTGTATTCAAATCTAAATGTTCAAACTGTGAACAAGACGATACAGAATATCTTAAAGTTGATTGGAATGCTATTTTACAAACCAATGCTGAGGAACAAATATCGATTTCGTATGAGCTACCGGAGAGTGAATCATTTGAGAATATAGAAAACGACATGAATATTGATTATAAATTAAATGTTTTACCGCGTGAAGACACGATATTGATAAAGGTGCCGGAAATCGACGATCTTGCTACCAGATACTATGCAGGCTATTGCCTTTTTAAATCGATGAAAAAAATGAATAGTATCTGTGAAAACTGTATTCAACAAATGTCAAAAGATAAGCTTCAATTTGATTTAACGGAAATATTAATTAAATTGAGAGAATACGAAACCTCAAAAGAAAATACGGTTCTTATATGGCCTTCTAAAAATTTTTTCCAAGTCTGTAGTCTTCACGTAAAAATATTTACAACTTTCTTCAAAAAAACACCTTTTATATCGAGATTAAAAGAAAACATTGTAAGAGAATGTATAAACGCAACAAACAGACAATATCCTAGCTGGTTCGATGATTCCGATGAATGCTATGCATAAAATTGACATCATACATTTTTTAATAAAAATCTTACTTTGGAAAAATTGTAAATGGGTAATTGACACAAAAGATAAAAGGTATAAAAATCCTAGAACTAAAATAAAAAAATTAGTGAATGTTATGAACGCGTAGCTTAAACAAAAACAATAAAAAAAATAAATACATAACCAATTTACATATATATATATAAATGTACAATTCAGCGGGTGGTAGGTGGGTGGGGGTCGATATTCTGCCACGTCCCCGTTCGTGACCCCTGGAAACTATTTAAGCAAAGGCAATTTTATAAAAGATCAATCATAAAATAAATAATTATAAATACTTACGATATTTTATTTTTATTTGTCAAGGCCAAAAATTGTCTCTTAAACTTTTTATAAAACCACCTTTGCTTAAATAGGCTAAGAGCAGTGATATATTAAACATATATACAAACTTCTAAACAAAACTTAACAGACCTATTTTAACATCTCAATTTACTATTTTTTTAGAAAAAAACCTACAGAAAACTACTAAAAACTGGTAAAAATAGTTTCTACTAAAGCATCTTGAAAACAGAGAAAGATATTGACTTCAAACTTATTTAATTTAATACAAAAAATGTTGAAAATATAGTTTAAAATAAAAAGTTAATCAACCGATAGTTTTTTCCTTTAATTTAAACCTAAAAAAAAGTACTAAAGAAACGTGAAATTGATTCTTAAACTGAAATATCGGGTAAAGGAGAAAGAAAAAAGAAAGAAAGAAATTGTACAAATTGTTGTTATTAACATAATAATAATTTGGGTGGCGCAACAGTCCGTTTGAGAACTAGGGCCTAGTGACTTACAACTCTCAACCATTCCTGTGTACGAGTACTGTTGTCAGGGATGGAAGGGACCTACAGTTTTAAGCCGAATCCGAACGGCAAATTTGAGAAAGCACTTTTCATGACAAGAATTACTCTTGGAGAATTTGTCAATTCCTCGCAAGAGGCAGTACCCGTGAAAAAAACTTTAGATGGTATAGGCAGGGATCGAACCCAAGACCTCTTGCATGACAGTCCAACGCACTAACCATCATGCCACGGGTTATTAACAACAATTTTTTATTTTACAGAAAACTAAAAACCTTAAGCAAAAAAAAAAATAAAAAATTGATTAACCTAATTGAATTTATAAATTAAATTGAATAAAGAAAGATATTGACTTTAAAGTTGTTTCATCCCATAGAAATATTGTTGTTAATGTTTTGTAACAATTTAAGACAATGTTTATTTTAGAGAAACCAAACTTCTTTCAAAATGTATTAATTTAACTTTTCGATAGGTACCTACCTACATCATTTCCACAGAAAACAGCTTAAATTTATATTTTTGCATACTTACTTGCTAATACAATTTTTCCAAATAAAAAAAATAAATTTTGAAAAATTTAAGTGGGCATCAATAGTAAGTTATCAGTGTGGGTCACATCCGAGCCTCTTTTTTGTATCGAAATTATTTACATGAGTACCTACCTACACCTGTTTAAGTTCACAAAATACGCAACTTACGTTTTGCATAGGACAACAAAGAAACAATCAACAAACAACAAAAAGACCGAAATTGAAACTTACCCTTTTGTCATATATATCTATGGATACATGACATACACACATGCGTTCAATATATGCATCAAAAAAAATCAAAATAAGGAAGGCAACCAAAACTAAGCCTCATACGCGCACCAGCGGCCTACGTACATTTGCATCAGTGTTACCATAGGAATCCATACAAATTATTTTTAAAATGTCATGCACCTAACTCATCTTCTCTTCCTTTCTTAAATGTATTTTCAACATAATTATGTATATTGTTTTATTTGATATAGTAAAATATAACATGGAAAAATTAATAACTATGGTTTTTATTTTCATATTCAATAATAAATAGCATAAATAGCATAAAATACCTACATCGCTTGAACAATAGCAACTGAAATATGGTAACATCGGGACCAAAACATCATCGAAACGAAAACAGTTTCTGTTCTTCTTTGTCTCTATGGACATTGAATTGAGAGAAAAAACAACTTTAGAGTTTTGTATAGTTAGACACTCACACATAGCTTTGAACAGGCATACTGGCAAGCCAATATGTGAAATCAAAAACAGCTTTTTGTGCTTGACGATCAACCGACAAAAAGCTTTTTGTCGGTTGATAGCCAAGGAGTAGTGAAAAAAATATGGGACATTTTCTTCTATGGCGATGAGACATCTGTATAGTTTCTTATCTGTGATACAAGTATATGCACCTACAGAAAAAGCTGAGGAAGAAGAAATGATAAAATTCTATGATAATCTTGAAGAAACATTCAACAACCAAAAAACAGAACTAATGTACGTGATAGGAGATTTTAACGCAAGACTTGGAAAAAGATTAAATAAAGAATAAAACTCAGTTTTAGGAACTCATGGATATGGACTAAGAAATGAAAGAGGGGAGAAACTCATCAAGTGGCTGGAAGAAATGAACTTAAAATTTGGGAACTCATTCTTCAAAAAGAAAGATAGCAGAAAATGGACGTGGATCTCACCAAATAGAAAGACAAAAAATGAAATAGACCTCATACTCACAAACAAAATTGAAACTATCCAAGACATTACTGCCCTTAATAATGTAAATTTTGACAGCGATCACAGACTAGTAAGAATGAAGATAAAAGTAAACCATAAAACATTAAGAAGAAATCGACAAATCTATTACATCCCTAAAATAATACCAGAACAAAAATTTATCAACTACAACGAAACAATAAAGACAAAGATCAACCAACTTTTAGAACCGTCAAATAACGACCTTCAAAATACATATGACAAGTTAGAAAATATCATAAAGACTACAGCAAAAATCTCAATAACGAACATTAAGACTTCCAAAGAAAAAATATCAGACGAAACCAAAGCCCTTATATCAAGAAGAGAACATTTAAGAACAAAAACACAACTACTCAACCAAGAAAAACAGAACTAAGTGAACTCAGGAAAACAATAAAATCTAAAATAACGAATGATATTCGTGCATATAATGAAAAAATTATAAAAGATACACTAAGACAAACAAAATCAATAAACAAAGCAAAACGATATTTGAATAATAAACAAGAATGGATAGTAAATATGAAGGATCAAAATGCAGTTAATATAACAAACCGAAGAGACATAAATGAAAACGCTACATTATTTTTTGAAAAACTGTTCACCTCGACTAAAATCAACACAGAAGAGGAAACAATAGAGAACAATGATTCAATATCGACACAAACCCATATATTCAGCAAAGAAACTATCGAAAGGACCATAGACGATCTGAAGAGAGATAAATGCACTGGAAATGACGGAATATCAGCGGAAATGTTAATATACGCAAAAAACTCACTATCCAACATTCTTGCAAACATATTCAACGAAATCGTTCTAACAAAACAAATCCCTGAACAATGGAAAGAAACAACAATAACACTAATACATAAAAAAGGAAATAAGGACGATATCAACAACTATAGACCAATAAGTAACATTTCGACAATTTATAAGCTGTTCTCCAAAGCACTTTACAGGACCATAAAGGACGATTTCAATAACAAACAACCAAGAGAACAGGCTGGATTTAGAGAAGGATTCTCCACAACAGACCACCTACAGACAATGAATCAGCTAATAGAAAAGTGCAACGAATTTAAACAACCTGTTTATTTTCTTTTTATTGACTTTAGTAAAGCTTTTGACTCCGTTGAACATGAAATGATATGGTCCGCCCCAAGAAATCAAAACATAAACCCAGATTTAATAGAAACAGTTAAAAACATATACAAAAATAACACAGCACGAATAAAAACAGAGAAAATTGGACGAAAATTTAACATAACAAGAGGAGTCAGACAAGGAGATCCACTTTCACCACCTCTATTTAATGCTGTCCTGGAAGACATTTTTCAAAAAATTAACTGGAAGAACTATGGAATAACGATATGTGGACAGGTCCTTAACAATTTAAGATTTGCAGACGATATAGTTCTTATTTCTACAAAATCTTTACATATTCAAAAAATGTTGACGGAACTAACTAGCTTGTGCAGAAATTATGGACTACAAATAAACAAATCAAAAACTAAAGTCATGACAAATCACACTAAAGATGATATAACTTTGGACAGAGAAAAAATCGAGTAGATACGTAGAAGATTATATATATTTGGGACAAATAAAATCATTCAAAGACCAAGAAAATAAAGAAATAAACAGACGCATCACGAACAGCTGGAGACAATTCTGGAGCCTGAAAGAAATCTTACAATTGGACCAAAGTGCAGACACAATGAAAAATATCTTCGACTCTGCTGTTCTGCGGATTCTAACTTATGGACTACAAACAATGAGCTTGACTACAAAAACACTTGATCAGCTTAGAATATGCCAAACCAAAATGGAAAGGAAAATTCTAAACATACGACCGCGAGATAGGATTAGAAATGAAGATATCCGCACAAGAACTGGAATTATAGACGTCATAAATAGAACAAGAAGACTGAAGTGGAGTTGGGCAGGACATTTATCTAGACTTCCGGATCAAAGGTGGACAAAACTGACGACGAAATGGAAACCAGATAACAAGAGACCAGCAGGACGACCCAATAAAAGATGGAGTGACGATTTATCCCATTTAACAACAAATTGGTACAACGAGGCCAAAAATGGAGATACATGGGCAGCCCTGGGGGAGGCTTATGCCAATATTCGACCGACATAATAAACTTTTTGATTTCAATTCATTTGTTAAACTTTAAACTTTAAACTTTAATTTATTATATTTTAATTGCAATTCAATTTTAACTTAAAAGTATATATGTATGTAATGTTAGTTGTAATTTTATGTTAAGTAAAATCTAAATAAAAATTAAATGTAATAGGTATCAATTAATGTATATATCAAACTTAAGGCAATAAAAAAGCTTATAACAATAATTGAGAAAATAAATTTGAATTATCTTAGATTTCATAAATTTGAAATCAAATCCAACAAAAACAAAACCTACATAGTTCAGTACATTTATGAATATCTCCGTGACAACACACAAAAAAAACATAAGCAAATATATTATTTGTTTGCCTCCCTTTACCCTTACTCCCTTAATTTCTTACAAGAGAGAAAATAATACAACCACCTCTTTTCCTCAACTCGGTTTTTGTTTTAACTTCTGTAATCTGCACAGCAAATTTTCAGTGCTCCGAGTGCCGCCTGTCAACCATCAATGAATTAGAAATTCATGTTCCATAAGAGCACTATAGTTTATATATACAAAGATAATAATACTTTAGTTTTATACATTAAATTTTACAAATTTGTGTGTTTGGATATCCATGACATAAAAAACAATTTGTTCTGTGCACTCACTTTTGACGCTCACTGTATTCTCTACAAATCAAACATACGAGTAAGTAGGTATGGGGCTACTTGGCGGTGGGAATTTTTTGCGGTTAGGTAGTGACGTAACAATAATAATAATTTTAAAAATGTTGTGTGTTGAGTGGGGCTGGGGCTGGGGCTCGAACCGAAGTATGTGATTTTAAGAAGCAGACGTGGTTTTTTTTTTTTTTTTCAAATTCATTTTTATTAATTCATTCTTAAGACTATCTTAAAGCTAGACAAAAATTCATAAAACTAGCCTAATTATCCATCACTTACAACTAACTTACTGGTCCCATACGGACACTCTAAGTTAAACAGTAATACTTAATGCTAATGCCTTTCGGCCCTAAGATCTATTTAACTTTAATTCATTTTATTTATTTGTGTATTCATTAGAAAATTTAGCAAAAACTAATGTCAATATCCTTTTTTATTTTTACTTAAAAACTACTTAAAATAAGGTCCTTAATATAAAACTTAAAGCTAACTAAAACTACCTATTCTACCTATAAACTACTTAAAACTAGAACAACCACAGCAGCAAATATAACTATCTAACGTTTTTTGTTTTTCATATTTTTTTTTTTTTTTTTATTTTTATTTTTTTGATTATTCCATGATTTTTTTTTAATTTTTTTTTTTTTTTTGTATTTTTTTGTATTTTTCTTTTTTGTATTTTTTTTGTATGTTTTTTTTTGTGCCACCATGCCTATTCTACTTAAAACTAAACCCTAAAACTATAAAACAAGTATGAAAGCCGGCCAAGGCTTAAAACCCCATCCCGACTACTCACTATCAAGTGCTGATTGAAGCCACCAAAACTGGCTCTCCTGCTTCACCCTATCAGTTCGGTCCCGTTCGGACACAGCCCTACTGAACCGAAGGAGCTCTGCTCCGTCGTGTGCCATGACGTCCCGATTGTACAGGAGTCGCCTATCCACGGTTCGTCGTCTGACGTGGTAGATTAACGGAACTGCCAATCTATCCTGTATCAGACCGCATCTGTCTAAAAAGAGGAATGCCTTTGGTGGAATGAAGCCGCTCAAGCGTGCACTCTCAAAATACACTCGTCGTTCGGATAGAACGCCCCGAAAATTAAATTGTTGGTCGAAGACATAGCTCTTGCAATGTGACCTCGGACGAGTTTTATCACGAAATTGTCAATTCTGTTGATTCGAGCCCCGTTGTATAGGACCTCGTTGGAATAGTAATGCACATAAGAAGATTCGGCTGTTCTGTATAAGCCGGTACAGCGTCGTAAACACTGCCGCTCGAACACCCGAAACTTCTCCATCTGGGAAGGGGCAACGTTGAACCACACAGGACAACCATAAACGATCATCGGCCGTATGAGGGCCATGTAGCAAATTACCTTCACTCTGGGGTCAAGCCGACTGCTAAAAAACAGCCGTTTCGTCAGAGCGAAGGCTCCTCTGGCCCTGGTCAGAGCAGCATTTATATGTCTGTCGAAATATAAATACTGATCTAACCAGATACCGAGGTACTTAACTACACTTTTGCTCGTTAATGGCTGCCCGTGAAGATCAACGATGACCATTTTGCGCCAATTCTTGCACGTATCCCTCGTGGCCCCAGCCAACGGAGTCCGGAACAGAATTGTCTCCGACTTCTGGACATCTATTTTCAGTTTCCAGTCGTCGCAATATCGCTGAATCTTGTCGAAATCACGCTGCAAGAGAATTCTAATAACCTCAACCTTTCGGGCCGTTCTGTACGCAAAATAAGATCGTCGGCGTACGCAATTGCCTTTGTAAGACTACCTATCAGATCGCTGGTGTAAATGCTGAAGAGAATCGGCGAATTCACCGCTCCCTGTTGAAGACCATTTTTAATTAAGAATGTTGTGGTAGAAGTTACATTGCCACTTTTGACAACAAACTTTCTACCGTTAAGCATATCATAAAGTATATACAACAATGGCTTGCTTATGCCAAGCCTGCTCAGTTTTAGGTAAAGACCCTCTAACCATACGGTGTCAAAGGCCTTTTCCAAATCAACCAAAACAGCACCTGTGCATTGTTGTTTTGTTTTATTCCATTGGATATCAGAAACGAGTTTAGACGCAGCATGAATTGTGTCATGACCCGCCTTGAACCCGAATTGTTTATCCGGAATTATTTTGTTGTCCGCAGCCCACTTAGTCAGAGCCCTATTGATGATCTTTTCGAAAACTTTGCTGATGCTCGGAAGAAGACTTATCGACCGAAGATTTGACGGGTTGGAGTTGTCCTTTCCCTTTTTCGGGAGAGGATGAACCACAGCGGTCTTCCAATGCACTGGATAATATGCATTATTCAGTGCATTATTGAAGAGTGTGGTGTAAATGTCAATTGCCTCCATCGGTAAATGTCTTAGTACAACGTTGGATATACCATCGACACCTGCTGACTTTTTATTTTTTTATTGAGTTGAAGATGAGCTGAAGCTCAACCTTCGTCACTAACAAGGGACTTGGTCCCGTTTGCTCGGCGATTATGGCATTTGCCAAGGAATCGTCATCGAACCGCATAAAACCGCGGTTCTCAGATCGCCAATGTGTTATATCATTTCGAAGATAAAAGTGATTAAGTAGGGCTCTGTTTTCCAGGTCGTGGTTGGGGCGAATGCTAACATTCACCTTGTACACTTGCTGGAAAGCAGCTCCCACCGCCTCCACTTTTTCCTTCGGATCTTCAATTATAAAAAGGTCATCGTCAAAGATGGCTTCTTCTGGATCTATTTGCGCTGTCCTGAGTACGTTTGTGTTCTCTTCAGTTCTTTGGAGTTTCAGACACGGAAGGTCATTATCGTTCTTTTTTCTGAATATCTTGTTGATTTTAGGGAACATACCAGGGTCACTGGAATTAACTGACCGGATCTTACGGTCCCAGTACTTGTTAACTGATAACCTGTAGTTCTCTTTAATCAACAGATTGACATTTTTTATTGACGACTTGAGTGTCCTAACCTCCAAGTCGTGTGGGTCTGTAAGTCGTCTGTACAAGTTTTTGAGTCTTGTCAGTAAGCCACTCTTGTGCCTACGTAGTGCGTCAATAGTCGCGTTTCTGTAAGCGTCCATTTGGTCCCGTTCTTTGTACTTTGGTATTGTCCGTTCCATCGTTCGTTTTATTGTTTCGTCCATCTGTTGTAAATGTTGGTCAATTTCTGTATTTGTCAGGTTTCTGTTGTTTGGTGGGGCTATGTCACTCAAACGAAGTTCTCTCGCTGCAGATCATCGCTATCCGATGAAGTCTTACATCTAAATATGGTATGCTGTTATTTTGTTCCATTTCTATTGTGAATTGTATTTTATTGTGATAATTGTTAAGTGTATTCAATATTGTTTCTTTGTCTCGATCTTTGATTATTGCAAAAATATCATCGACATATTTTGATATGTGTTTGATATTTATGTTTTTATGTTAGAGCATAAAGCAGACATTAAAAAAGGAAAACAATCAACGGGTCTCTCACAACATATTCTTGACAGCGGACACAGAGCCAACTTTGACGATGTAAGAGTACTGGACAAGGAAAAGAGAATGAACGCGAGATTTACTCTTGAGAGTCTACGAATTCAACAAAAAATTACCAAAACAATGAATACACAAGAGGATAGAGACAATACGATCGTAAGCTATGCTTTGGCAGTTCAATAAGTACCTGAAACACTACTGTGATAATTTTTGTTTGTTCCGTCTTTTTTATGTTAAATTATTTTAGTGTTAATTTATTTTGTTTTGTTTCCAATTAAACTATGTAAATTCAACAAATTCATTCAATCAGTAAGTTTTTCATTATAAATAAAATTATCCGAATGTAAAATTATTAAATAAATACAAATAAAAAAAATCTAGATAAACCCCTGAAAAAATCGTGGATAGCGACGAAACGTTGGGAAAAGATGAAATAAACTTGTTTTATTTGCATTAAAAAACAAATTGACCAAAAAAGCCTACTTAAACTAATTAAAAGTATAATAAAAAATAATTGGTCACATATTATAATCGTTAATAACAAGATAGTGTTAACGTGATGAAGACATTTTATAATTGTTCATTAATTAAAATAGTCGACCCTTGTAAAAATGTTTTGGTGTGAAAAATTAAAAGAGGGGGAAACTTTTTGTGTTTGTGAAGCAGGATGGTTGGAAATAAAAATAAGTGATGTTGTATTTTTTACTGATACTTTGAAATTACTTGTACAACCAGAATATGGTGTTGAATGTACCATAATTCATATAAGAAATGGGGAGGTTACTTCTCATCTAAACAATTTCAGAATGCAGTTTCAATCAATGCAACATGTGAAATTTAAAGTTGAGGGTAAAAGAGTCAATTTAGATAAAAGAAATAGAATCTTAATAAAACTTATTGATTTCACAGGAGGAGAAATAACTTTGTTTGGATCAATTTTTCCTCATTCCAATGTTATAAAAAGAAAAGAGAATGAGTACCCAATTCTTTGTCCGTTCGGTGCTGCAGAACTACTGAATATATCTAAGAGGAAGCACCTCGAGAAATTAAGAACACGCGACTCTTCAGAAGTAATGAGAGAACAAAGCAGAAATAAAAACTATTTACAATCGCATTTAGTTTAATGATCCCTAGAAATAATAACACGATGGAAAAGAAAAATAATTTTTACACATGTGTACATATGTATTTGTGTTAGTAAGCAAACTTTTTTAAATAAAGTACCTACCTACCTAAATACTATATAAATTTCTTACACTTGTTTAGTTTATTAGTTTATATTTATTGCTTGACGTATAAGTACTTCTAGTTAGCAAGAACAAAATTTCAACTAAAATGTTCTACTTAACATTTCTGGCAGTTATACCAACTTTAATGCTTGGATTACCTCTACCGATTAATATTGATTTACAAGAACCAAGCAATACCAATAATCTTTCTTTTGCTGTGAGTTTACCAAACAATGATACCGTACAAATAGGTTTATCATTTCGTTTGTTAACATTTTTGAATGGAAAATCACTGTTAAATACCACAAATGACGGTGTGTCATCATATCAAAATGATGAGATAGTAAAAACAACAACAACAACTACTACTACAACAACAACAACAGACAAAAATGTATTACAAAAGAAGATCGTTACTGTAGAAGAGGCAATTGAAAGTTTTAGGGAAGATTTAATTAAAAAAGAAGCCGATATATCAGGAATCATTCAAAGTAAAAACATATTTTATAGACATTTTAAATTGGAATTTGACGATGAAATGGCTTTAACTATCCGATGCTTAACTATAAAATGTTATGAATATCATGAATACGAAATGGAAAGAGTTCTGAGTAATGGGGAAGTTGAAGTGTTTATGAAAGAGGATCTTGAATACAAATCTGATGTGGAATTGTTGGATTTTAAATCAATGAAACAAACATATAAAATGGAAATTTCTTAAATAAAACATGTACTTATTTTTTATATAGTATTAAAGGTTTATTATTTTAAAATTACAAGTTTTTCATTTATTTATTTTTTATAAAGATGAACTAATTCCTTGGAAGATATCCAAGAGTTATCTTTTGAAGGAAATCCAAGCCATTTGACAAATATTTGATCATGTTTCTTTTGCAGTACTTTCTCAATTAAGTAAGTATCAGGAAACTTGGTCTTTTGGAGCTCAAGTTCATAGAATCCACCCTTGATAGGATTGCCCTGAAAGTCCTCTAAAAGATAACTAACAGGATTTGTGCGTTGAACTTTATTTATAGTAAAAATTTCTGTTGTCCAATTCGGTGTATATCCCTTTTCAAATACATGTTTATATTTACTTATTCTGACAAAGTCTCCAACTTTTAACTTAGATGGAATATAAAATTTGATTTGATTATAAATATTGGAGAGTAAAGTTAGTTGGTTTCATTTTTATTGTTCGATGTACTGAATCATTATACTTTTTTGTAAGTGTTTTTATTATGTCGGTCCATCGATATGTTCCATTGGTACTGAATTCTTTCCACATGAGTGTTTTAAGAGTGCAATTAAAACGTTCAACAATCGATGCCTTGAGTACGCTAAACGTTGAATAATGATTGATTCCATATTTTTTCATGAGATTTTTAAAACATGAATTAAAAAATTCTTTCCCATCATTCGTTTGTAAGTTTTTTGGTACACGACCGCTATTTATTACACTAGCCAAAGCTGCAGTAACTAAATTACCTGTTTTACTTTTAACAGGAACTGTCCAAGCAAATTTTGAAAATGTATCAATTACCGTAAGAAGATATCGATAATTGTTATTTTCACCTGAATAAGCACCCATTTCAACAAGATCAGCTTGCCATAAATCATCTAACCCCTTGATAACAACTCGTCTTCTCTTAAAATTTTTTCGAGAAGGCTTATGTAGTTCATTGACAACGTCTCTCTTACTCATCTTCTTAAATAATGATTAAATAAAATTGCAATAAGTCTGTTATTTTGTTTATAAATTTTGTATTATTATTTTTTTTAATCTTTCATACAGTGACATTAACTTTTTAATTCTTATCAATCTGTTTTCAACCAGGAAACATGCACATGTATCTGGTCCTTCTTTACATTGATTTGAAGACCAGGGACAGTTGACAAAATGACACCCGTTATCCGATAAGGTAGTAGATACATTTTCAAATATTCGCAAGAAAGATAAGCATTCTGGAAGATATTCGTAATGTTCATAAAGTATATTACACTGATTTGTTTTCAGGAAATTTAATATTTCTCCAAAAATTAATGAAGTATTTATGTTGGACATCGTGGAAGTATGTATGA
Organism: Eupeodes latifasciatus; assembly: GCA_920104205.1. Lineage (NCBI taxonomy): Eukaryota > Metazoa > Arthropoda > Insecta > Diptera > Syrphidae > Eupeodes > Eupeodes latifasciatus. The sequence goes on from OV049924.1 coordinate 241,921,242, forward strand.
GTTCACTCCTCAATTCAAAGTTTTAGACTGCAGTAAACAATAAATGGCTTGATGTTAAATAGTTGATTTTGTTTGAGCTGCAATTTCGGTTTTTTTGTTAAATACATTTTCAAGCAAATACTTTTCTATTTTTTAACTTCATATACAATGTATTTTTCAAAATTTGTAAATTTTTCATCAACATAATTTTTTGTTGCCGCATCTGTTTCATCATAAGGCTCCTGAAGATTTCGTATCCTTTTTGAGTTTAAACTAAAGTCTCCGTTTTCTTTTTTAAGAAACCCCTCTCCTGGTAGTCCAGGTGGACCTCTTTCCCCCTGTAAACCTTGCTCTCCTCGTTCTCCTCTTTCGCCTCTTGGTCCTAACCTAACTTTGGATTGAGTTCTGTTTGAATAACGTCCAAACTTATCAACACTCATTTTCATTCAATGATGTTTGCTTCTTTGAGTTCTTTAATAATGGAAACAATCTCGTTAGAATGATTATTATGTGAGGCAATAAGAAGTCGTAAACGAACTACGAGTTAATTTGGATCATCCCAGTAGACATAGTCTTTTTCTTTGTTTGATAAATGCATTAAACCCTGACCTATATGCAAATCAGTGGGAGAGCTAGAAGTATCTTTAAATAGTTTACTTATAATTTGTTTATATTTATATCCTTTATGTCCCAGTATTTGATTTTTAGAATCATGATTACGTCTATATGCATTGGTGCTAAACAATATGTTTTTGTAATTATTTAAATCCTCTTTATTATAAAGGGCTGAACTTGGTATTTTCTTAAATATCAACTCAAATAAGCCACTTGTTCCTTTATAGGTTTTATTATTAATTTCTATATTCTGCCCATTAATTTTGAAGTCCTTATCACCTATTTGTAATTTCCCATTGTTAGTATGTACACCGTATACGCCATCAATTGTTTTTGAATTATTTACAAACAAATCCATATATTTCCGAGGAATTTCTCCATAATTTCTTAAATCTATTTGATCTACAAACTCGCGAACAAGGTTTCGACGAAGTTTGCGTCTACTCCTATCGGATTTGCTTCTAGGTGTTGATAAAGATGTTTTTGGGGGAATATTGTCGACTAAATTAGAGGAGATGCCTGGAGTTATGAATTTATCATCAACTTCTTCATCATCATTTTCTTCAGTTTCCTCCCCTTCATAATGGCGCTTTATTTTTTCCACAGGCGATTTAAAACTGTTTAGATTTTCATGAATTGAATGATGTTTTTTTGACTTTTTTACTAATTCGTTAAGAGGTTTAGTAATTGGCTCGAAGGTTTCTTTTAATTGAAAATCGAATGCTTCTTTACCACTTCTAAGAGCTTTATATTTTTTTCGTAGTGTATCGATAGTTTTAATGAGGTCTTTTGTTAATTCTTTATTTAACTTCATCATGATTTCCTAAGTTTTTTTTTTTAAAACAGTTTATAAATAAGAATGCAATTAGCTATTTAAAACGTATAAAATTTAGTTTAATATTTAAAGATTTGGTTTTGAATGAAGAACAGCTTTTTCTGAACTGAGTTGATCTGCTTTCAACTGAACCGGATGCAACCCTGTACACCTTGGAACTACTTTGGTAGAACATAATAGTATTAATGCTGAACACATCAGTTGCACTTAGTTTTTATAGTTTCAGGAATTCATCGAATCTCTTTCTATAGCGGCCCTTATTCAGGGGACTATCCTTATCAATGACTAGAAATCCATACTTAATGTCCCAGCATTCGGCGCAAACCCTTTGAAACAATGGAAATGTCATATCAGAATTCACATGGTTGTTGTAAATATGTTTTAAATTCATGTCATCTTGTTTGAAAACAATGAGGAAATTCGCATTGTCTCTTATTAAGTGCTTAGGGATTCTTGTGTATGTCTGACACAAATAAAAACTGTCTACATTACGATGTCGACCCATACTGAAATAGTTTCGAACCGCATCTTGCTTTTCACAAGCAACATCATTGAAAATAAATACAGAGTTTGGTCTGGCCTCTTCGGGTGGTATGACATCACAATTATTTGCAAATGCAAAAAAACCCATATTTTTTATTGGCATACCTGCTTGTTTTAAAAATTCATACTTTGGTTGATGTAAGGACTTTGAATATATATAAATATTTTCAAATCTTAACCCATTTGTCTGTAGTAATAAACTCATCATAACATTTGTTTTACCACAATTGGATGGGCCCGTGATTAGGCCTCTTATACTATTAGGTAGAAGTTCCCCATGTTTTTTCTCTTTTGTTTCATCATTTTGAATTAATTCCATTTTTTTGATAGGTAAAAGATGTTGTTGTTTAACGAAGCGCATACTGATAAAAACTAATTAAATTTATATAAAAATGAAGATTATATTTTAATTTGTCATAACTGAATAACGGTTCGAAGAAGCTGGTGCTCATATATTAAAATGATTGATTTTTCAAACAAAAAAATCAGTCATCGATATGTAGTGAAAAGGAATGGTTTCCTAAATACTGTAATAAATAAATTACCAATTGAATTACATCTACCTGGTTATCAATATTGTGGTCCTGGAACAAAACTAGAAAAACGTTTAGCTCGAGGAGACTCTGGAATTAATTTACTTGATCAAGCGTGTAAGCAACACGATATAGCCTATTCTAAGTTTAAAAATACTTCAGACCGACACATAGCTGATAAGATTTTGTCTGAAAAAGCTTGGCAGCGTGTAACATCAAAAGACGCTAGTTTAAGTGAGCGAGTTCAAAACTTAATGGAAAACACAGAAGAGCCAAAATGACAAAATCAAAAAAGCCTGTGGTTTTTAGTAAAACAATTAAAAACATAGGAAGACTACTCGAGGAAAAAAAAAAACCCATAACCTTGAAAAAGCTGTTAAAGTAGCTTTGTCAGCTGCAAAGAAAACTATAAAACGTAATGGTACTAACATAAGGATACCAAGAGTTATCTCAATACCAAAAATTGGTGGGGTGATCCCATTTCTAGTACCTCTATTTGCTGGGCTTTCAGCTCTTGGAGCTTTGTCGGGAGGAGCTGCAGGAATTGTAAAAGCTGTAAATGATGCTAATATTGCTAAAAAAGATCTAGAGGAGAAAAACGACATAACCAAAAAATGGAATCGATTGCAGTTGGACATGGTTTACATCTAAAGCCGTATAGAAAAGGTTTAGGTTTATATTTACATACATTCACAATCAAAAAACTACTAAACTCGTTACCTAATCGTGCACTAAATGAGGTGGATTTAAGAACATTCGCAAAAGATTTTATCCCAAATTTTCGAGGGGTTTTTATGCGCGATAGTTTACCAAAAGGTAAACCTTGGAAAAATGAAAGTGGAATTATAAATCTTGATTCATCGAATGGACTAGGAACACATTGGGTAGCGTATTTTAAAAAAGACTACTATATAGATTATTTTGATAGTTTCGGAAATTTGCCACCACCAGTTGAATTAATTACATATTTAGGTAATAATATACATTATAATTATATTAAGCACCAAGATTATGATTCAGTAAATTGCGGTCATTTATGTTTAAGATTCTTATATGATTGTAATTTTAAATAAATAAATAAAAAGAAAATCTATAAAACTTTTTCATTACCTTTTTTATCGTCATGACATTGACACTTACATTAAGCGGGAATACATCCCTTCTCACCGCAGATTATTTCCCATCTCTAATATTTGATGGTAATTACGTTTGTGGGTTGATTGATTTTCAAACATATAATTCTATACCTAATGTGGATGAGCGAATAATTTATTTCACATTGGTCTGATGTATTGGAAATTCCAGTGGGGTCCTATGAAATTGATGACATTGCAACACTTGCTTCTGAAACATTGTTAACGTTGAATTCAACAACATCTATAAAGGTGGAAGCAAACAATAATACCCTGAAAAGTGAGATCCAATGTAGCGAAAAGGTTTATTTTAACAAAGATCGTACAATTGGGAAATTATTAGGTTTCAGTAAACGTGTACTTGAACCTGATCAAAAACATCTATCAGACTTTCCAGTTGATATAAATAAAGTTAATGTTATACGAATTGAGTGTAATATTATTACTGGCTCATATTTGAATAACAGCCCCGTACATACTCTACATGAGTTTTCCCCTGAAGTAGGACCGGGGTATAAAATCATTGAAGTTCCGAAAAATGTAGTCTATTTACCAGTGAATGTCAATAGAATAACCTCTCTTACGCTAAAGCTAGTAAACCAAGACGGAGATTTGATAAATTTTAGAGGAGAAACAATAACTGTGCGCTTGCATTTAAAACGCACTTCTTAATAATGCTGATCTACAATAATATAATAGACGTCAAACCAAATTCCTCAATTAGTCCTTATAAAACATCGAAGCTAACTACACAAAGCCTCACCACCGAAAATTCGGCTTATCTACTTTCATTAGGTTTTAAATTAAAAATAAGATAATGAGTGAAATATTGAATATAACTCAGGCTGTTAGCTATGACAATAGCATATCCAAATACGAATATCACAGTTATTCACCCTTTCTTCAATCATTCAACCCAAGCGATGAAATACGTATTCTCATTCAGCATCAGGACTTGTGTATTTTACCTTCTGAAAGTTTCATTTATATTGAAGGAAGTCTCACAAAAGCAGATGGAACGATATCTTCTACATCAAAATTTTGTAATAATGCAATGGCATTTCTTTTCGAAGAAATTCATTATGAACTCAACGGAGTGGATATTGAGTTCAATAAAAATGTTGGTATAACAACATCATTAAAGAATTATATATCTTTGAGTGAGCATGAAAGTAAAAGCTTAGAAAATGCATCATGGACTGGAAAAGATGGTATATCCCTTAGTTCAGGGACTTTTAACTTCTGTGTTCCATTGAAAAATCTGCTGGGGTTTGCCGAAGATTATAAAAAGATTATAGTAAATGCAAGACACGAGTTAATTCTTATTCGTACACGATCCAATGAAAATGCTTATTTTTCCAAGGAGAATGAAGAATTAAAACTTTCAGTTTTTAAGTTGCAATTACATTACTTTAGCTGATTCAGAAAAACTTACACTACTTAAGCAAATACAATCGAAACCAGTTCAAATTCATTTTAGAAATTGGGAAATGTATGAATATCCTGCACTGCCAACAGTAACTGATCACATTTGGACTGTTAAAACTTCAAGTCAACTGGAAAAACCAAGATTTATTATAATTGCTTTGCAAAGCGATAGAAAAAATCAACGAAATAAAGATGTTAGCAAATTTGATCACTGTGACTTGAATAATCTAAAAGTGTATTTAAACTCAGAAGCTTATCCTCGTGAAGACTTAAATCTCAAATTTAAGCAAGATCGATTCGCCCTTATTTATGATATGTACAGTAAATTTCAGCAATCCTACTACAAAAAACAATCAAATCCACTATTATCTCGACAGGAATTAAAGGATACCGCACCGATAATAGTAGTTGATTGTTCACACCAAAATGAAGCAATAAAAACAGGGCCAGTGGATGTGAAAATAGAACTAAAAACCACAATACCGGTTCCTCCTTCAACAACTGTGTATTGTTTAATTTTGCATGATAGAGTCATTGAATACAATGTAATAACGGGCGAGGTTCGTAAACATGTTTAAACTATAATAGCCCAGCAAATAAAATAAATAAAACAAATATTGTGTATATTTAATTAATCATATTGTTTTGTTTTTATTGTAAATTATCTTTTATTTTTGATGGGGTAATTTTTCTTGTGAATCCATATGGAAGGGAACTGAAATCGGGGAGGAAGTTTCTTTTTTCCGAAACAAGTCTGTACGTTTTGTGTTCTGTTTTGGTAACTACTTGATGTTCCTTTGTACGTTTTATGTTCTCAAAAACAACCAGAATACTCTCATTTTCTTCAGGTTTAAGTATTGCCTCTTTAATGGATTCAAAATTTACCTTTTTTGAAGCAGAATAGTTTAAGGAAATACCTTTCACTTTGCACACAACGGAGGATGTATTATCGTTAGGGTTAAATACTTTGTAAGCATAATTTTTTGGCCCACCACTTACGAACTCTGTAATAAAACTGCCTACTCCATAAGATTCCAACTCATCCGTCAAGTCTCCGATTAGGTCTCCTGTTACTGGTTCAAATTCTCCTTCACGACTTATGAAGACAATAGAGTCTGTGTCATAATATAACACTCTTCTCTCTAACTTTCCCAAAAAGTCATACAGTTTGAGACGAGCCTGAGTTGTTGTGAAGGCTGCAATGCTTACATTTACCGTTGGAGAAGATTCCACAGCCTCTTCTTACTTGTGAAATTTACGACAACATTTTCATCATTTACTGGTAAAACACTGCAGACTTCTAGAGTGGGGTTTGTCAACATTTCATATAATTCTGAAGGGCTGTTTACAATGCTTGTTCTAGCTTGATTCTCTCGTTGACCAAACTTACCCCAAAATGAATTTAGTATTAATTTTGAGAAAGATCTTTTACCTTCATTTTTCTCAATGTTAGAATATTCAAGTTGAATATTTTCATTTTTTAAAAAGTGAGAAATGTAGTTTTGTTTTTCTTCTTCTCTGTTACAATTACTAGGCCAACCCGAGGCTTCTTGCTTCAATTTCAGAAACTTATCCATCATGGAATCAAAAAGCCCTTTAGTACCTATTTCTGTACTACACTGAACCACATTATATTTCCATATTTCGGTGATTTCCAAAAGCTTATAACTTTTTTTCTAGGGCTTTGCACACCTCATCAATTATCCATGTTCCGTATAAAGCTCGTTCATTATCTGTATGACGGCAAAATTTTTCTCTCGTTTTGAGGTTACTGCATGTCCTACACAAAGAGAAAATAAGTTTACTGTTTTGTTTTATTGGAAGAACAGGATGAAACAAGTTCTCTGGTGGTAATATTTTGCATTTGATAATTCCACTTATGTCTTTTAACTTTATCTGAGAAGTTATGGATGGATCTGTGTAGAGTTCTGGGTGTCCTATAGGAAATTTCCCATATTTACAAACCCATGGATATAAGGAACATACGTCGAGGTACTTGATTTTTTCATCCTTTTTGCACTGATAATACATGGTTGTATTGCCGGTTCTACCCCCATAAAATGCATCTTGAGGGTTGATTGGAGTTTTCTCGATACACGAATGCGTTGTTTTTAAGAACTCCGACTCCTCATGATTCATCATTGATAGTTTTCTTCTAAATTCGCATTCCCAAATTTCAATGACTTCATAGTTGAATGATTTCAATCTAGCCGTTTTGGATTGCGTTCTTTCAAATCGCAAGTTTAGTGTGTCAAGCGTATCACTTCCTAGTGGTTCATCTCTTCTATGGGTTAAGCACTTAGGATGTCCATGATAATAACAGCCGTGAAACTCAAAAACCTGACCAGTTTCTCTACAGAACCCATCCACTTTCAAACCAGCAATAACCATTTCTTTTCCGTTGGCAGCATGTTCAATATATATTTGACGCGTTCTCCCTTCCCAAATTAAAGCCTTAATGGAAATTTTAGAATGTTTTTCCACATTCCTATAACCATTTTTTGGGATCAAACCGATGGTGTTTTCTGCAAGAAAATTACGCCGATACACAAGATTACATGCCGAAGCGATAGTGACAGATTCCAAAAACGGCTCTACGTTATTAAGCATCAAGAACATTTTTCTAGACTTTAAGCATGCCTCTGTTAGAATTTTAACATCACTAATACAATATTCTACCAAGTGAAGCTCCATATTGAAAACATCATTTTTATGTTCCTCATACCAGTTAAGGAATATTTTTCGGTCCTCAGGTTTGATACTACCAGGGGCGTAGTATTTAGGATCAGGTAACTTTCCTAGGTATTTTTCATTTTTGGTTAAATTGAATAGGTATGGAAAGTAACCCTTTTTTAATGATGAGGATAAATCAAATGCCTTTGGTAGTTTAGATAAAGCCATCGGAAAATAATTGACGGAGTCTAAAAATTTTACATTTCCGATTTTCATTAGCAAAATTTTTGACCCACGCATAATCAAATCAGGCTTTATGTCTGTATTTACAAGAATGTAATTTATTACAAACTGATGGTCATAAGCCTGTCCGTTATGAACTATCACTATCACATTTTTAAAATTCCTTCGAACACTCAATATGTAAGTTAGAAATTTTAATACCACTTCTTCGGTTATGACGTGTTCTCGAAATTTGCATACATTGCAAAATTTGAGATCTTGTATATCTATACATGAGCTGCATCTCTGTTGGAAAACACATAAATTTGGGGTGTGAATTTTTAGAACATTTGCCACTGTTTCATTGATTGCATCTGTACATTCCTGTCTACTTTCGAAATCATAAAAGATGTAGAGGGATTTATCTGTTTTCGGTATTCTCCGATCAGGTAATATAAAGCATTGATGGTCATGAGGCACAAATTTTTGACACTGCTTACAAAAATACTCGTTGCAGAAGTGCTCTCTTTGACTTATTGTCTTTAAACAATCCTTACATCTTTTTATCTCCTCACAGATAGATTTATTTCTACAGGCAATCGATTTGTGGTTTTCAAAACAATTTTTTCCTCTGAACTTTCGATTGCAATCATTACAAAGAATCTCTTGGTTAGTCTTTTCGCAACTCGGGGTTTTCTGGCACTGTGGACATGCTTTTCGGCATTTATGTCTGGATTTTTCATTGTATGGTACATGACAATCTTCACAGTAATAGCTACAAGAAAACGCTGATGTTAAAGAGGTTATCAAATTGTAGTGATTTTTGCTATGCAAAAGGTTTATTCTTTTTATTGCTGCTTCATTTGTAGGCACGCCGCTGAATACAATTGTTCTACCCTTAGTGTTGTACTCATACACAGTTATTCTATAGTCTGCCAAATGACTTTGAAATAATTGTAACTCGACAATACCACACCCTTCTCTAGGAATCTGAACTTTTGCGTCCTTAAGAAGTTGATCTGCTCTAATCTAACAGTTTGAATCTTTCTCACATCATCCCGAATTGTATTATAATCAGCAGTTTTATCGGCAAAAGCTTTCCCGACCACCAGAGCACGTGGTAAACAGAGATTGTTATTGTTCTTGATAGAAACAATACCTCGACGATTTTTGGATTCTTCTGTGAACGAGTTGTAAAAACATGCTCCTGGGCTTCTGCCTTTTCCATGGGGTATTTTTACAGTTGTCACCTTTATACCAAAGGAGTCAGTATGAAGACCCTCTGAATTACTTTGGAAAACCTTTGAAATCATTCCCCAAAGATCTGACTTATTGAAGTCACGTGCATTTTTGAAGTTCAAATACCCACATCCTCGTTCTTCCGAAAATCCTTTCCCGTAGAATGTAACGCCCACCTTATCCGTTTCTTGCAGCTCAGCAAAAATGAACGCGACTATGTTATCTACAGCCCCTTTGAACCAAGTAGTAGGTTCAACATTGTTAGGAACTGATTTAACCTTAAACTCAACCTTTCTTCCTTTAAGGTTAAACCTCCTAACATTTGTTGATACATGCGATAATATTTCGTAACGCTAAATATAGAACAAATTATTAATCCATTTTATTTATTTGTACTTCTTAAGATAACCTTTTCATATTCCTTTCCCTCTTCCGCTAACAAAATTTTTGACAGGAATCTTACCCCCGTCGAAGATCGTTGAATCCTCATGTGTTCCATCTCTTTCAGCTCCCCGTCTGTCAGGTTGCTACAATGATCCCCCAAAAACATCTTACAATTGTCTAGCTCGACAAGTATCCTTTCCCCATAGCGAGTGTTACACCGTTGTGCTGCCAGAATAAGTTGGGGATCTTCACTTAGATCTTTTAATGTTATTAGCGGTTTCTCTTCCGCTAATTTGTTCAGCTTTTTTAAAAATGAATCCATTTTTATTTTTCACACACAAATTTAATTTAATGAACCGTTTTATAAATTGGAACTAAAGTAATGAAACTATAAAACTGAAATTTCTCATTAAAGACTCTTAAATACAAAATACTGACAGTTCCTAACAACTGATATGATATCAACACTATAACAACCACAAACCCAACAACTTTATCATAATAGGTTGAATTAATATAGTACATGTCTAGACATTTATTTCTCTGTTACCATCTTTATCAAAAGGAAAAATAACAACAAAACAACCAAAATGACAAAAAAAAAACAATGAAGAAGAAATAATAAAAAATACAATTTTAAATTTTTATAACTTTATTTAGGTACTTATTCAATTTTTTTTTTTAATTCTCAAAAACATTGTCGTTTTTGAGAGAGCATAAATAATTCGCTGCTGGAATCGTCGTCTTCAACTTCATGATCCTCTCTGGATCGTTTTAAACGTTCTTCTGGTAAGAACTTTACTTCAGACGAAGATTGATGCATCCTCGTATTCTGCATGGCCTTCAGCTCCCCGTCTGTTAAGGTGCTGAAACGATCGCTCAGGAACACTTTATACTTGTCTAGCTCGACAAGTATCTTCGTTCCTTAACGAGTGTTGCACCTCCGGACCTCTATAATTCGTTGAGGATCTGTAGATAGATCCTTCAACGAAATCAATGGCTTCTCTTCCGTCATTTTGTTTAATTTTTTTTAGCAGAAAATCCATTTTTTTTTTTAGTTTTTCTTGTACTACTTAGTCCAATTATTTGGTTAATACTTAAATTTAAGAAATTGTTCCCTCTCTTATATACAACTTTTACCGCTACCATAGAATACCTACTTGTTTTTATCTGTAGTACAAATTCATAGCCATCCGAATTTACTTATCAATTTCGCCACAAATTAAAGAAACTCAAATTCACTTACTCTAACTCAACCGCTAACATAAAATCATGAATTATTTAAAATTATGTCTCACTTGCCTTGTAACCTCAAATTTTTGATAAAATATCATTTCAAAGTCTCAATTGGCAGACTTTTAAATACGAAATACTACTTTTCAAAATCATATCTTTTTCCAGACACCATAATTCACATTATAACTTCAATACCACAAATATAGATCATATCTTTTTTCCCAGAGACCATAATTCATATAATAAGTTCAATACCGCAAAAATAGATTATTTAAAATTGTGTCTCACGTGTCTTGTAACCTCAAATTTTGATAAAATGTCATGTCTCAATTTTTAAAATCCTATCTTTTTTAACCACATACCATACTTCATATAAAAAGTTCAATACCGCCAAACTAGATTATTTAAAATTATGTCTCACTTGTCTTGTAACCTCAAAATTTTGATAAAATGCCATTTCAAAGTCTCAATTGCTAGACTCTTAAATACGAAATACTACTTTTCAAAATCATATCTTTTTTTTTCCAGAGATCAAAATTTACATAATGAGTTCAATACCGCAAATATAGATTATTTAAAATTATGTCTCAATTGTTTTGTAACCTAAAAATTTTGATAAAATGTCGTTTCAAAGGCATTTTTTTTTTAATTAATCTAACGAACACCAGTGATTCACCAATCCTCAGCACTCAGCTTAGCTTAGAAACACCCCAGCCCTAGCCCTAGCCCTAGCCCTAGCCCTAGCCCTAGCCCTAGCCCTAGCCCTAGCCCTAGCCCTAGCCCTAGCCCTAGCCCTAGCCCTAGCCCTAGCCCTAGCCCTAGCCCTAGCCCTAGCCCTAGCCCTAGCCCTAGCCCTAGCCCTAGCCCTAGCCCTAGCCCTAGCCCTAGCCCTAGCCCTAGCCCTAGCCCTAGCCCTAGCCCTAGCCCTAGCCCTAGCCCTAGCCCTAGCCCTAGCCCTAGCCCTAGCCCTAGCCCTAGCCCTAGCCCTAGCCCTAGCCCTAGCCCTAGCCCTAGCCCTAGCCCTAGCCCTAGCCCTAGCCCTAGCCCTAGCCCTAGCCCTAGCCCTAGCCCTAGCCCTAGCCCTAGCCCTAGCCCTAGCCCTAGCCCTAGCCCTAGCCCTAGCCCTAGCCCTAGCCCTAGCCCTAGCCCTAGCCCTAGCCTCTCCAACCTCAGCACTCAGACGATCCGTGGATATGCGACTCCTGTACAATCGGGACGTCATGGCACAAGGCGGAGCAGAGCTCCTTCGGTTCAGTAGGGCTGTGTCCGAACGGGACCGAACTGATAGGGTGAAGCAGGAGAGCCAGTTTTGGTGGCTTCAATCAGCACTTGATAATGAGTAGTCGGGATGGGGTTTTAAGCCTTGGCCGGCTTACATACTTGTTTTATAGTTTTAGGGTTTAGTTTTAAGTATAATAGGCATGGTGGCACAACAAAAAAAACATACAAAAAAAAACATAAAAAAAAAACGGAATCATCAAAAAAAAAAGACAAAATATGAAAAACAAAAAACGTTAGATAGTTAGATTTGCTGCTGTGGTTGTTCTAGTTTTAAGTAGTTTATAGGTAGAATAGGTAGTTTTAGTTAGCTTTAAGTTTTATATTAAGGACCTTATTTTAAGTAGTTTTTAAGTAAAAATAAAAAAGGATATTGACATTAGTTTTTTCTAAATTTTCTAATGAATACAAAAATAAATAAAATGAATTGAAGTTAAATAGATCTTAGGGCCGAAAGGCATTAGCATTAAGTATTATTGTTTAACTTAGAGTGTCCGTATGGGACCAGTAAGTTAGTTGTAAGTTATGGATAATTAGGCTAGTTTTATGAATTTTTGTCTAGCTTTAAGATAGTTTTAAGAATGAATTAATACAAATCAATTAAAAAAAAAAAAAAAAAAAAAAAAAAAAAAAACCACGTCTGCTTCTTAAACTCACATACTTCGGTTCGAGCCCCAGCCCCACTCAACACACAACATTTTTAAAATTATTATTATTGTTACGTCACTACCTAACCGCAAAAAATTCCCACCGCCAAGTAGCCCCATACCTATTCGAGTAGATCACATAAAGCAAACAAATTAATGTGAATTTTCTCGTACTACTTTAATACGGACATTTAGAACTACCTACTTAAGTAAATCAAAAATCTATTTTTACTTACTGGTTTTTTGTATACATTTATTTTGAATCTTCAATAAATAGAGAGCTTTTATGTTAATCCTTATTTATTAAAATAGACCTACTGTAGTACAAGAAACTTATCAGCAATTTTTCGAAGTAATATCCCAAAAAAAATATCTAACAGATTAAATCTGTAAGCGCTATCAATTTCAGTCGGCTGTAATCTCATATTGCCATCAATATGTAATTTATTTTGAGGAGATTTTTTGTCTAGATTGTTTTATTTCGAGATTTACCTTTAAAAATGCTTGTCTTCGAGATTCTAGATTTGACATTTTTTTCATGATTTTTACTTTAGAACCCAATAGCACTTAGGTAGGTAGTTTAAGATTAAAATCAATAGCGTTACTTTTATTCATTCATTTAAAAGTATAATTTTTCTATCAAAAACTTCATTAATATGCAGTAGCTGCTCCTGAATGCAGAAGATGATGATGATGGTGAAGAGGTCCAAAGGTATTTAGTGTGTAGTTTGGCGGTTCAGCTGGTACATTAGTGGTCGTGGGGTACCATTCAGACGTGGGGTGATGCGGCGATGGGTGATACAAGAGATGATGACTATGATTTCCAGATACCAAAATTGAAGCTGGGTTAGGAGCTGTACTAACTGGTGAATTGATATGCACAGATGTTGTTCCCAGTTCAGAAGGCAAATATGATTTAGAAATAAAAGAGCCTGGTGATTTTAACTCGCTATTTCTACTTGCACTATTCGCAATGACCTTTAGATCCAATTCATTAAATTCGGTCTTAATCAATATTGGTGACAATTTAACGCCTGTTTCTGGTAACTTATTCAAAGGTGGAGTTTGTGCACCTCCTGTAATAATACTTGATGAACTTGATTCTTCTCCTTCACTGTCATATCCTTGTGATGATAATCGTTCTTCTACATTCCCATGGACCTAAAATAAAATGTAAAAAAATATTAAATTTTTAATAATAATATTCTTAGCTATATGATTTTTTGTTTTCCGAAAAAGTAAAAGAGTTGCATGACTTTTAGCCAAACTCATCAGATTATATGAGGCATTGAGAGCAGTAGTGGCGTAACCCTCATTTTTTCAATTTTGAGTTAATTACACTAACATGACCAAAATTAAATTTTCTTTCTATGCAGAAGTGGCGTAGCTCATATTTTTTCATAAACCTACACAAAATTGTTGAAACATTGTTTCTGCACGCAATTTTTCCTTTGTATACATATATAAACTATAGTACTCTTATGGAACATGAATTTTTAGTTCATTGATGGTTGACAGGCGGCGCGGCGCTCGGAGTACTGAAAATTTGCTGTGCAGATTACAGAAGTTAAAACAAAAACCGAGTTGAGGAAAAGAGGTGGTTGTATTAGGTCCGTTCGCGTACCCTCCTAAAACAGTCAGATTTTACTAAAAAAATACGAAATTTAACCAAATCCTGTTCGCGTACTCAAAAATTTCGTAGTTTTTCGTAAAAGAGAGCGCTCACGAGAGAATAAAATATTTCCCCAACCTACGAATTTTAGCCCAAGAAATTTCTTTGGGCTAATTTGTGAAAATTGTCAAATTTGATAGAAATTCAAATAAATTAAATAAATTGCTCGCTTTTGCTGTCAGTTATAAAATTTAAAAACAAATTTTCAAAGAACAGCAATAAGACAGTAATATTGTGTGAAAAATTTGTTGTTTTCCCGTTCGCTTACTTTTTTGTAGTTTTTTTTTTTGGTGAGAGAATTTTACCCCCACTCTTTTTAAATATCTCTTTTTACGAATTTTGGTGCAGAAAGTACGCGAACGGACCTATTATTTTCTCTCTTGTAAGAAATTAAGGGAGTAAGGGTAAAGGGAGGCAAACAAATAATACATTTGCTTATGTTTTTTTTTTTTGTGTGTTGTCATGGAGATATTCATAAATGTATTGAACTATGTCGGTTTTGTTTTTGTTGGATTTGATTTCAAATTTTCAAATTTATGAAATCTAAGATAATTCAAATTTATTTTCTCAATACCTACAATGTTCTCAAATTTTGAATATTGTACATAGTTGTGTGAATGTGCTGTGCATATTTAAAAATTGGCAATAGATTTTTTTTTGTTTTTTTTTTATTTTTTGGAAAGAAATAATACGTTAGGTAGGGAAATTCAATTTTGAGTCAGTTATGTATGTAGGGAGGTAGGTACAATTTTTGTTACTGGTAAGTTGGATATGTATGTAGGTACAAATTTGAAAACACTAATTAGATAGTGTTTACAAACCTATGCACATGTAGGTATAGGTATAGCTACATTTTTATCATAGTTTATTCGTATTTGGTATTCTATTGTAAGCATAGTTATAAAGTATTATAGGTACATAGGTATATAGAAAAAAACTGTAGGTTGACTTTTTCTAAAAATTTTAAGAAATGTTATCAACAGTATCTTGTATTAAATAAATTAAATTTGAAGACAATAGTTCCAACTCTCCTCGAAATATTTGAAGCAAAAAAAACTTACCAATTGTTAGTTAATTTTTGTTTTGTTGAAAAAAGGTGTCAATTCGATCTTTTTTAAATTTTACCTAATGTTAGAAACCATTAGTTTGAAGCCAGTGTCCTCATTTTGGCCAAGATATTCGAGTTGAAGTCAATTTAATTTTTCCAAAATTTGATCCATGTGTCGAAAACGTTATTCTTATTTGCATTAAGACATTCTGGACCGATAAAAATAACTTATTATTGGAAGTTAATATTTATAACTAAAAAAAGAGGCTGGGATGCGACCCACACTGATAACTTCCCATCCCGTCTGTCGATTTGTCTTGCTTAAAAGTTTGTAGGTTTTCGTGTTGGGTTAAAAAAGTTGTTAGTTGAATTATTCTTAAAAAATTTAAAATTACCAACAATATTTTTCATATAAAGAAATAGTTTAGTTTGAAAATCTAGTTTTATCAGATTTAATAGATTTTTAGTCGAAAATAAATTTTTACCAATTTAAGTACCATTTCTTAAATTTTTACAAATTGGATGAATGAAATTAATTTGAGAGATATCAAGAACCGACCATCAATTTTTACCAAATTTGCGTACTATTTTTTGTAGATTTTATTTTTTTATGAAAAAACGGATTGTTGGTACTGAATATCGAAAACAATATTTTCTGTGAAATAAAAAGAGTTTGAAGTTTTTGTAAAACCCCTGTCAATTAGATTTTTCTCAAAATTTTACTGAATGTTGACAATAATATTTTTTAAAAGATAAAAGTAGTTTAAAGCCAATATCTCAAAGTTTTGAAAAGATATTTGAGTCGAAAATCAATTTTTACTAACTTTTATTAATTTTTTTGTTTAGGTTTTCATTTTTTGTAAAAAAAACTGTCAATTCGATTTTTCTCAAAATTTTACCAGATGTTTAAAACGTTATTTTTCTTTGCACAAAATGGTTTTGGTGATAAAATCATTATTTGTTCGTAAAATTTTTGGGGTGACAAATATTTTTTTTTCAGTTTTTTTGATTTATAAAAAAAACCGTTATTTGGATTTTTTTCCAAAAATATATTTAATTGGTATCACGTTAGAATACATAATATA
Source organism: Eupeodes latifasciatus (assembly GCA_920104205.1). NCBI lineage: Eukaryota > Metazoa > Arthropoda > Insecta > Diptera > Syrphidae > Eupeodes > Eupeodes latifasciatus. Next base: position 241,937,792 of record OV049924.1, read on the forward strand.
AAATTAAATTCAACCCTCTAACGTTTTTGGTTCGTGAGATATTTAGGGTTAACCAAAATGTTTCCCTTTTTTATAAACTGCTATGGTAAAAAAACCACCCACGCAATTTTCTTGCGATCCCTTTCTGCATCTTTCTGCCTTATTATCTGTATAACAAAATTTATTTGAAGTCGATATCTCTTCTGGTTCTTGAGCTATGGATGACGAAAAAAACGTCGCGAACGTACGGACGTACGGACGTACGGACATACGGACTTACGGACGTACGAACGTACGTACACACGCACGCACAGACATCTTCTAAAAATCTTTTATTTCGACTCTAGGGACCTTGAAACGTCGAGAAATGTCAAAATTTTCAATTTGACAAATCGGACCCATTACAATAAGTTCCTATGGGAAGTGAATAATAATAAGAATAATAATGCGACCCGTCTGTCGATTTGCCTTTCTTAAACCTTTTACAAAATATTCATAACAATATTTTGTGTAAGATAAATAATTTGAAGTCAATATTTTGCTTTGTTCTTTCAATACTTAAGCCAAAAACCATTTATAATTCATTTGTTTTTGTTTCTATAGGTTTTCGTGTTTTTTTAATAAGTTAAATTTTTCTAAAAGATTAATTAAAAATTACCAACAATATTTTGCATATGATGAAATAGTTTGATTTCAAAATCTTTTTTGGTTAACGAGATTTTTAGTCGAAAGCCAATTTTTACCAATTTTGCGTTTTAGTTTTGGGAGCGTTCAAGTAATACGTAACGCAATTTGGGGGGAGGGGGAGTCTCGTAAAACGTTACGATGCGTTACAGGGGCGGAGGAAATAAAAAATTAGGAAATTTAAACTCCAAAATTGGCAACCCTTTTCATTTACGTTTTACGGGAATCCCTTGATTGTATTAGTCTGGTCGTCATTTTTGATTTGTTCTCGCAAGTTGGCAAACCTTTTTGTTTATATTTCACGGGGAATCCCTAGATTACCCGTGTTTTGTTGGCATGAATAACACCGATAAAAGTAAGAGTAGAATCTCACTATGGATAGGTTTTTGACATTTATACGAGCCTCGAATGGATCTTATGTGATTTCGTTCTCAAATGTTGTTACGATTGATATTTTATTTGTATCTCGATGGCTGTGTTCGTTGAGTAGTTGTGCATTTGGAATCATGTGTGTTTTCCATTGGGGAAAAAAATCAATCTATTACTGTTGACATTATTTAGTTTTGTTAGTGAAAACGGACTAACTGGTCTTATTTTGCAAGAGAAAACAATAGAAAAGATATTTATGTTTTGCTATGTTTCCACCAAAGGTTTATCTCAGTTTATATTAAATAAATCTTTTTTAATGTTTTCACCGCATAAGAAGATTTAAAAAATGATTAAGTTTGACAGCACTTTCTAAAATGCAAATGGTGTTTCCTTTTTGAATTGCAAGTGAGATAGTTTGATTGATTAAACAATGAAAAACTGAATAGTTCAGCACCATATAGGAATATGCTACCTGCTCCATGTGCAATTTTTTTTTATTTGATTAAAACAAAACTATATTTTTTGTACACAAACATGCAAATAAACAGACCATAACGCATTATCTGTAAAACCAACTCCTCCACACAGGTTTTTCTTCACAAATTTCCGATCCCCGACCGGAATCGAGCGAATCGAGCTCAATTAGGCGAGCTTCAAGCTCGCTTCAACACCACATTTTAATGTAGTAGTCTACGAACAAACCCCCTTCTTGAAGTTTTTATTTTATGTCAAATTGTTTGGTTAAAACTTTGAAATCGACTTTCACATTACACAGACGTATTTTCTTGATTTTGATAGTCAACTATCAAAAATCAGCTTACACGATTTCACCCCTGGTCTGAGTTTCGCTATTTTTTGTTGGAATTTTTTGATAAATTATTCTGGCAAATATTCAGTTGTATCAACTTTCAAATATAAAAACCGGACTACTGCGGATCGTTTTGTTGACAATTTCTCACTTTTCTATATATGGAATATGAAAAAAAACGCACTTATTGTATTGACAAAGGAACATTCAAGTTTTCGCCACTTCTTGAGAGGTGTCCGTTGATCTGTCACATCCTCTAGAAGGGTTTAAGCAGATGCCTTACAATTTCTTTTGTCCATCTGTAGAATCCGACCTGAAGAAAAAAGTATGTCCAACCTGTGGAATATACGAGTATTTCACATCTCACAAGAGTGTTCAAATGCACTGTCGTTACGTGCATGGCAAGACTCCCTGACCATTGTGAAATTAGAGTACGGCCACAGCGCCTTGCTGCCAGAAGGGCGAATGAGCTTCTCTGCGTTGTGCGTCGTTATGAAACATCGTCTGAGGATGCTGACTGGCTCGACAACAACAACAACAACAACTGTCTTCGTCTGCACTCCAGATGCCAGTGATGAAAGAATCTGAGTGGCTAGCAAACCCATAGACAGAGGAGCAGTAATTTCAATCGAATTTTGTTTATAGACCTACTTAGATACTTGGTTAATAGTTGATTATTTTTTAATTTTATTAAAAATACGATTTTATTTTGTATTTTTATTTTATATTTATTTATTTTACACAGTGTGTAAAGCCAAAAATGTATAAAAAATAAACAAAATACGCAGGTGTTGCGGATTAAAATTCTCTTGTTTTATTTAGTATTATTACCGTAAAGGCAATTAAAACTATACCAAGGATAAAATCTGTAACATACTTTTTTGCGACTTTAGGGTAAAAATGGTCACTTGAGTGTTACGTAACGTTTAGAGAGTGGGAGGGGGGTACAGAAAAACGTTACGGTGCGTTACAAGGGGAGGAGGGGGGTCAAAAATCTTCAAAAATTGCGTTACGTAATACTTGAACGCTCCCTTTTACAAAAAAAAAATTGAATGTTGTTTTTATAAAAATGTTACTGAATGTCAAAAACAATATTTTCTTTAAGATAAAATTAGTTTGAAGCCAATATCTTAAATTCTTTAAAAGATATTTGAGTCGAAAATCAATTTTTACCAACTTTTAGATGCTTTTTTAGGTTTTAATTTAAAAAAAACTGTCAATTCGATTTTTATCAAAATTATAACAGATGTCGAAAACGCTTTATATTAAATTAATAGATATGAAACGTTTATTATGGTTTTTGAATTTGCCATTAGTTTAACGAAATTGTCACTTTTTCTGTTTTTGGGACATTTATGTATATTCTTGAAATTCATGTTTAAATCTTAGTTCTAGAGCTTCCAAAGCAAATTCACTTCAAAAAGTAGATTTCTTTAATCTTTTAAATCTTTAAAAGTTTTTGTATTTAATAGGAAATCAAATCAAATGACCTCTCTCTGGATCGTCCATTGGTCTGTTGTGTTCCACGGGAACACAAGAAAACAACTTCTTCTGTTAAGGTTCAAAATAAGAGTGACTTAAACTCTAATCATTATTTCCTTCGTTAACTATTCGCAACCTAGATCATCACTTCTTTCAAATCAACCACGCATTCTACACCATTTCGGTTGCCTCTTGACACAGTTTGTTTATTTAAACAACGAATGCACCATATGTTGTAATTGACATACTTGCACTCCATGGGTCAGTATTGTTTATGTTTGCAATATGAGCCATGTCGTTGCTTTGTTGTTTGAATGACATAGTTCGATTGATATTCCCTTTAAAGTGTAACGTATGACACATGGAGGAACCTTTAGTAACAATTGAACTATGTCATGTGTCTTAAGCGATTCTTGGGAATTGTGTGAGGTCTCCAGTTTAATGGCACAACACTCTTCCCCCCCTAAAATAAGAAAGGCGTACGAGGTGACGAGTGAGATCTTTCGGCTTCAGGTGCGGAAGTAAATAAATCATAGGTCTTTATCACAATTGTATTTATTAATTTTGCAATCTTTTTTTTTTTTCTTTTTTTTTTTTTACTTATAGGTACTTAGATACATACATACATACATTACAATTTTTCTTTTCGCTTTGTTTGTAAAAGTTTTTTTTTTTTTTTGTTTTTATAATGATTAGGTAGCATTTTTGTTTTTGTTTTTGGTTTGTTTTAGAAATTATTATACCTGCGATGTTTCTTCAAGGTCAGGTGTTACATTCATTTCGGGATTGTTTAAATTTTTTGTTGACTGTTTATTAAATGTACATTTTATTTTAATGATTTTTTTTTTAAATTACATATAAAGCTACAACTACACAAATTACAAAAATAACAGAAATAGAAATGTTAGCATGTTCATGTGTGACATGGAATAACAAATTGTTTTTCTTTAACAAATCTTTAATATTTATGCTATAATTATCTAAATCCAGTTTTTCTATATGGGTGGTATGAGGTGAAATTTGGGATAAATTAGTGGGAATTACTATGTTTTTAGGTATGGTTTGTTCTCCTAAAAAGTAGGATATAGGAGTTCTGTTTTGTATGGTATTTGAATGCCTGGAGGTAAACTTCTTTTGTTATTGCCTTACAAAATGGTTCTACACTTAGAATTCCACTGTCAGATATTGTGATCGTTTTTGGTACGTCTCCGCACAAAATCCTAACGTTCATTGGCTTTGGCATGACATACAGCCATGAATTCTTACTCATTAGATTAAACCAAACTTCGTGTTCAAGCGCAAATATTTTTGTTTCGCAATTAGCATAGTTTTGCATCCCTGATATTAATTGTATAATGCAGTTGTTAGTATTGTGGTTATGAACTACGAAATTTTTCTCACATATGAAGTGATTGGATTCAGTTTTGGTACATTTATTTAGGTCTTCGCTGTTCAAAAATATGTATCGTCTATAATTTTCGTTTATAGCTACAAATTCACTATATATTGAGACATAGCTATAGGTGTTCTCTTTGTATTTTGAAGGTAATGGTGTAAGTTTAACTAGGTTAAATTCTTCATCTACCAATGGGATAGTAACTTGTATCATGAGATTTTGATTTACGAAAATCGGACTCGTCGTAGTGATTCTGTCTATGAGTGGGAGATTCATTCTAGATATTTTTATCGGGAATCTTATATTGTTTGGTAGTTCCAATTGGATGTTTTTTAATGTAGAAATGAATACTTCTGAATTGAGGAATCTACAATCCAGCTTATTCACTTTTGCTCCTTGTAAGATGTCGAGTATTTGAGTTTATTTTGAGAGAATTTGTGTAGCAAATGAAAGTGCCAAATTGGATATTTGGTTAAAGTTATGTAGCGTTTTTTTCGAAACTAGTAAGATTTTGGAGTTTTAGTGTGTTCTGTCTAATTTCTTCTGTAACAGAGTTGAAATTATTATTTATGCTTTCAGCTGTTTTGTTTAGTGCGTCTAACACGTCAGTGATTATTGTCATTTGGTTTTCTGTTATATGATGCAAGTTATTCTGGTTTTCTTGAACTAGTCTTAATGCATCATCTATTTTTTCCGCATCTTCGGAATCCATTGTTCCAAACAAAAACTTTTCTGCCATCCCTATTCCATTAAATAAACCACCGTTTACTATGCTTCTTTTTGAAAATTTGTTTTTGAATAGTATACTGTCAAGGATTTCATTATTATATTTGATTTCTTTGAGGGAATTTTGTTTTAGGGTAATTTTGCAATGATCTAAAGGATACTCTTTTATGCTTAGGATACACAATTCGGAAAGGGTATTTAGGTTTTGCTCTAATGACTTTGTGTTAGTTTTAATATTAGTATTATTAATGTTGAAGAGAAATGTCCATCTTGTGAGGGACTTTTCTAGTGTTCCAATGGGTTCCAAATATACTCCGGTTCTATTTAGAGGTTGTACCATCACTTCTGCACCGCCTGTGCTTAAAAATGTTCCTAACATGGTTATGATGGTTATGATGATTTTACTGGAAATGAGAACAACGCCGATATTATATAAGTATGGGTTTATTGTTGGTACTTATGTATGTATTATGGGCTTCTAAATCGGATGTAATTGTGTTAAAATTGTGTGTGTTGTGTCTTTTTGATTATATCGTTTTATGTTGTGTCTCTTTGATTATATCGTTTTATGAGGTTATTGTGAACAACCTTTTCTTTTCTGCCTACTTTTATTCTTGAGTTTTCTGGGGACAATACTTCAATTATTTCGTATGGTCCTTCGAAAATTGGGGATAGTTTTTTATTGGATCGATTTTTGATTTCCACTAATACTTTGTCACCGACTTTATAGCTTGTCTGACTAGAATTTTTATCGTAGTAGGCTTTAGATTTCTCTTTAGCCTTTATTTGATTGCTGCGAATTAACTCATAACCAATTTGCATTTTTGCCTTCATTTCTGAGACATAATCATCATAGTTGTACATTGGTTGTACGCTTCTATTCAGCGTGGAGGGGATTGGTGCTGCAAAGCCGAACAGAACTTCGTATGGACTGTAATTCGTGCTGGAATGTGGGGTTGTGTTATAGCAGAATATGGCATACTCCAGATAATTATCCCAATTCGACTGATCTTTGCTTCCATAATTTCTGAGGTAATCACCTAACGTTCTATGTGACCTTTCGAGCGCACCGTTCGATTGTGGATGGTACGGACTAGTTTGAGTTTTATTGATTTTTAAAATTTTACAAACATTTTTAAATAATTCGGTAGTGAAGTTTGTCCCTTGATCTGTGAGAATTGTTTGAGGAATTCCATAAGTACAAACTATTTTCTTAACGAGTGCTTCGGCAACAGTTCTTGCTTCTTGATTTGGTATAGCTATGGCTTGTGCAAATTTTGTTAGGTCGTCTTGGAATGTCAGTATGTACTTGTTTTCATTTTCTGTTATAGGAAGTGGTCCCACTATATCCAGAGCTATTCTTTCGAATGGAGTTTTTGCTGTTGTTGTTATGACCATTGGTAGTTTGTTTCGTGCATACAACTTATTCTTTTGTCAAAATTTACATGACGCAATGTAATTCTTTATATCTTCATACATATTTTTCCATTTGTATGTCTTCTTTATGCGTTTGAGTGTACGTTTGACTCCTTGATGACCGCCTAAAGGTGTGTCATGAAATTCATGTAAAATTTTCTTAATCTCCTCTGGACTAGAGACTTCGACAGTATTCTGACTTACATCTTGTTGTGGATTTGGCGAGTTTTTGCTATGACTGCGTGTTATTACATTAACTTCAGCTGTTTTCATACGGGAGAGAGCATCTGCGTTTGTGTTCAAACAACCTGCTTTATGAGAAACTGTAAAGTCATATTCTTCAAGTTTAATACGCCAGCGCATTATTCTCGAGGAAGGGTCCTTAAGGTTAAACATCCACACAAGTGGTTTGTGATCAGTAATAACTTCAAAGTGTCGACCGTACACGTATGGTCGGAAATGAGTTACTGCCCAAACAACTGCTAAAGCTTCTTTCTCTATGGTAGAATAGTTCTTTTTTGATTTATTTAATATCCTACTGCCAAATGCTATAGGTAAATCGTTTTCATCGGTATCTTTCTGTGACAATACTGCACCTATAGCTTCATTGCTGGCATCAGTTGTGATATAAAAAGTGTTTTCAAAGTTTGGATATTGTAGGATAGGGGGTTCGATAATCGCTTGTTTAAGTAGTTTGAATGATTCATCACAAAATGCATCCCATTTGAAGACTACATCTTTGCGGAGGAGTTTGTTTAGGGGATTTGCTATTTTAGAAAAGTTTTGTATAAACTTTCTGTAGTATCCTGCTAAACCAAGAAAAGATTTAATATCTTTCTGGTTTCTTGGAGCTTCGATGTTTTGTATTGCGGAGATCTTTTCTGGATCGGGTTTTACACCTGATTCAGAGATGACATGTCCTAAATACATGACTTCCTTTTCTAAAAATTTGCATTTGTCTAACTGCATCTTCAGATTGTATTCATCTAAAGCTTGAAATACCTCAATTAATTTTTTGTTGTGATCATTCAGATTCTTACCGTATATCATTATATCATCCAGATAGACTAAACACTTTATGCCTTGTAGCCCTGTAAGGACTTTATTCATCAACCGCTGAAAAGTAGGAGGAGCATTACGTAAACCGAATGGCATTCTGTTGAACTCGAAATGTCCATTTGGTGTGCTGAATGCGGTCTTCGCTTTGTCTTCCTCATTAACTTTAATTTGATGAAATCCACTGGCTAGATCTAGTGTTGTAAAGTACTTTGAATCGCCCAATTGTCCCAGAATGTCTTCGATATTAGGTATTGGATACGCATCCGCGATTGTCACTTCGTTTAGTTTCCTGTAGTCCACTACTACTCTCCACTTCTGTTTTCCTTTCTTTGGCACGACTAGAAGAGGGGCATTCCATGGACTTGAACTTGGTCTAATTATTTCATCCTGCAACATTTTGTCTACTTGGTTCTTTATTTCATTTGTGTAAATTTGTGCTAATCGATATGGTCTAATGTTAACTGGGGGTAGATTTGGGTTTGTATTTATTTGATGTTTAATCCCAGAGGTAGTTGACAGGGTGTCGCCCTCGAGGAAAAATAAATGGTTGTACTCACGGCAGATATCAATAATCGATTTCTTTTCTTCACTATTTAGATGATCTAATGGAAGTTGGTTTTGAATTTTACTCAGTCTGTCGTTTATATGAGTTTGGGTATCGAATGAATTTAGATTATAAATATAGTAGTCATCACTATTTGTAAATTCTAAATTTAGATCTTGTAAGACGACATCTTCGTTATTGGCGTTTAGTACGGACATATATATGTATCCATTTGTAGGCTCAGTTATAGCTGAAGAGGTATAAACTTGAGGACGAATTTCTTGTGAAAGATATATTTGATTTGTTGGTTCGCGAATAGGTCCATATTTAATTATTTTTTCAGATCTAGCAGGTATGGTAATAGACTTTCGTTTACTAATGAAATCTGTTGTATATATTTTATCTTTGAAGTGGTATATTAGAGTATTGTCTTTATAATTTAGTATAGCGTTAAAATTTCAAAATAGGTCTTCACCTAAAATTCCATCTTGAGTTATTGGGAAATTTTCGGGCACTACATGAAATAAATATTTTAGTTTTACTCCTGGTGTTATTTCTATATTCAGAAAAAGTGTGCCCAGTGTTGATGTGGGAGTATTACCTATGCCTTTTAATTCAGTTATATTGTTAGTATGAACCCAAAGCTCTTTATTTAATTTATTTATTTTTATTAAACTCAGGCTTGCACCTGTGTCTAACAGCATAATGTTTTGATTGGAGATGGTGTCTTTAGAAGTTATATTAATTTCACTTTTGAAACTGGAGGCATTATTTAAACAGCCTATATGAGCAACAGGTTTTTCGTTATGATTTTTGGAATATGTAGATATGTTTTGTTTAGAATTTTCTTGAGTTGGCTTTAGGTTTGGAATAGAGGATTTAGGAATTTGAGACTGATTTTGTGATTTTTGCAGAAGAATTTTATCGCGTGTTGAAATAAAAGGTTTAGAATCTTGATACAGTGACTCTGATTTCGATTGATTTGAATTTATATTTGGGGACTGTGAACGAAAAGGATTTGATTTTCGGTTATGAGACAGTGGATTATGAGAATTTGATTTGTTGTTTTGAGATGGTTGATTCAGTGGATTTAGTGAAATTGAATCTTCTTTTTGGGATCCATGATACAGTGAATGCAGAGAATATGAGTTTTCATTCTGGGATACAGTGGGATACAGTGGATTCGGTCGATACAGAGAAATTGAATCTTTATTTTGGGATTCTTGATGCAGTGGATACAGAGAAATTGAATCTTTATTTTGAGATTCTTGATGCAGTGGATACAGAGAAATTGAATCTTTATTTTGAGATTCTTGATACAGTGGATACAGAGAAATTGAATCTTTATTTTGAGATTCTTGATACAGTGGATTTTCTTTGTTATCGATTTTACACCTTAATTTATGTGCTTTACCTGGGTCCGGGTGTTTGACGGGCCAGGTTTTTGGTAGTTTCCCGAACTTTGATTGGCTCCATATTGCGTCGAATTGTCTTGCCTGCTGTTATTAAACTGTCTTTTTCTGCATTGGTCTATTGTGTGACCCAGATTTTTGCAATAACGACATGAAATATTATTTTGTACGTTATTGACTCTCACAGGCTGGCTTGTATTTGGACTCGACCTGTAAGTTCTGTTATCCTTTGGCTGAAAGCGACACTCTGTTGTATTGTGTGTCTTCGTTCAGCAGTTATTACAGTATTTGCTGTCAACATTGGCAGTGGCAAGAAGTTTTTCTTCTTCCATTGCGATATCTAGAGCTTCGTCTAAATCACTACACCTTGCGCTTTTCACCAAAGTTTTTAACTGGGGTATCAGCCCATTGCAAAAACTGTTTAGAATCGTTTTGGTGTTAAGACTTCTGATGGCTGAATTAGCAGCTTCATCTGCTGTGCTAGCATTTGCGTTGTTGAGCTCATCAAAAAGGGCATAAGCTCTTTCTGCGTAAGAATTCACAGGTTCCTTATAACCCTGTTTGAACTGAAAAACTTCAGTTTGTATAACTTGTACAGTTCTAAGTGAAATGTTCAAATTCAATTTAGACATTTTTTTTTTATTTTTTTTACGGATTTAAGAAATTGTGTCAAACTTGTATTGCGACCAACAAAAAGGATGGGAGTGTATTAATTATTAACCAAAAGAAAAACTGGTTACATCAAAAAAATATACAAATATAAATGTAGGTATATAAAAAAAATTAGAATATTAATATTGTATAACTTATGTGCTATTCCTTACAATGACATTGTTAATGCTGATAAAGATGTTGAAATTGTTGATTATGATATTGAGGGTAATGTTGATAATGTTGATTATTGAATTGATGATGGTGTTGATTATGGAGTTGATGATGGTGTTGATTGCCTCAGCGTGGCAATTTCTTCCTTCCTTCCTTCTCTCGACCACAGGAATTCGCTTACCTCTGTGGGATATTTTTCACTTTTTGTTATATATTTTTTTTTTCGCAATTAGCATAGTTTTGCATCCCTGATATTAATTGTATAATGCAGTTGTTAGTATTGTGGTTATGAACTACGAAATTTTTTTCACATATGAAGTGATTGGATTCAGTTTTGGTACATTTATTTAGGTCTTCGCTGTTCAAAAATATGTATCGTCTATAATTTTCGTTTATAGCTACAAATTCACTATATATTGAGACATAGCTATAGGTGTTCTCTTTGTATTTTGAAGGTAATGGTGTAAGTTTAACTAGGTTAAATTCTTCATCTACCAATGGGATAGTAACTTGTATCATGAGATTTTGATTTACGAAAATCGGACTCGTCGTAGTGATTCTGTCTATGAGTGGGAGATTCATTCTAGATATTTTTATCGGGAATCTTATATTGTTTGGTAGTTCCAATGGGATGTTTTTTAATGTAAAAATGAATACTTCTGAATTGAGGAATCTACAATCCAGCTTATTCACTTTTGCTCCTTGTAAGATGTCGAGTATTTGAGATTGTTTTGAGAGAATTTGTGTAGCAAATGAAAGTGCCAAATTGGATATTTGGTTAAAGTTATGTAGGGTTTTTTCGAAACTAGTAAGATTTTGGAGTTTTAGTGTGTTCTGTCTAATTTCTTCTGTAACAGAGTTGAAATTATTATTTATGCTTTCAGCTGTTTTGTTTAGTGCGTCTAACACGTCAGTGATTATTGTCATTTGGTTTTCTGTTATATGATGCAAGTTATTCTGGTTTTCTTGAACTAGTCTTAATGCATCATCTATTTTTTCCGCATCTTCGGAATCCATTGTTCCAAACAAAAACTTTTCTGCCATCCCTATTCCATTAAATAAACCACCGTTTACTATGCTTCTTTTTGAAAATTTGTTTTTGAATAGTATACTGTCAAGGATTTCATTATTATATTTGATTTCTTTGAGGGAATTTTGTAAAAGTTTTAGGGTAATTTTGCAATGATCTAAAGGATACTCTTTTATGCTTAGGATACACAATTCGGAAAGGGTATTTAGGTTTTGCTCTAATGACTTTGTGTTAGTTTTAATATTAGTATTATTAATGTTGAAGAGAAATGTCCATCTTGTGAGGGACTTTTCTAGTGTTCCAATGGGTTCCAATTATACTCCGGTTCTATTTAGAGGTTGTACCATCACTTCTGCACCGCCTGTGCTTAAAAATGTTCCTAACATGGTTATGATGGTTATGATGATTTTACTGGAAATGAGAACAACGCCGATATTATATAAGTATGGGTTTATTGTTGGTACTTATGTATGTATTATGGACTTCTAAATCGGATGTAATTGTGTTAAAATTGTGTGTGTTGTGTCTTTTTGATTATATCGTTTTATGAGGTTATTGTGAACAACCTTTTCTTTTCTGCCTACTTTTATTCTTGAGTTTTCTGGGGACAATACTTCAATTATTTCGTAATGTCCTTCGAAAATTGGGGATAGTTTTTTATTGGATCGATTTTTGATTTCCACTAATACTTTGTCACCGACTTTATAGCTTGTCTGACTAGAATTTTTATCGTAGTAGGCTTTAGATTTCTCTTTAGCCTTTATTTGATTGCTGCGAATTAACTCATAACCAATTTGCATTTTTGCCTTCATTTCTGAGACATAATCATCATAGTTGTACATTGGTTGTACGCTTCTATTCAGCGTGGAGGGGATTGGTGCTTCAAAGCCGAACAGAACTTCGTATGGACTGTAATTCGTGCTGGAATGTGGGGTTGTGTTATAGCAGAATATGGCATACTCCAGATAATTATCCCCATTCGACTGATCTTTGCTTGCATAATTTCTGAGGTAATCACCTAACGTTCTATGTGCCCTTTCGAGCGCACCGTTCGATTGTGGATGGTACGGACTAGTTTGAGTTTTATTGATTTTTAAAATTTTACAAACATTTTTAAATAATTCGGTAGTGAAGTTTGTCCCTTGATCTGTGAGAATTGTTTGAGGAATTCCATAAGTACAAACTATTTTCTTAACGAGTGCTTCGGCAACAGTTCTTGCTTCTTGATTTGGTATAGCTATGGCTTGTGCAAATTTTGTTAGGTCGTCTTGGAATGTCAGTATGTACTTGTTTTCATTTTCTGTTATAGGAAGTGGTCCCACTATATCCAGAGCTATTCTTTCGAATGGAGTTTTTGCTGTTGTTGTTATGACCATTGGTAGTTTGTTTCGTGCATACAACTTATTCTTTTGGCAAAGTTCACATGACGCAATGTAATTCTTTATATCTTCATACATATTTTTCCATTTGTATGTCTTCTTTATGCGTTTGAGTGTACGTTTGACTCCTTGATGACCGCCTAAAGGTGTGTCATGAAATTCATGTAAAATTTTCTTAATCTCCTCTGGACTAGAGACTTCGACAGTATTCTGACTTACATCTTGTTGTGGATTTGACGAGTTTTTGCTATGACTGCGTGTCAAGATGAACACAAACTTTTGATTTGTAAAAAAAAGGTATAATATTTATTTACTGAGTAGAAATTGAAATATACATTACGTTGCGCAGAAGGCGACTTATCCCCCCCAAACGACGTCCACGACCTTCCCCTATCCCTCCTTCTTTCGATGAGTTTCTGGTTTATGGCAGTATTGCCGTTGACAGCTCGGCCTCTCCTGACATTTCGTCCCCATCGGACGAATCTTCATCTTCCGGTTCTGTTCCGCTTCGGTTAACATCTATATCAGGACTGAGTCTACACCATGGCTTCATATGGTCACTCGAAATAACGTTGCTGTAGCGCTTTTGTTTCAATTGATTATCTGGAAGGTCTTCAACGATGTATCTGTCGTGGTCTAAAGCCTTGGTGATAATATATGGACCCTTGTATTTTGGATCGAGTTTATGTGAATCTCCTGTTGCTTGAGGAACATGATCAATTACGATGAGATCACCTTCAGCATATTTATATGGTGTCTGATGTTTTTTATCGTACCGTTCTTTCCATTTACGTCTTTCCTTCATAATGCTGGTCGCTGCATTTCTCGTTTTAGTTACAACATCTTCACATTCGTCTGTCGCCTCATCTTGTACTGCTTGAATTAATTGGTTTTGACTGACATCTCTGGGATTGAAGTTAAACACCAATTCGTTTGGACAATACTTTGTAGTTGAGTTCGGTTGTGAATTCAGGTTCCATTGAATGCCTGGCAATGCTAAGTCCCAATCCTTATCACTTTTGGTTGAGCACTTCAGTGTTGCTAGCATGGTTTTATTGACCCTTTCGGCCTGGCCATTAGCTCTTGGGGTGCGGACAGCTGTTTTGACGTGCTGCAAGCCGTTGTGATTGACAAAGTTACTGAATTCACTCGAAGTATATGCTGTACCTCTATCCGATGTAATGCGTAACGGTTGACCAAAAATTGACATTATCTCGTTCAGCATACTGATAACCGGTGCTGTATTCGTATTCCTCACAGCTCTTTTGCTCTTTGGGAATGGACCCAGATGATCGATGTTGGCACTTCGAAAAGGAATCGGCATAACCTCCATTACGTGGAGCTGACTTTCAGTCTTTCCACCCTTGACTTTGTTCAAGCAACATTCTGGGCAGGCTGCAATGTATGACTTCACATATCGTCTTATTCTGGGAAACCAAAAATGTTTTGTAATCCGTTGGATTGTCTTATCAGTCCCAAAATGTCCAGCTTCATCGTGGCAAGCTCTGGTTATTCGCCACCTCACCAGCTCTGGTACCACCAACCTCTCTTTCCCATCAACTTTACGATGAAGACGTCCGCCTTGAATCACGTAATCCTCTCGTATTTGTTGTGTCGTTGAATCAGTTTTTGATGTTCCCTCTTTGAGAATTTTGATGATATCTGCGAGTTTCTTATCTTGCAGTTGCATGGCTAATATCCAGTTGTCATCTAAAGTGGCTATTTTCAATACCTGGTCAGCTACTGTCATTGGCTCCTTTGGTGGAAGAGTTGGTATGCGGCTCATCCCGTCAACATGCTGCATTCTTACACCTGGTCGGTGCACACACTCGAAATCAAATTCTTGTAGTCGTAACCACCATCTTGCTATGCGTGGCGGTAGAGGTGTTGTCTTTTTTGTAGTTACAATCGCGTTACAATCAGTGATGACTCGAAATCTTGTACCTAATAGATAAATCCTGTATCGCTCCAAAGTATCAACGATAGCCAAGATTTCTAATTCGTGACTGGCATATTTACTTTCGGAATCACTGCATTGACGACTGAAGTACGAAACTGGTTTGAATTCGTCGGATTCTCGTTGCATCAGAATTCCAGAAAGTCCAATCGAACATGCATCTGTATGCACTTCGTGCTCCTTCTTCGTGTCGAAAAGTGCGAGAACTGGTTCTTTAGTGATTGAAGCCTTAAGACATTCGAACGCTTCCTGTTGTTCAGGTTCCCACTGGAAGTTGATTTGATTTTTAAGAAGTCTTGTAAGCGGCTGAGAGATGCGAGAGTATTCATGGACAAATTTCCGAAAGAATCCTGTAACTCCAAGGAATTGACGTACCTCGGTTACGTTCGTTGGCCTTGGAAACTCCTCAATACACTTGGTTTTATTTTCACCTGGCCGTATGCCTTCAGGACCAATGATATGTCCCAGAAAATTAACCGTTGTTGCCATGAGAACACATTTCGATGGTCTAAGCGTGAGTCCAGCTCGTGTCATCGCTTGAAGCACCTCTTCTAACACATTTACACCCTCGTCAAATGTATTCGTTGCTATAATCAGTTCGTCTACATAATTTACCACATTTTTGCAGCACGAAAGATTCTTGACTACTTCTTGAATAACCTCTTGGAAAACCATTGGTGCATTTACCAAACCAAATGGCATAACGTTGTGCTCAAATAGCCCATCTGGAGTTAGGAATGCTGTAAGCTCCTTGCATTCTTCTTTTAAGGGAATCTGATAGTACCCAGCAGTCATATCTAAAGTGGAGAAGAATTTGTTACCTGCTAACTGTGACAGCTGTTCCTCTACCACTGGCATTACACACTGCTTCTTCACCGTAACTGCATTGAGTGCACGATAATCTATGCACATTCGACTCTCTCCGTTCGATTTTGGAACCAAAACCACCGATGCTGCATGTGGCGACTTACTTGGACGAATAATATTATGCTTCAGAAGATCGTTTGTGATTGCATTCAGCTTTTCCCTAAACGCAAATGGGACCTGGTATCGTTTTCCAACTATAGGGTTGCTTGTCGTTACTGCAATCTCCATGGTCTTCATGTTGCATCGACTCAGTTGAGAAATATCTTCACCAAAACAATCTTCAAATCTTGTGATAAGATCTAACACCACCTTACGTTCACTCACTGTCAGCTCGTCACCGATGGTGGGGATTTTCGATGTTCTCGATTGAATTTGCAAAACTCCAGCTTCGAGTATCATACGATGATTTTTCCGGCATAGAACGTCGCGACCCAAAAGAATCCCTTGAGGCAGAATCTCATCTGGTACTATCTGAAACGTAACGTGTATTTCTTGATTATCCATCCGCAGAACAACCTCTATGACTTCTTTTGATTCTACGATGGAACCTCCGAACCCTTTAAATTGCTTTACAGATTCTTTTCGTTCTACGCCTTTTGGAGATGTTGATTCGTTGATAAATGAATGATCACTTCCAGTGTCAACAAATGCTGAATGCTTCTGTCCAGAGAAAACAACATCCTTCATGACAGGAGGAATAAATTGCGCAACTACCTCATTTTCCTCGACCTTGGCGATTGTTGACTTGTTTGCACGACAAGTTTTCGACTCGTGGCCAACTTTATTGCAATCCGTACATCGTGCCTTTCTTGGTGGTTGGGGACATTTAGATGATATATGCCCCATCTCATTACAGTTGTAGCATTTTATATTTTTTTGGAAGTTCATAGCTCGTCCGATGTCTGGTTTACGTTCTTCAGCTTCAGTTGAACCACCTGTTGATAATACCCCTCTCGACGAATAGGCAGGAACTGTTGTGGACAAACTTTCTAACGACCTCAAAAGATCGTTGCACGTCCCGAAGTTCATAGCCAAAAGCGTTCGTGTAATGTTGGGATCATTAATACCATTAATAACGTAAGAATTAACAGAAAGATCATCCAACTTACCTCGTCTTCCAATGGTAAGTATTGCGTAATAATATTCAACTAAAGATTCGCCTGACTTACGTTTGCGTTTCATTAGTTCTCGATGTATTTCTGCTACATTGACTGAACTAGGGAAATCGTTAAGCAGAGCACTGGTAAAATCCGACCATGTCTGGAATACCGGCAGTGCATCAACCCAACTCTTTGCTATTCCTTTAAGCTTGTGTTGAACCGCAAAGAGCATCATTTCATTGCTCCACGAATATAAGCAACGCAATTGCTCTACTTTTGTGATGAATTGTTGCGATGATAGATTTCGTTTCATTGGATCGAATTCAGGGAGGATTCCGATGATATCGTGTGTTTTATTTGGAAGAATCATGTGAGCTGTGAGTGGCGTTCCATAGATTGAAGAATCCGTCGAACCTGAGCCGTGTGACATTGCATTATACGCTGCTCTGTCATGAGGAGGAACCTCTCGGGTTCGTCGGCAATTGTGGTGTAGCCGTGGCTGTATCGACGTTTCTTATACCCACAGCTAATTCACCTACAATTTTCGTCAGATTTGTCATCGTATTCTTCAAGTCGTCCATTTGTGTTTGCCAAGACTCTTCCGTAGCCATCTCGCTCGACTCTAATTCTTCTGAATCCACCACATCCGATCCAAATAGCTCAATTAATTTCGCAACTTTTTGCGCTTTATTACCAATTCTTGGTTGGTTTTTCGATTGCAAAAGGCAATTTAACTGGGCAACTTTTAAGCTTTCGAATTTAATCATTTTTAAACTAATCGTGTCCCGCCGACTCTGTTTCGTTGTCCTCCAGAAGTTTCTCTACTTTTTTTCCCTCAGTTTTTAGTTTTTTTCCTTATTTCGTTTACTTTTCCGTTTCGAGACTCGTTGGAACGTTACCCTGTCTCTTTCGTTTTTATAGTGTCGAGGCTCGTGGGTCTATCTCTGCCTCTTTCGTTTTAAGTATTTTCGTTGAGTGAATTCGTTTTGTTTGATTTTTTTTCCATTGGACGTTTCTTTTTGTTCTCGTTGAGTATATCGCTACTCCGTTTGTATCTATATAAATGTTCGTTGTCGTTGCGCCAAAGATAATAAATTCTAACTTATGACTGAATGGATTTCTTAAAAAAATACTTTCTGAATCTTTTAACTAGGAAGTAGGTTATCCCACTTCTGATTCTGTCAAGATGAACACAAACTTTTGATTTGTAAAAAAAAGGTATAATATTTATTTACTGAGTAGAAATTGAAATATACATTACGTTGCGCAGAAGGCGACTTATCCCCCCCAAACGACGTCCACGACCTTCCCCTATCCCTTCTTCTTTCGATGAGTTTCTGGTTTATGGCAGTGTTGCCGTTGACATGCGTGTTATTACATTAACTTCAGCTGTTTTCATACGGGAGAGAGCATCTGCGTTTGTGTTCAAACAACCTGAGAAACTGTAAAGTCATATTCTTCAAGTTTAATACGCCAGCGCATTATTCTCGAGGAAGGGTCCTTAAGGTTAAACATCCACACAAGTGGTTTGTGATCAGTAATAACTTCAAAGTGTCGACCGTACACGTATGGTCGGAAATGAGTTACTGCCCAAACAACTGCTAAAGCTTCTTTCTCTATGGTAGAATAGTTCTTTTTTGATTTATTTAATATCCTACTGCCAAATGCTATAGGTAAATCGTTTTCATCGGTATCTTTCTGTGACAATACTGCACCTATAGCTTCATTGCTGGCATCAGTTGTGAAATAAAATGTGTTTTCAAAGTTTGGATATTGTAGGATAGGGGGTTCGATAATCGCTTGTTTAAGTAGTTTGAATGATTCATCACAAAATGCATCCCATTTGAAGACTACATCTTTGCGGAGGAGTTTGTTTAGGGGATTTGCTATTTTAGAAAAGTTTTGTATAAACTTTCTGTAGTATCCTGCTAAACCAAGAAAAGATTTAATATCTTTCTGGTTTCTTGGAGCTTCGATGTTTTGTATTGCGGAGATCTTTTCTGGATCGGGTTTTACACCTGATTCAGAGATGACATGTCCTAAATACATGACTTCCTTTTCTAAAAATTTGCATTTGTCTAACTGCATCTTCAGATTGTATTCATCTAAAGCTTGAAATACCTCAATTAATTTTTTGTTGTGATCATTCAGATTCTTACCGTATATCATTATATCATCCAGATAGACTAAACACTTTATGCCTTGTAGCCCTGTAAGGACTTTATTCATCAACCGCTGAAAAGTAGGAGGAGCATTACGTAAACCGAATGGCATTCTGTTGAACTCGAAATGTCCATTTGGTGTGCTGAATGCGGTCTTCGCTTTGTCTTCCTCATTAACTTTAATTTGATGAAATCCACTGGCTAGATCTAGTGTTGTAAAGTACTTTGAATCGCCCAATTGTCCCAGGATGTCTTCGATATTAGGTATTGGATACGCATCCGCGATTGTCACTTCGTTTAGTTTCCTGTAGTCCACTACTTCTCTCCACTTCTGTTTTCCTTTCTTTGGCACGACTAGAAGAGGGGCATTCCATGGACTTGAACTTGGTCTAATTATTTCACCCTGCAACATTTTGCCTACTTGGTTCTTTATTTCATTTGTGTGAATTTGTGCTAATCGATATGGTCTAATGTTAACTGCGGGTAGATTTGGGTTTGTATTTATTTGATGTTTAATCCCAGAGGTAGTTGACAGGGTGTCGCCCTCGAGGAAAAATAAATGGTTGTACTCACGGCAGATATCAATAATCGATTTCTTTTCTTCACTATTTAGATGATCTAATAGAAGTTGGTTTTGAATTTTACTCAGTCTGTCGTTTATATGAGTTTGGGTATCGAATGAATTTAGATTATAAATATAGTAGTCATCACTATTTGTAAATTCTAAATTTAGATCTTGTAAGACGACATCTTCGTTATTGGCGTTTAGTACGGACATATATATGTATCCATTTGTAGGCTCAGTTATAGCTGAAGAGGTATAAACTTGAGGACGAATTTCTTGTGAAAGATATATTTGATTTGTTGGTTCGCGAATAGGTCCATATTTAATTATTTTTTCAGATCTAGCAGGTATTTTAATAGACTTTCGTTTACTAATGAAATCTGTTGTATATATTTTATCTTTGAAGTGGTATATTAGAGTATTGTCTTTATAATTTAGTATAGCGTTAAAATTTCGTAATAGGTCTTCACCTAAAATTCCATCTTGAGTTATTGGGAAATTTTCGGGCACTACATGAAATAAATATTTTAGTTTTACTCCTGGTGTTATTTCTATATTCAGAAAAAGTGTGCCCAGTGTTGATGTGGGAGTATTACCTATGCCTTTCAATTCAGTTATATTGTTAGTATGAACCCAAAGCTCTTTATTTAATTTATTTATTTTTATTAAACTCAGGCTTGCACCTGTGTCTAACAGCATAATGTTTTGATTGGAGATGGTGTCTTTAGAAGTTATATTAATTTCACTTTTGAAACTGGAGGCATTATTTAAACAGCCTATATGAGCAACAGGTTTTTCGTTATGATTTTTGGAATATGTAGATATCTTTTGTTTAGAATTTTCTTGAGTTGGCTTTAGGTTTGGAATAGAGGATTTAGGAATTTGAGACTGATTTTGTGATTTTTGCAGAAGAATTTTATCGCGTGTTGAAATAAAAGGTTTAGAATCTTGATACAGTGACTCTGATTTCGATTGATTTGAATTTATATTTGGGGACTGTGAACGAAAAGGATTTGATTTTCGGTTATGAGACAGTGGATTATGAGAATTTGATTTGTTGTTTTGAGATGGTTGATTCAGTGGATTTAGTGAAATTGAATCTTCTTTTTGGGATCCATGATACAGTGAATGCAGAGAATATGAGTTTTCATTCTGGGATACAGTGGGATACAGTGGATTCGGTCGATACAGAGAAATTGAATCTTTATTTTGGGATTCGTGATGCAGTGGATACAGAGAAATTGAATCTTTATTTTGAGATTCTTGATGCAGTGGATACAGAGAAATTGAATCTTTATTTTGAGATTCTTGATACAGTGGATACAGTGGATACAGAGAAATTTAATCTTTATTTTGAGATTCTTGATACAGTGGATTTTCTTTGTTATCGATTTTACACCTTAATTTATGTGCTTTACCTGGGTCCGGGTGTTTGACGGGCCAGGTTTTTGGTAGTTTCCCGAACTTTGATTGGCTCCATATTGCGTCGAATTGTCTTGCCTGCTGTTATTAAACTGTCTTTTTCTGCATTGGTCTATTGTGTGACCCAGATTTTTGCAATAACGACATGAAATATTATTTTGTACGTTATTGACTCTCACAGGCTGGCTTGTATTTGGACTCGACCTGTAAGTTCTGTTATCCTTTGGCTGAAAGCGACACTCTGTTGTATTGTGTGTCTTCGTTCGGCAGTTATTACAGTATTTGCTGTCAACATTGGCAGTGGCAAGAAGTTTTTCTTCTTCCATTGCGATATCTAGAGCTTCGTCTAAATCACTACACCTTGCGCTTTTCACCAAAGTTTTTAACTGGGGTATCAGCCCATTGCAAAAACTGTTTAGAATCGTTTTGGTGTTAAGACTTCTGATGGCTGAATTAGCAGCTTCATCTGCTGTGCTAGCATTTGCGTTGTTGAGCTCATCAAAAAGGGCATAAGCTCTTTCTGCGTAAGAAGTCACAGGTTCCTTATAACCCTGTTTGAACTGAAAAACTTCAGTTTGTATAACTTGTACAGTTCTAAGTGAAATGTTCAAATTCAATTTAGACATATATTTTTTTTTTACGGATTTAAGAAATTGTGTCAAACTTGTATTGCGACCAACAATAAGGATGGGAGTGTATTAATTATTAACCAAAAGAAAAACTGGTTACATCAAAAAAATATACAAATATAAATGTAGGTATATAAAAAAAAATTAGAATATTAATATTGTATAACTTATGTGCTATTTCTTACAATGACATTGTTGATGCTGATAAAGATGTTGAAATTGTTGATTATGATATTGAGGGTAATGTTGATAATGTTGATTATTGAATTGATGATGGTGTTGATTATGGAGTTGATGATGGTGTTGATTGCCTCAGCGTGGCAATTTCTTCCTTCCTTCCTTCTCTCGACCACAGGAATTCGCTTACCTCTGTGGGATATTTTTCACTTTTTGTTATATATTTTTTTTTTTTTTTAGTCACTTATTTTTTTTTTCACTCTCACTAATATATATTTTTTTTTTTTTTTACTTAAAATTGTTACTGTCTTCTCCTACTTTTTTGGATTTAAATTTAAAAAAAAGAACACAAAATTAACAATTAAACACAAAATTTTGATAAATTACTAAACGTTTCGTTAAGCAATTATTTGAATTCGGATTTTAAGAAAATAATAAAAAAAAATATGTCTATGGTTTTTGAAGGTAGAACAAAAATCAATAATTTTTCGAGCTTTGAATTTTATTTTAAATGTTACTAATTGTGAAGTGAATTTTTGCTTTAAATTGAATTTTTTTATTTAACAATTTTTCGTATTTTTTAAATTAATTTTACACTCAATGTGAGCGAATATCTTTTTTTGTTTTTACATTTTTCACTTGGGTTAAAACCAGATGCTTTAGTTTTGAATCCCACCGCTGCCACCAAATGTTGTGTTCCACGGGAACACAAGAAAACAACTTCTTCTGTTAAGGTTCAAAATAAGAGTGACTTAAACTCTAATCATTATTTCCTTCGTTACCTATTCGCAACCTAGATCATCACTTCTTTCAAATCAACCACGCATTCTACACCATTTCGGTTGCCTCTTGACACAGTTTGTTTATTTAAACAACGAATGCACCATATGTTGTAATTGACATACTTGCACTCCATGGGTCAGTATTGTTTATGTTTGCAATATGAGCCATGTCGTTGCTTTGTTGTTTGAATGACATAGTTCGATTGATATTCCCTTTAAAGTGTAACGTATGACACATGGAGGAACCTTTAGTAACAATTGAACTATGTCATGTGTCTTAAGCGATTCTTGGGAATTGTGTGGGGTCTCCAGTTTAATGGCACAACAGGTCAAAAGTTTATGATTTTGTGCGGCGCGATTGGAATAGGGCTGGATTTTCAATTTAAATGTTATTGGTCCAGTCCTCAGTTAAAAGTAGTACTTTTAGCAACAAAGTTTAGAGCAGTAAAATATAAATTTTATTTTCATATACACAAAAGAAATAATTATAAATAAAAAGGGGTGAAATCCATTACGGCAATATTATACATTTTGAAGTAAAGGGAATTTCTACGAAAATTAAAAAAAAATTCTTCCAGGGGGCGTTTCGTCACCCCTACAACCCCCCTGGATCCGCAATTGACTTTTATTTGTTTTCTTTTCAAATATACTTACATACCTGTATTTTTAGCGTATTATTTTCATTTCAATAATAATAATTTCTACTTCCATTTGATCTAATATACATAATATGTAGATGCATATATACCTAAGAAAAACAAAAACAAACAAACCTACTTTCTTTTTGTATTTTTGTTGTATTCATTGGCAATCGGCTAACCGGCAACAGTTACAAAATTTAAATTTGAATTGGTATTTGGCTTATTGGTATTTGTCTTTATTATTGCTTATTTATACATGCAAAACATAAATTAATAAACAAAAAAAGTCTCTTTATTGTCTCCCTCCAACCATAGCTACTTTTGTTTACATTCTTCTCTGTTTTGTATTGTCAAATTGTCTCTAAATTTCCCCAATTTAAATTCTGCAAAAACTTTGCAGATTTAGTTCATTGATGTTTGCCCAGACGTCGCTTCGTTCGTTCCTCTTCATAATAGCTTTGCATATGAAATGGAATAGTACTATTATGAAGAGGAACGAACGAAGCGACGTCTGGGCAAACAGAGTTGAATTAAATTTTATATTATGTATTCTAACGTGATACCAATTAAATATATTTTTGGAAAAAAAATCCAAATAACGGTTTTTTTATAAATCAAAAGAACTGAAAAAAAAAAATATTTGTCACCTCGAAAATTTTACGAACAAAAAATGATTTTATCACCAAAACAATTTTGTGCAAAGAAAAATAACGTTTTAAACATCTGGTAAAATGTTGAGAAAAATCGAATTGACAGTTTTTTTACAAAAAATGAAAACCTAAACAAAAAAATTAATAAAAGTTAGTAAAAATTGATTTTCGACTCAAATATCTTTTCAAAACTTTGAGATAGTAGCTTTAAACTACTTTTATCTTTTAAAAAATATTGTTGTCAAAATTCAGTAAAATTTTGAGAAAAATCTAATTGACAGGGGTTTTACAAAAACTTCAAACTCTTTTTATTTCACAGAAAATATTGTTTTCGATATTCAGTAGTTTTTTTTATAAAAATCCAACAGTCCGTTTTTTCATAAAAAAATAAAATCTACACAAAATAGTACGCAAATTTGGTAAAAATTGATGTTCGGTTCTTGATATCTCTCAAATTAATTTCATTCATCCAATTTGTAAAAATGGGGAGAGTACGATAACTTTGGCGCCGAGATATAATAACGGTTTTTGGTAGAGGGGCTTAATACAAGCATTTTTTACTATGGGAGGGGGGGGGGGGGTGTCTATCTCCCCCCGTTTAGGCGGTAGGGGCAATTTAAAAAAAACATGTACTTTAAATGGAAAAAAAATAATTAAAAAATAACGGTAATACTTACAATTAAGTATTATTTCTTTTTTTAAAGCCAACACTTGTGTCTAGTAGCTTGTTTTTAAATCAAGTCAAAACTATGCATAGTTTTCGAAAAAAACTGTTTTAAACTTAAAATTTGGTCAAAAAAAAAGTTAAAAATATGGTTTAGAGTGTAATATTTCAAAACTTTTAGATTATCTACAATTTTTTTTTTAGAATACATTGCTCTTATTTATTTTTGATCGAAAACTGAAAACTAGATGACTTTATGTCTTCTAGTTCTTGAGAAAATTGAAAGTTACCAAAAAAAATATTTTAATTAAATTACTTTTTCCTTGCTAACGTAGTCTTATTTTGATAGTAATAATCGAATATGGATTAAGATACACCTAGGGTAAATTAATTTTTCTTAAATCCAGCTTTATTTAAATGCAAAAGAAACTTTGCATGCACCCCATCTTGCACCCACCGCACCTTGCACCCTCCCCACCTTGCACACACACCAACTTGCACCCACCCCAAATCCTATAGTGTGCCCAAGCAGGGGGGTTGCAGGGGGGCAGCATGCCCCCCTTATAGATGCCACTGTTGCATACACCCACACTCGCGCACACCTTACTGTTGCATACACCCAAACACGCATTACGCATACGCAAATACCATTATTACTATCAAAATAAGACCACTCAAGCAAAAAAAAAAGAATTAAATTAAAATAGTAGTTGTGGTTATTTTCAATTTTCTCAAAAACTAAAATACATACAATCATCTAGTTTTCAGTTTTTGATCAAAAACAAATAAGAGCAATAAATTCTGAAATAAAAACAATGGTAGATAATCTTGAAGTATTGAAAAAGTTACACTTTAAACCTTTTTTTAACTTTTTTTACTCAAATTTTGAGTTTAAAATTAAATTTTTATTTTCAATTTTCTCAAAAACTAAAAGACATAAAATCATCTAGTTTTCAGTTTTTGATCAAAAGCAAATAAAAGCAATAAGTTCTGAAATAAAAACAATGGTAGATAATCTTGAAGTATTGAAAAAGTTACACTTTAAACCTTTTTTTAACTTTTTTTACTCAAATTTTGAGTTTAAAATTAAATTTTTATTTTCAATTTTCTCAAAAACTAAAAGACATAAAATCATCTAGTTTTCAGTTTTTGATCAAAAACAAATAAGAGCAATAAGTTCTGAAATAAAAACAATGGTAGATAATCTTGAAGTATTGAAAAAGTTACACTTTAAACCTTTTTTTAACTTTTTTTACTCAAATTTTGAGTTTAAAAACTACGCATAGTTTTGACTTGATTTAAAAACTGGCTAATAGAACAGAGTGTTGGCTTTAAAAAAATGTATACAACTTAATTGTAAGTATCACCGTTATTTTTTAATTATTTTTTTCCATTTTAAATAATGACTTTTTTAAATTGCCCCTCTCGCCTAAACGGGGGGAGATAGACCCCCCCTCCCATAGTAAAAAATGCTTGTATTAAGACCCTCTACCAAAAACCGTTATTATATCTCGGCGCCAAAGTTATCGTACTCGTGCCGTAAAAATTTAAGAAATGCTACTTAAATTGGTAAACATTTGTTTTCGACTAAAAATCTATTTAATAAAACTAGATTTTCAAACTAAACTATTTCTATTTCTTAAATTTTTAGAAAAAGTCAACCTACAGTTTTTTTTCTATATACCTATGTATGTACCTATAATACTTTATAACTATGCTTACAATAGAATACCAAATACGAATAACCTATGATAAAAATGTAGCTATACCTATACCAACTTACAAGTAACAAAAATTGTACCTATCTCCCTACATACATATGTAACTGACCCAAAATTGAATTTCCCTACCTAACGTATTATTTCTTTCCAAAAAATAAAAAAAAAAACAACAAAAATCTATTGCCAACTTTTAAATATGCACAGCACATTCACACAACTATGTACAATATTCAAAATTTGACAACATTGTAGGTATTGAGAAAATAAATTTGAATTATCTTAGATTTCATAAATTTGAAAATTTGAAATCAAATCCAACAAAAACAAAACCTATGTACATAGTTCAATACATTTATGAATATCTCCATGACAACACACAAAAAAAAACATAAGCAAATGTATTATTTGTTTGCCTCCCTTAATCCCTTAATTTCTTACAAGAGAGAAAATAATACAACCACCTCTTTTCCTCAACTCGGTTTTTGTTTTAACTTCTGTAAACTGCACAGCAAATTTTCAGTACTCCGAGCGCCGCCTGTCAACCATCAATGAACTAAAAATTCATGTTCCATAAGAGTACTATAGTTTATATATACAAAGATAATAGTACTGTTCCATTTCATATACAAAGATTTTTCGTAGGACAGAAATGGCGTAACCCGCTTACGCCACTTCTGCATTATGCATTTTTTTTTTAAATTAATCAATTCCAAACACATACGCCATTTCTGCACCAAAATTGTACAGTAAGCTAAATCAAACATGAACTGCATCTTAGAAAAGGGGAGCCGGCTAGAAATGGCATTAGATATGATGCGGAAAAAGCAAAGGAATCTAATGGCACTTCCGTAATTGCATTTGATCTTATGAAAACCTTGCCAACTCCAGTCATTTCAAGGGGTGTGTGCTATTATAAGAGGCAGCTTTGGACAAATTGTCTAGGTATCCATGACATGATAAAGAACAAAGCTTACTTGTATATTTGGGATGAGTCGGTTGGATCAAGAGGTCCTCAAGAAATTTGCAGCTGCTTATTGCATTATGTTAAACATTTTGTGAGTACCTACCTCAAATTTAATTATGTGGGCAAAATAGGAATATTAAGATGGCCGTTTTGTGCCAATATATTGTTTCGCATAGTGACTATCTTGTAAATAAAATTGATCACAAATTTCTATTGAGTATGATCAAGACTTTGGTCTTATCGAAAAACAAAAGAAGTATATTTAAAAGACATTTTTGGCCCTATGGACTGGTATAAGGTTATAGCAGCGGCAAGAAAGAAGGATCCATTTAAAATTATGGATGGATCTGTGATGTTTTCGACGAAAAAATTGGAAAAAAAAATATAACAAATCCAAAGATTAATGTTAGTAAAGGGAAAGTGGCATGGCTTAAGATTCAATGGCTTCAATTTTTGAAAGAGACCCCCTTCAATATTTCTTACAAGTACAGCAATAACGAAGACGTGCTTTTTGAAACTGTGATATTAAAAAAAAGAACATCTGCATTAATCACAGATCTCGAATTACTGTTTCCAAAAGGAAATGCCGTAAGTGAAGCGAAAAAGAAAGATTTACTCGACTTACTAAATTTTATTCCCCCGAGTTACCAGGACTTTTATTAGAACTTGACAAGTGTTTCTATAGACAGAGACGTTGGCTTAGTTGATTGCGTAGATGAGGATGAAGAATGATAGTTTTATAGCAGTCATAATAGAAAAAAATTTAATAACTTGTATTTTTAATTATTGGTGTAACCAACCTACTTTTTTAAAATTATTTCTGTATCCAGAAAGCAGAAGTGGTGTAAGCCACATAAAATCCAGTAAATCACACATTTACAGACAAGATTAAGATCTAAAATAGAAGATATTCCACCAGATACGACATAGCGGAAGTTTATTAGCCATTATTTTAAATAGGAAACCAATAATAAACAAATGTTTTTCTTTATTTTCTTTAACCGTGATTTTCTCAATTATTGCAATTTGGGGTTACGCCACTTCTGCTTTCAATGCCTCATATGCGGTAGTGTGTTTTGATTTACGTTACTTGTGCCACGTATCAAGTGACGAATATTGCTCCTCGCTCGGTACGTGCGTCGTCTTCGCTTCGACAGTGTGAAGCATAACACACTTAGCTATCATAAATGTTCAATTAGGTATTACATGATAAAAGTACATAATAAAGTTTCTAAAATTTTGAACCATGGGTAAGAAACAATTTAAACTTAAAGGCAGCAAGCAATTTAATTAATTAATATAAAAATAATCTTGAAGTAATGGAACACTAAGATTCAAGACCATTACAAAATCGACAAAAGAGGCTGGAATGCGACCCACACTGATAACTTCCCATCCCGTCTGTCGATATGTCTTGCTTAAAAGGTTTGTAGGTTTTCGTGTTTGGTTAAAAAAGTTTCCAGTTGAATTATTCTAAAAAATTAAAAAAAAAAATTTGCATAAGATGAAATAGTTTGATTTCAAAATCTATTTATGTCAACGAGATTTTTAGTCGAAAACCAATTTTTACCAATTTAAATAGTATTTCTTAAATGTTTTTATTTCTTATATAAACAAATACAAATTGGATGAATGAAATTAATTTGAAGTCAATATCATCTATTATTTACGAGATATCGAGAACCGAACATCAATTTTTCCCAATTTTGCGTACTATTTTTTGTAGATTTTCATTTTTATGATACAACTGACTGTTGGATTTTTATAAAAAAATGTACTGAATGTCGAAAACAATATTTTCTGTGAGATAAATTTAGTTTGAAGCCAATATTTTTAATTTTTTAAAAGATATTTGAGTCGAAAGTAAATTTGTACCATGTTTTTTTAAGTTTTTTTTTTTCTAAGAAAATCGTCAATTGGATATTTTTTCATAATTTTACCGAATGATGAAAATAATATTTCTTATAAAATAAAATTAAATTAAAGCCATAATCTCAAATTTTTGAAAAGATATTTGAGTCAATAATCAATTTTTACCAACTTTTAGTAATGGTTTGTTTAGATTTTTATTTTTTGTAAAAAAACTGTCGATTTCATTTTTTTTAAATTTTACTGAATGTTGAAAACAATAAAATTAATTTGAAGTCAATATCTCAAATTTTTGAAAAGAATTTGAGTTAAAAATCAATTTTTACCAACTTTTAGTAATATTGTTTCAAGTTTTTTTTTTTTTAAAAAAGCTAGCTGACCCGACGAACGTTGTTTTGTCATATGGGTGATTATACAAAAGTTGGGTAACTCGATGTCATCAACCAATATATACAAAGTCTGATTATATTTTATTGAGATTGCAATTTGTTTAAAAACAATGGAAAGACCTTTATTTAGTCACCCAATTTCAGCTCTTCATTTTGAATACAAGTTATTTAAAAAACACAATTAGTTCTTAAAACGTCAGTCCTCTGGCATGTCACAACCCTGAAAACCAACCATTAAGTGACTGTCTATTAAACATTATCATTGATTTGAGAAAACTTATTAAATTAATACAATCTGTGATGTATATAGTTTAATATATACTACAACTATCATAATGCAGTGTTCTCCACTTTATTTAAAAAAATAAAAAATTTTGTGTTCAGTTTTATTCGTCAGTTTCTTGTGTGTTATTTAAATTTAAAATTCGTGCGAAATATCGCCGACTCAACGTCAAATCCCACTTTGAATTTTAATGTTGGTAATAAATTTTTGATTATTGGAATTATAGTTTTCCGTCGGCTTTTTGGTCACTATAGTTTTTGCAATGAAACAATTACGTTACATTAACTTTCCCAACGTTTCGGCAGGGGTTGCTGCCTTCCTCAGGGGAACTTTATTAACACAAAAATATACAAATAATTTAAGTTAGATAAATAGGATACAATTACAATATAGTTTACTCACTCAAGAAAGATTTAAAAAAACAAAATTTAATATTAATTACATTAATTAATATGAATTAAAAATAAAATTATAAATGTAGTTAGCACTTCGAAGAGTGAAGTTACGTCAAAATTAAATAAAGCACAATTTACATTTAAGAACAAAGAAGAGAGCAATATACAGCAGAAATGTTTTGTGTGTCTTGTTTTCGGTTCATGTTGTTTTTGTTATTGAGAATATGTAATGTTTCTAACGTGTATCGTTTCGAAACATGTTTCTCTGTCTGTAGAACTTCCACGCCTTCAAAGTTTGGAGAATGACCGCTTTCAATGCAGTGACTGGCCAGGGCTGTCTTCTCAGAATTTTTTAATTTTATGTCGGACTTATGATTCGAGATGCGTTGTCTAAGAAGTTGTTTAGTGGTCCCAATGTAACACAGGTTGCACAGTTCATTTGATTTACCATTGCAGTTAATTTTGTAGATTACGTCTGTTTGTTTGTCCTTATCCGGTTTCGTCTTGAGTTTAGTAAAACATTGGTCAAGTGTTTTGTTTGATTTAAAAGCAAGGCGAACCTCTGTCAATTTTTTGGAAATCGATTTTTTGAAGTTGTTAGATAAAGTTGGGACGTAAACCATGGTTTTGTGGTGCGTTCTAACGGGTTCATCAATGTTTTTTCGTGGAATATGCATTTTGTGTTTTAAAAGGAGGCTTCGAATTATGGTAGAAGGATAACCATTATCACTTAAAATTTTGATGACTTTTTTCTCGTTGGCGACGTGGAATCGTACATCACTTATTTTGAAAATTTTATTCACGAGGTTGGACGCAGTATTAATGATGATATGCCTTGCTTGGTTTGATCGGAAATTAACTAGTCTTCCAGATGCTGTTGGTTTTTGATACCAGTCGAAAAGCAAACAATTTTCTTCACGGTATATTTTTACATCTAAGAACGATATTGTTTTGTTGAACTCATTTTCAATTGTGAATTGAATTTTTGGGTGGAATCCGTTTAGAATTTTTAGTACTTTTTCTATGTTTCTTTTATCTATTACTGCAAATATGTCATCAACATATTTTGCTATGAACACAGGTTTTTCTTCAATGTTGTTTAAACATTCGTCTAAAACGTGGTCCAAAACCAGATCTGCAATAGTCGGAGATAGTGGGTTGCCCATTGGCATCCCAAAAATTTGTTTGTATATAGTGTCTTTGTATTGAAGAAAATTGTTTTCTTTAAGACAAAAGTCTAGTATCTCAATAAATTTGTTTTGTGCGATCTTTGTGCTTTTATTTATTATATCCCATTTCATTCATGGATGACGTAATCGGTCGTAGTGGCATGTCTGTTTTATGAATTTTTGGCAGTCCGTAAATGGATGGGAGCTGGGCGGTGTAAGTGGTCATCTTTGCTTTCTCTCTATCGTCAATGCAATTGTTGTTTTTAAGCCATTTGACTATGTCATTGTTTCGCGTTTGAAGTGTTGTTGTTGGATTATTCCTTATTGTTCTGTAGGTGTTGCGATCAGACAATAATTCAACCATCTTATCTTCATAATCTTTACGTTTCATGGCGACTGTGACGTTACCTTTATCAGCTGGTACAATGACGATATTCTTGTGCTGTTTAAGGAAATTAATTGTTAGTTTGTTTACATACAATACATATTTAGCAAATCTATCATTTTTATGATGACGTATGAACGAGTGTAACAGGTTGCTGTATTGTGCTCTCATGAGTTCTTGTTCTCTTTCGTCTTGTATGCCTCGAATTACTTCTTCTCCATCAGCTATGAGTTGAAAAAGAGGAAAACTTTGTTTATCAATTGGAAGTGTGAATTTTTTCCCAAGTGATAAAAGCCATTTAACCTCTAAGGGAAATTGAATGTCTGTACGATTTTCAAACCATTTTTCATGTAATTGAATGTTAAATTCTTTCCATAGCGATGATTTGAGTGCGTCTATTTTTTGTGTATTTGATTGTTGTTTTTTGTTATAAATCTTTTTGTGAACTTGTTTTTGTTTCTTAATAAATTGTATGTATTCATTTTCTGATATATTTTCTTTGATGCGTTGGTCATGTAATCTGATAGAGTTAGTTGTTGGTAATAAAGTTAGTTGCGGGTCGCACAATTTGACGGCCACCATAACTGTACCAGAGTTTGGGTTATGTTTGTTGTCTATACACGTGCTTAGCCAGTCAACAAGTCAGTTTTATGGTGAGTCGTTATTTTTTTGTTAATCTAAAGTTTATTTTTATTTATTCGTATTAGACTTTGATTTGTTAAAATGTAGTTTGTTGATATTTGAAATTACAAAAAATTACAGTCTTTTTCGTCAGTAGTGTGGCGTCAGTTCTGTGTCAGGTAAATTGTTATTGTTCTTCATTTCTTGATCATTAGTACTTTTAAGATGAATATTGTTAGATTTTGTTTGTTGATTACTTTGAAATATTTAGTAAAACTATGTGAAAGTAGTAAAAGATAATTGAATAACGTTACGTTAAATGTCAAAAGTCTGTTTTGAAAACTGATGTAGTATTTTCTCCTAGTATTACATATTAATAATTATTTTTAATTGTTACTAAGTGATTTTAAGTGATCATTATTAGATCCTAAGAGATTTTTACTAATTTGTATTAAATTTCATTATAATACTTTCAAAACTGTGTATACTCGTCAGTCCTCTGGCAGTCAAATTCTGACATTTTTAAATATCTTACAATGTACTCAAAAAAGTGACTGGCCCGATTGGGAACAATATATTAATTAGATTAGCTATCATATACACCCGAATTTATAGAATTTTGATTTAAAAACTATCGTAAACAAAATATCCTCAAAAGTTACCCAACTTTTGTAAAATCAACCATATAAATAATTTCCAGGGAATATTTTGCTAAAAATAAATAACTAACTTATTGTAAGTGTGTAAGGATGTGGTATATTGTAAGTGGGAGAGGTATAGAGCACTGTAAACGGTGAAAAAAAACAAATCACCAAACAATTTTCTTTAATTTATTAAAATTAATTCTTTAAAATTATATACATATCGCTAATTATGCCAATACTACAAAAAAAATATCAATTCCTTAATGCAACAGTGTGTACAATATTTTTTGTGATCCCATCTTTCGCCAATACAAACAAACTGGATGGTTTGCCCACTCGAGAGCACGCCACGTATAATTGTCCATGTGAAAAATAATATATTTTCACCTCGGAATTAGCCATTTAGAATTATGGCTTCGATAACATTTTTCATTAATTTTTTAATTACTAATCGCGTGCCGTTGCACAACCGCGGTGGGTTCAAATTACGAAGCAAAATTACCGGAGATCCAACCTTCAGTTGTAAATTATGCGGTGGCATGAATGGTAAACCCAATTAGTTCGAAAACTCAGTTGGATACTTTACAGCTTCGGGAGCATCACAAACTGTATCATTAGATTTGTATGACAACAAGTTTCCTGGTAACAAATGTTGTATCTTGAGATTTCATTCGTTGACATTCACATTTTTAACTTCCCACAGGAAGTTATTGTAATGGGTCCGATTTATCGAATTGAAAATTTTGACATTTCTCGACGTTTCAAGGTCCCTAGAGTCGAAATAAAAGATTTTTAGAAAGATGTCTGTGCGCGCGAGTTATAGAATTGCTTCCCAATCATAACAACCAAACCATACCAAGCGTATTCCATATCGCTTAATAAAAATACCATTAAATATTAAATGCCCACCAAGCATATTTCGTTGAACATAATTTATGTGAATAGACATAAAATATTAAAAGTAATGTAAACAAAGAATATCGAACAAAGAATCTTCCACAGATACAGAATATCCAAACATAAATATAAAATCAAACTAATGTAAACAAAAAATCGTCAACGATCAAAATTCAAACTAATGTAAACAAAAATCGTCAACGATCAAAAACAATAAAATTGAATCATCACAAAATATGATGATAATGCATGTGTACCAAAACACACATATTTATAGTCTGTAAGAAGAAATTAAGAATATCAAAATGGTATAAATAAGCAGGGTTTTTCCTGACAGTAGGTTCAGTTCCATCTTGAAACTCCTACGTATAGCAGAAGATTTCCCCCCACCAGTGGTAAGGGATCCGATGCTCAAATTAATAAATAAAATACTTGTTTAAATTTTAATCTTGCGTTTTATTTTAAAATCTTTTTAAAAAAAATCCCGGAGGATTTAAAATACAAAATTCGCGTGTTTACGTACGTTCGTACGTTCGTACGTCTTTACATCCGTGCGTCCGTACGTTCGCGACTTTTTATTCGTCGTGCAAAGCTCAAGAACCAGTAGAGATATCGACTTCAAATAAATTTTGTTATACAGATAATAATGCAGAAAGATGCAGAAAGAGCTTTCAAGAAAATTGCGTGTGTGGTTTTTTTACCATAGCATTTTGAAAAAAAAGGTGAAAATTTTGGTTAACAATAAATGTCTCACGAATCCAATAACGCTAGAGACTTGAATTAAATTTTATATTATATATTGTAACGTGATACCAAACAAGTATATTTTTGGAAAAAAAACAATTAACGGTTTTTTTATAAATCAAAAAAACTGAAAAAAAATGTGTCTTCTCAAAAATTTTACGAATAAAAATGATTTTATCTCCAAAATAATTTTGTGCAATGAAGAATAACGTTTTTAATATCTGGTAAATTTTTGAGAAAAATCGAATTGACTGTTTTTTTTATAAGAAAAAAACCTAAAAAAAACATTAGGTACTCAAAGTTGGTGAAAATTGAATTTCGACTCAAATATCTTTTCAGATTATGAGATATTGAGATTATGGCTTCCACATTTTTTTATTTTATAAGAAATATTGTTTTAAACATTCGGTAAAATTCTGAGAAAAATCGAATTGAAAGTTTTTTTACAAAAAATAAAAATCTAAACAAAAATTAATATAAGTTAGTAAAAATTGATTTTCGACTCAAATAACTTTTCAAAACTTTGAGACATTGGCTTTTAACTAATTTTAGTTTTTAAAAAATATTGTTGTCAACATTCAGTAACTTTTTGAGAAAAATCGAATTCACAATTTTTTTACAAAAAATTAAAAACCTAAAAAAAATTAACAAAAGTTGGTAAAAATTGATTTTCGGCTTAAATATCGTTTCAAAACGTTGTGATATTGGCTTTAAACTAATTTTAAGTTATGAGTACTATTGTTTTTAACATACAGTAAAATTTTGACAAAATCGAATTCATAGTTTTTGTACAAAAAATAAATATCTAAAAAAAATTAATAAGAGTTCGTAAAAATTGATTTTCGACTCAAACATCTTTTCAAAAATTTAAGATATAGGCTTCAAAATAATTTTATTTAATACAAAATATTTTTTCCAATATTCTGTAATTTTTTTATAAAAATCTAACAGTCAGTTTTTTCATAAAAAATTAAAATCTACAAAAAATAGTACGCAAAATTGGTAAAAATTGATGTTCGGTTCTCGATATCTCGTGAATAATTGACTTCAAATTAATTTCATTCATCCAATTTGTATATGTTTATATTAGAAATAAAAACTTTTAAGAAATGCTACTTAAATTGGTAAAAATTGGTAAACGACTAAAAATCTCAAACAAAAATAGATTTTGAAATCAAACTATTTCATTTTAAGCAAGACAAATCGACAGACGGGATGGGAAGTTATCAGTGTGGGTCGCATCCCAGCCTCTTTTTTTCTGCTTAAATTGCTCTTTCTGCCAACCACTCATGATTCGTTTTTTGTCTGTGTACATCGGGAAATATCTGGTCAATGAGAGTATCTTTTGAGTCAATAATCGTGCAGAAATCGACCGTTAATTTTATGCATCCAGTTTCATCTGTAGTAACTTAACCGTCGCCTATATCTAACAGTCGTTTTGAGAATGTTTCAGCGGATGGATCTTGAAGCATTTGAACACACATATTTACTTTCAGTTGTACTTTTTCAACATTACGCCACAGTGGCGATGATTTTAAGCACGCGTTGATCTCATCAGCGTACGTTGAACGCGGAATAACGGGAAGTGTTTGTCTGAAATCACCTGAAAGGAGTAACAGAGTGCCTCGAAATAGTCTGTCGTTGTTTTTTATATCTTTCAATGTCCTGTTCAACGCGAATGTTTGTGTGAAGTAGTTCATTCATCCCAGATGATAATTTTACACTGTTTCCGCACTATGGCCATGGATGATTGTTTTTTACTTGCGACATATAGGAACTATGTGGCAATTTTTGCATTCGTAAAAAATTTCGAACTCGAGATTTTAATCAAACATGATATTACGATGGTAGAGAAGTCGAAAAAAGTGGGTCCCGCGATTCCGTCCGTCTGTCCTGTCTATCTGTCCACGCGCCTAAATTATTGGGTCGATTGAGTTCAAACTTGGAAGTTGAGGTTTTGAGCAGATTCGCGTTAAGCGTTTTTTTCATTTTTTTTTTAAATCAAAACTAACAGTGGCCCCCATACAATTTTTTTGGTCAAACAAATTTTTTCTTAAAAACAAATCGATAGATTTTTTTAAATTTTCACTAAAATTTTATTTTTTCACCTGGCTTCTTTTAGTAAGAAAAACAAATTTTTTTATTGCTTCGGAAAGTTACCGCTCATAGAACCTTTATTTTGTTTTTTAATTTTCTCAGCAACTTATGAACCGATTTCAATAATTTTTTTTGAACGAGCTCTTATATTGCCTTAAGAATATTTGAATATCAAAAGTTCAATTTTTTTTTTGTTAAAAAAATTTTAAATTTTTTTTTCAAAATTTTATATCTCAAAAACTGGTCAACATTTTTTTACGAAATTCAAATGTAGAGCGTATATTTACAATCACTAAACAACTGCATACCAAAAATATTTTTAGAACAAAATTGAAAAATTGTATATATATACAAAATTAATTTAAAAAAAAACCGCTCTAACGATTTTCGAAAAAAAAAATTGAAAAATCAAGGGTTTTTTGATTCATATTTTTGAAGACAAACTTATTTTCCAGCTAAAATTCTGAATATTATAAAATAGTTTTTTTTTTTTAAATTTGTATTAATTTATTTTCCATCCTGGTTCTTCTAATAGTAGGGGAGCCCAGGGTGCTAAATCGGGATTTACTCGAGCGTCAAAGAGACCTATTGGATTACGATGCTTAGATGATAAGAAGAAAAAAATTTCATATTATAAATACACTTTCATCGGTGGGGGGAGCGGCTATAAATTTTCAAAAATGTAAAAAAAAAACAGTTGCATGGACATACTCGAGCGCGTCAGATATTAATAGCATCCATGTCCTACCTATTTTTAAAAATATACGTATGTTAATCTGATTGTTTCCATGATGGGGGATGTCGTACGTAAGGGTTGAAAACGGGAAAAAAAATTTAATCGAGCGCGTCAGATTTTCAAAGGGGATGTTAAGTGAACCTAAAAGAAGGCTCTTATGTAATAATCTGACGATTTGGATGTGACCCAAACTCGCAGCCATTATTAGAATTTGCAAAAAAAAATCGCCATTTTGAAATACTCGAGCGCGTCAGATTTTGATATATATGGTTCATTTATATACCCTAAACGTGCTGTCTCTTAATCTGACGATAATCTGACAAAGGCAAGAATTTTTTTTGTATTTTTTCAAATCTTTTAACTTAACAAATTGAAGAGCTAAAAAAATAGCATGCAAAGAAAGCAGTATATATATTCTTTGAAGTACAAAACTTTTATTTATGAGTATAAAGATAAGTATAAAGAATATACATTTTTTTGAGAATCATTTTTTCAATCATCATCTTCGTCGGTAGAATCATCTTCCTCTTCTGGATCAATTTCATCCTCAGATTGTGTATCTGAAACAAGAAATCATGAGAGTATTAAACGAAATTTTTCTTCATGAAAAACGATTTCTTCAATCATAGCAGAAAAAATATACCTAATTCTGGAGTATCCTCAAAAATATCTGGTGTTATGACTACATCTTCATACGCTTTTGGCAATTGATCACCCGCAAACCAAATCATTTGGTATTTTTTGTCTACAACTCTCCACCCATAGTCCGTTGGTAAAAGATCAATAATTTTTGCTTTATGGGCATTACTCCACAAGCATGCAATGAAACTTGTGCATTACACTTGTTGGAATAACTCCGATTGACACGGTGGCAAGTGAAGGCATCGTAATTCCGGATACTCAAGGAGAAGGGTTGAGACTTGTCTTTTACCTTGTACGTCTTATTCAAGATAACAACTCTGGCTTGATTAACATCGCTTAACTTCTTTAACCCGTACAGGTGGCAAGTAAAAGACTGTATAATGTGAATAATTAAATTATTTTTTCCTTGCTTGAGTATTTACGTAGTCTTATTTTGATAGTAATAATCGAATATGGACTAAGATATACCAAGGATAAATTAATTTTTCTTAAATCCAGCTTATTTAAATGCAAAAGAAACTTTGCATGCACCCCATCTTGCATCCACCGCACCTTTCACCCTCCCCACCTTGCACACACACCAACTTGCACCCACCCCAAATCCTATAGTGTGCCCAAGCAGGGGGGTTGCAGGGGGCAGCATGCCCCCCATACACACCTCGGTGTGGCATACAACCAAACTCGCACACACCCCATTGTTGCATACACCCAAACTCACACCTACTATTATTGCTATCAAAATAAGACCACTCAAGCAAAAAAAAAGAATTAAATTAAAATAGTAGTTGTGGTTATTTTCAATTTTCTCAAAAACTAAGAGACATAAAATCATCTAGTTTTCAGTTTTTGATCAAAAAGAAATAAGAGCAATAAATTCTAAAATAATTTAACTTAACTTTTTTTTACTCAAAACTTGAGTTTAAAATTAAATTTTTCAAGAACTATGCATAGTTTTGACTTGATTTAAAAACTGACTAATAGAACAGAATGTTGGCTTTAAAGAGCGCTGATGTATTAAAATTATCATTCGTCTTTGAGAATATTGATTATACTTTGTTGTGCATTTATCGACTTCATGGTTTTGCTAAAAGTGTTTTAATTGATGAATTAAGCAACATTCTTAGTGCAACTTCAGCCTAAAACTTAATTGTCTTGGGAGATATCAATATTGATATTCTAAATGAAATTGATATAATTTCTGAAATTTACTTGTTTACTATGGCTTCAAATGGTCTTAAGAGTTTAATTAATGAACCTACCCGCTTGACAGATTCTTCTAAGAGCTGTATTGACCATATTTTTGTAAGATATCATAAAAACAATACAAATAATTTCATTGGTAAAGTGTATGATTTAAAACTTTCCGATCATAGCATGATTGCATTAAATTACTTATCTGTCAACCGTTATGAAAACATTAAAGCCGCTTCAGATCCAGTTAAATATTGTGTAAACTTTACGCTATTAAAAGAATTATTAACATTTGAATGTTGGGACCAAGTTTATGCCGAAAATAATCCCTCTGTTGCATTTGATCTATTTGTGGAAACTTTAAAAAAACATATTGATTCAAGTACTTTCCAAAAAAAGCTTTCGGGTAAAAAGAAACACCTTAAAGGTTGGATGAATAACTATCTTCTGAATAAGATCAGGAAAAAGAAAAAATTGAGTTTAAAATGTAAAAAACATCCAAACAATAGCAAACTTAAAAAATACTATAAAACTTTGTGCAAAACGGTAATTAAAGAAATTGATGATACTCGTAATAACTACTATGGTGAGAGGTTTTCTAGAGCTGAAGGTAATAATCGTGAAGAGTGGAGAGTGGTTGATAGTATTCTAGGTAAAAATAGAAATTCTGTTAAAGTTGACTCTATTGAAATTGAGGGAGCTACAGAGTCCGATTCGTTGATCATTTCTAATAAATTTAATGAGTATTTTACTGAAATTTCAGAAAGATTAAAACCTGCTACTGAACCTTGTTTAAATTGCGATTGTTCCATTTCTTCAAATTTGTTTTTCGGATAATACACAACCAAATAGTTTTGTTTTTGATAGAATAACATCAAGAGAAGTTTTCAAAGTTATTATGTCTCTAAAAAATAAAAATTCGTGCACTAGTGATGGTGTATCAAGTATTTTGTTGAAAAATGTTGCTTGGTATGCTGTTGACATTCTTACCTTCATTTTTAACAAAAGTGTTGAAATTGGTTGTTTCCCTGACCATCTTAAATGTGCAGAAGTCATACCACTTTTCAAAAAAGGAAATAGGAAAATTATTTCGAATTATAGGCCTATATCGCTCCTTTCAACCTCTTCAAAAATTTTTGAGGAAGTTACTTAAAGTTCGAATTGTTTCCTTCTTGGAAAAGTTTAATTTCTTTTGTAATACCTAATCAGTTTGGTTTAAGAGCAGGTTTGTCAACAGAAGATACTATCTTAAGGGTATGTAGTCAGCTTTATGGAAGTTTAAATAGCAATAAATCAACAATGGGTCTGTTTATTGATATGACTAAAGCTTTCGATCTGGTGAACCACGATCTTTTGCTAACTAAACTTTATAATGCAGGCTTTCGCGGTAGTTTTTTTAATCTGCTGAATTCTTATTTAAAAAATAGAAAACAAAAAGTTAATAATAACGGAATCTTAAGTGAATCAAGGCTGTTAAAGAACGGTGTTCCACAAGAATCTGTTCTTGGCCCTTTGTTTTTCTTGATTTATATTAATTCCATTTTCAAATTGAAATTAAATGGTACTTCAACTGCTTTCGCTGACGACATTGTTTTTACATACTCATCTAGGACTAGCTTTGAAAGTATTGTGAACATTGAAGAAGATCTGGAAGTATTAAGGTTGTGGTTTACTTATCATAAATTGATTATCAGTGAAAAAAACTAAATTGATGTGTTTTAAGGTAACTGGAAATAGTCTTACTGATTTTAATTTACGGTTTCACGCTCACGATTGTAAACAATTTTCTTTACCTCTTCATAAGTGTGGTAAAAGTAATTTTGAACCAATTTACATTGCACAGATAATTGCTTTAAAATTGAAACAGTTCAACAGTTTAAGTACCTAGGAGTGGTAATTGATAGCAATCTAAATTGGAAGAATCATATTCATATGATCAAAACATACATGTTATTGGTCACACGAATAATGTATTTAATTAAGTCTTTTTGCTCCCAAAAAGTTTTAAAAATTATATATTATGGGCTTGCAAACTCAAAGCTGCAATACGGCATAACAAGCTGGGGTGATTTCTATGT
Source organism: Eupeodes latifasciatus (assembly GCA_920104205.1). Lineage (NCBI taxonomy): Eukaryota > Metazoa > Arthropoda > Insecta > Diptera > Syrphidae > Eupeodes > Eupeodes latifasciatus. Next base: position 241,979,342 of record OV049924.1, read on the forward strand.
TAATACTTTTCGACCTCTATTGATTGCACAGAAGCATTTAATACGAATTATTTTAAATAAAAATCGGTTGGCTGAAAGTTGGCCTTTATTTAAGGAATTGCTAATTCTACCAATGAGGCATTTATATGTTTTTAAAGTTTTGAGAGAGTATTTCAAACAAAGCGGAAATATTCCTAGTAGGAATTATCAAATGTACAACCTTCGTGTGAACAATATGAGCTTAGTTAATGTACCTTTTGCTTATAGAACACATTTTTCTCATTTTTATACATATACGGCTCCAAATATTTTCAATAAATTGCCCCTATCCATAAGAGAAACCTTTCGTTTTTCATGTTTTAGTAAAAAGGTTAAAGACTGGTTATTCACTTTAAATTTTAATTGTATTGAATCACTAATTTAGTATTTTTTTTATAAGCTACAATAAAATGAATGTAAAATAAAATAAAATATCTAAGATGTACATATATTATATTAATGAATTGTTAAGTATCTTATAATATTTTTTCTATACAGTCGCTAGCAAGCTTTTTCATTTTCTTATATTTCAAATTTCGTTTTTTCTTGTATTTTAATTTACACTGATTGTCACCCCACATCAGATCCCAATGGATTTTCAATGGATGTGTCATTCACCACTAACTTCTAGTTAAAGAATGAACACTATTATTCACCTTTTCTTATTAATTAATTGTTATATAGTTTTAAGTTTAAATGAATTAATAAAAATACAATACAATACAATACAATACAATACAAAAAAAAAAAATGTATAATACTTAATTGTAAGTATTACCGTTATTTTTTAAGTATTTTTTTCCATTTTAAGTAATAATTTTTTTAAATTGCCCCTCCTGCCTAAACGGGGGGAGATAGACCCCCCCTCCCATAGTAAAAAATGCTTGTTTTTTACTGTTCTTAAAAAATCCGTTATAATATCTTGTCGCCTGAGTTATCGTACGCAGGAAGGGGAATGCCGGCATCATGTACCTGTACGCATTAAACTTTATCGATTATTTTTCCTTACTTCGGCTTACGGAAATCGTCAGATTATATATTATTTGTGAAAATAAAAAAAAATTAGCCACGCTCAAGAAAGTCAAGATGACGTTTTTTTTTTTACAAGGTTATAACCCACCTATTTCTCATCGTCAATCGAAAATTGTCGCATTAGTGGAATATACACTTTTTAGCATATAACTAACTTACCCTACCTTAATCTGACGCGCTCGAGAATTTCAGATGATCAATTTTTTTTTTACTAATCCTTTATCCTTGACGCGCCACATATACGGGGCTAATACTTGGTGGAGGTATTCAATGGGGTACTATAGGTACCTCCCTGTATATTAATCTGCCGCGCTTTAGTAAATCCCTTCTTGGGCTCCCCTACTATAATATGAAATTAAAATAAAGCTATCCAAAGGAAAAAGCTTTGAACGAACTAGTTGAATAAACAAACAATTGTTTTCGTTAAGTATGCTTACAAGTATTTTTCATTTCCGGGAAGAGTTGTCCTAGGATGAGTTGTGTCTTGGGATGAATCGCGCCTTTGTATATATAAAGGAAATACCTGAAAACTAGCTTACCGACAAAAAATGGTGTGTATTCGATAAGTTCATTCAAACACACAAACCATTTCCCTTAACATAATATTTTCCGAGTATTTCATATTTTTATAATAAAAAGTAAAGTTTTTTCAACAAATTATAAATTAATATTCAATACAATACAATTCGCATATTCTGCGGAAAATTCTCTGTTTTGGCACCCTATTTGTTAAAATTTCTATTCTCGATAAAAAAATTTCCCTCCACCATAAGCGAACTATTTGCTTTTGCACCCGAAAAAAATGTACCCCATATCAATACTCTCTTATTTTTTTATTAGTATTAAATTTTCTCTAATTTTTTTTTCTTAACTTGGCTTCTTTTAGTTAAAAAATGTATTTTTGTATTGCTCCGGAAGGGTACCGCTCATAGAACCGTAATTTTGTTTTTATACTTCTCAGGAACTAATGAACCGATTTCAGTATTTGATGATCAAAAGTGCATATGTAGGTATATTTTTTTGGATTTTTGAAAAAAATATTGAATTTTTTTTTTCAAAATCCGATATCTCCACATTTTTTTACGAAATTCAAATCTAAAACGTTTATTTACAATCACTAAACAACTGGATAACCAAAATATTTTAAAGACAAAATGGAAAATTTGTATGAAAAAAAAATTAATTTAAATAAAACCGGTCTAACGATTTTCAAACAAAAAAATTGAAAAATGGGGGTTTTTTTGACAAATCAAATGGCATTTATATCTTTGAAGACAAACTTATTTGATGCAATATATCATCAGTCATTAAATCTTTGTGATTATCCCATAATGTCTCTGCTCTGGCCGGGAAACATGTAGTCAGCACTATAGCGAATAGTAAGCGAATTTGTTTAGCTGTACAGTTCAATCCTGCTTCAGTTAGCATACATTCCCATTGGTTGTCGTCTTCCAGCAAGCCAAGTGCAAGGCATGCATCTTTATACGTTGGATACTGTTGTCCATTCACTTTACGTATATCTTGAAATAATAATGGGCCGGTGATATTAACCAATAACAGTCTGCTTAGATTGATTAAATTATTAAAAGATTAAATACTTGCCCCAAGGTTTTTCATTTGAATAAACAGGGACATGCATCAATCGGCGATGCATAGGAATATAAAAAAATAGATAAAAACCTATTCTCAGACCTACCGAATGTACATATGTATATGCAAAATTTCATTTGAATTGGTTAAGCCATTTCGGAGGAGTATAACAACTAACACTGTGACAGGAGAATTTTATATATTAGAAAATTGTCAATTCGATTTTTCAAAATTTTACTGAATGTTGACAACAATATTTTTATAAGATAAAATACATAGTTTGAAGTCAATATATCAAATTTTTGAAACGATATTTGAGTTGAAAATCAATGTTTGCCAACTTTTAGGAATGTTTTTTGTTTTAGGTTTTTATATAAAAAAATTGTCCATTAAATTTTTTTTTTAAATTGTACCAGATGTGAAAAACGTTATTTTGTGTTGCATAAAATTATTTTGGAGATAAAATCATTTTTTGTTTGTAAAATATTCGGAAAAACAATTATTTGTTTCAGTTTTTTTGATTTATAAAAAAAACGTCAATCGGAATTTTTTCAAGAAATATATTTGTTTGGTATCAATATTATAGGTAGGTAGAAATGGCGATCTCAAGGCAACCTAGCCTGAGATCCAATTAGCGCTGTAGTGCGCCGTTTTGATACCAAAACTCGTTTGACCTGTGAAAGAAAGGAAAGGATTTATAGAGAAGCTTCATAGCGATTATGTTAGAGCCATTTTGTCGCATTGAGAAAAAAGATTAGGTCTCTAATCTTTGTCTCAGAAAGCTCATCAAGTTCGTGAAAGAATGCTTTCCCAAAGCATTTCATTCTAGTGTTTGCCAAAGCAGGACATTTGCAGAGGAAATGTATTATCGTTTCAATTTCTCTTTGGTCACTACAACTACGGCAAAAGGTGTTGTAAGAGATACCCAACTTCTCTGCATGAACTCCTATAGGCCAATGTCCGGTACAAACCGCAACAATCCTGGCTATGTCTTGCCTTGGCCTGCATAGAAGATCGTTTGTACGGGTTTTATTATAGGTGGGCCATATTGCTCCACCTTCGGTTTGATTCAGTTTGGTAGATAGAAAAGATTTTACACTTCATAGCACCAAGAGGAATGTTAACCATTTCCGCAAGTGAGCTATGAAGGGCCGATTCTTGCCTGGCTAGCTCGTCAGCCCGTTCTTTCCCCATCTGAGGGAATCAATTTCGTTGTGTTGCTGTGACCATAAGGTTTTGACAACCAGCTATTTGATTCCTTCAGTCTAATAACGCTGCAGGAAACTACGTATTTAATAAAAAGGTTGATTGGTAGAAGATCCAAAATAACGTTTAAGGCGTCCGTTGGGCAAGTACGCATGACCCCTGTGGTGCCCACGCAAGCTGTTCTCTGAACCTTCTTTAGTTTATCAATATTATAGGCTTTGCTAAGAGTAGGCCACCACACAATCCAACCATATGTTAAGATTGGACGTACTACGGCTGTGTACGTCCATAAAATCATCTTCGACTGAAGTCCCCACTTTTTGCCGAAAGTTTTGCTGCAGGCGTAGAAGGCAACACAGGCCTTCTTAACCCGTACTTCAATATTTCGTTTCCAGTTTAATTTAGGGTCGAGTATAACTCCCAAATATTTTGCACTGGAAGACAATGATAGGATTTGACCGTTGAGTCGAGGTAGCGTGAAGGGCGGTACTTTAGTTTTGGTGGTAAAGAGCATCAGTTCAGTTTTACTTTGGTTAACTCCTAGTCCACAACTCGTGGCCCCGCTGCTAACTTTCTTCAAAGCTGACTCCGTGATTTCACTAATCACAGAGGTGTACTTTCCTGACACCAATAGCACCAAATCATCCGCATAGGCTACCGCCTTCACTCCACATCTCTCTAATTTAACGAGAATTGTATCCATGACCAGAAGCCACAGAAGAGGCGAAAGGACACCACCCTGGGGTGTTCCCCTACTCACGTGTTTTGTTGCGATTGTATTGCCTAGAGTGGCTCGAATCTTCCTACCACTGAGCATGGAAATAATCCATTCTCGAATGAAGTATTCTACACCGAACTTAACGAGCGATTCTTCTATGGATTCGGTAAGGACGTTGTTAAAAGCACCTTCTATGTCTAAGAAGGTGGCAAGAGTAAATTCTTTATAATGGATTGTTTTTTCTACAGTACGCACTTCCTCATGGAGGGCAGTCTCCGTAGATTTGCCCTTAAGATAAGCATGTTGAGAGCTTTCGAGAGGTCGTCCAACTAGGATTTCTCTAATATGGTAATCAAGAATGCGCTCCAAGGTTTTAAGCACAAAAGATGTTAAGCTTATTGGTCTGAAATCCTTCGCGGATTCGTGACCTCGCCTACCCACTTTCGGGATAAAAACTACTTTGACCTGTCTCCACGACATGGGCACATGTTTGAGAAGGAGGCATCCTTTGAAAATTTGTTCCAGTTATGGAGCTGCCACATCATGCAACCTTTGAAGCATAACTGGCAGTATGCCATCCATGCCTGGGGATTTATATGGAGAGAAAGTATTGATGGCCCACAAAATATTTTCTCTGGTTATAACGGAATTGACTTGCTCCACATGAGCTACGTTTAGCTCTGTGGTTTGAAGCGGTTCGGGGTATCACTCTCGCAACCCGGAAAGTGCGTCTTCATCAGTAGCTCAAGAGATTCGGCTGGAGAGGCTGTCCAGGTTCCATCAGGCTTTTTTAGAAATGAAGAATTACAATGTTCCTTCGATAAAACTTTGCTGAGTCTTGCGGAGTCCTTTATGTCTTCGATTGATTGACAGTATTCTCTCCAGCCTTGTCTTTTGGCTGATGACAGGGCCTGCTTGTAAATTTTAAGAGAGTCTTTATACGGTTGGTAAAACTTATGTTTGTGGCAGATATTGAAAATTGTCCGCGTCATTTTCCTAAGACTGGACAGTTCTTCATTCCACCAAGAAGGAAGGGTTTTACGGCTATATTTAACTGGGCAAGAGACTCTAAAAGCTTTACTTATAGAAGTTTCAAAGGTTTTCACCTTTGATTCAAGGTCTGCTATCGATTCTGTGAGGTTCGGTAAGTTGCTCAGTTTGGAATTAGCAATTTGACTGAATTTCTTCCAGTCAGTTCTTTTGGGATTTTTAGAAGGCGGAGGGTTTTTCGACTCGAAATTAATTTGAAAAAGAATCCACTTGTGATCCGAAAACGAATTCAAAGGGGAAACTCTCCAATTCTCCACTAATAAATTACGGTTGTTTACTAAAGTAACATCAAGCACATCCTCCCTTCCATCATAATTTTCCGAGCTCGGAAAGACGAAAGTGGGAGTATTGCCTCTGTTACAAATGGTCATATTATGTTCAATAATAAAATCAAAAAGTGACTCACCTCGTTCGTTGATTTCAGAATTTCCCCAAAGGGTATGCCGAGCATTTGCGTCGCCTCCGATCAGAAGGTTTGCCTTTTTGATCTTAGCTTCGGTTATGATTTTGCACACCTCCTCCAGAGGTGATGGTGCATTATGGGCAGAGTAAAAAGAGGCCAACAGCAAACCCTGTGTATTCTTATCTTCAAATCTGACAACTGTCAGATCGGGAGTGCTAAAATTTGGACATAAAAAACCTTTTAAATGTTTCTTAGCTAAAATACAAGTTCTGGGATTACCTTGGTATTGATCTGCGGTTTTATAAAAGAGGTCGTATTGGTTGTCTTGGAGGCCTCGCACCTTGAGGCCGTTTATCCACGGTTCTTGGATAACGCCAATGTCGAAGTTTTCCTCCCTAAGAAAAACTCTCAGATTATCTGAAGCACACTTAGAGTGCTTCAGATTAATCTGGATGACCTTCAGCGCGTTTTAATTATTTTTAGCTGCAGAGCTGGGGCCCGGCAACTTGCTGGAGACCTCGACTCCGCTAACAACATCGTCAACCTCGACGTTGTCATCAGCTTTGTCGGTGTCTGTTCCCTGACTCTGCAGAATTTTAATTTTGGCATTCCTTATGCCAAAACTAAGTTTGGACTCGGCCTTTTCGAGACCCCTAGACTTTCCTCGCTAATCCTCAGAAGGTAAGAGGCGCTGGTCTTCTGCGGTTCTTCTGCCTTTACTACAGCCCAATCGTGCATGGGGACCAGCGGATTTTGCCTCTGAAGACCGCGGATCAGATCCTGTCCGCTTGGTTTTATGCTCATGAGCGGCAACCAAATACGAGCCTTCGGTTGTCTAGGGATGTCCTTAGCTGGGATAAGCTTGAGCTTTAAGCCCTCCCAGTCATTGCTAACCTTAGCAATGCTTTCACTAAGGAAATCCCTAGAAAACCTGTCCGCACACTTGATTACCCTATACCCCCTGAGCATCTCGCCAGAGTCAAAACTACGGTAGGGGCCCTAACTGTTTGTTATAGTGTATGAAAACACCATCTCAGAGAGCTTGCCCTCGATAGAGTTTCACACGTTCAGCAGACCTTTGCTGTTTGTGGAGAGCTCATCCACAACTGCTACTTGGAGGTCATCCCTGACAACCTCACTAAGAGTACACAGTTGCGCTGCTCCAGAAGATGGTGCTTTCCCTGGCTTTGTCCGGCCGTCAAGCTTGCTCTTTTTCTGAGACGGGCAGATCTCTTCCTGAGATCTGTTTCGCTTAACGGCCTTTTCTCGGCTGGCCAGAAGGTTGTTGTATTCATCAACAACCTTCTGGTACTTTATTTTATCTTGGGCGTCCCTCTCATGAATCACTCCGGTCTCTTCATTCTTGGCAATCTTGGCAAGAATGTAAGAGGCCGTTTTGAAGCGGTTCTTGAGAAGAGCGGCTTCCGATGGTTTTTTGGTTCCTCGAGTTGCACTGCTACTCGAGGGTTTCGGTTTTGTATACGGTTTAGGAAGTATACTGCCTATACTTCCTATGGTTTTGGGTTGCTCACAAGTGCTGGAACTACCAGCGCTAAATGAGCTCCCCTTCAAGGTCTCCTGGCTGGAGGCCAAGAGTTCATCCTCCACGTCTGTGGATGGTTCTACGTTTGTCATGTCTAGTTCGTCCATTTTGTTTGAGTTTGTTATATGTTGGTCCCACGAGTAGGTCGGAAAAAAGGGGTCAGCCCCGGCAGAGCCGATATAACGGGGTAAGTCAGAAAATAAGACGGACCCTGCCAAGGCATCCGAATGAGCTCGTTAGCGACTGGTTTGCCCCCCAGCCTTTCATTCTTCGGCACGGATTATGTAAAACGCTCACACCACCACTGAAGTTAGGGACCCCGTATCAATTGACAAATTGCATTTCTAAGGCTTGCTACTATTAAGGAGTTCAGCAATTCAACCTGACCTTAGCTGATCCCCATCTTGACAACGTACAAGACAACTGTGGTGATCATTACCGCCCGGCACCCACTAGGAGGGTTTGAAACGAGGATTTTTGCCAGGCATCAATATTATACTACAATATATAATATAAAATTTTATTCAAGTTTTGGGTTAACAAAAATTTAAACTTTTTTGTTAAATTGCTATGGGAAAAAACCACACAATCAATTTTTTGTGAGAGTCCTTTCTGCATCTTCTGCATTATCATCTGTACAACAAAATTTATTCGAAATCGATATTTTCACTGGTTCTTGAGCTATGGACGGCGAAAAAAACGAACGGACCACAGACAATAGACATCTCTCTAAAAATCTTTTTTTAGACTCTAGGGACCTTGAAATCTTGAGAAATGTCAAAATTTTCAATTTGACAAATCGGACTGATTCAATAAATTCCTATGGGAAGTTAGTAAACAAAAAATACGAGAAGTGCTTAGACTTAGTAATTGAAGAATAGGGTACGACTTTGATAACTCAGAAAGAAAACATAGATACAGGAGAAGATTCAACCCAAAAATCCTACGACATTGAGGAAAACAAGCGATATGGCTCAGACTAATGTAAAGTTTTAAGCTACGGAATCCAAAATCATAACAGATTTCAATGGTTGCCGAAAACTTGCATCATTTTATTGATTCATTAGATATTGTATCGAACAAGAGGTGAACAGGTGACGGTAGCAGTATTCTTGGTAAAGCGAAATTGAAAGGGGCAGCTAGAAATCATATAACAAGCAATTCGGCACTTTTCAATAAAAGATAATTTTACAGCGTCAGTAAAGGGTAAGTCAGTTCAAGTGCTGGTGGCTAAGCTAATAAATAAAAACAGACAACAAATACACTAAAGAGATTTAGTGACCAAGCTGGTAAATATGTAAAAGAGAAGAGTAAATAGTTAATGCTCACAACCTGTGATCTATTTTAAAATCGTCTAAGATAATATTATTCTATGGACATCTGTATAATAGAGATAGCGGAAATATTCGTCCAAGATTCAGGCGAAATTTCATCAGAATACCATGACCGTGAACGAACAACAATTATAAAAGGAATTGAGTATTCAACAGAAGCTATAATGATACCCCATCGCAAAATATACTTACAGTGGATCAACAAAGTATTTGCAATGTTTTTTTTTTTATAAATTTTATGCAATTGTTGAACGTTTTTTTTTTATTAAGAACTTGTGAAAACTGCACCCTTTGAGAGCAATTTGGTCAATCTTGATTAAGCGACAAACAAAAGCACAAGAAAAAACTAAACTGCAGGTAAAAAAGTATTGACAATATCTATAAATCTCTTAGCTTGTATGCTTTTTAAATTACTGTAGAATTTAAGGAGATCAAATTTAGTGTTTTAAAGTGCTTTGACTTTATTATCAACATTTCAAACATTAGCAAATAAAAACGAAAGCAAAATGTCACGAAAATATAAAGAGTTAAGTAAATCTGTTATAAATAATGAAATTATTAAAGAGCTCAAAGTAAGTTTATTCACAGTTTGAAGTGTTCCAACAGTTTGAAAACACCGGTTAAACGGAAAACTGGAAAAGAACAGGCCGACCTTATATTTTGTCGGATAGGAAAAAAACGCGAAATTCTGAAAGAATTGCGAAAAAACACCAAAATAAGTGTTCCAAACATGGCTGCAGAAATTGCAAATGCTATCAACTAAATGGTTTACGCAATTCAAAGTATTACAGAAGAACTGCGAGAAAAAATAAATAATTCCGTAGGTGAATGGAAAAAAGCTTGGAATTTGGCAAAACAAATCGAGGGAGCTTTGGCAATCGGTTGTTTTTCCTGATGAGTCGAAATATAACATTTTTGGGAGTAATGGAAGGCAATATGTGTGGTGAAAACCAAATACGGTGGAGCAGAACATTAAAAATGTTTTGTTTTTTGTCAAACATGGAGGAGTGTTTTAGTTTTGTAGTCATATGATAACCAACATGTTCATTGTCTTCAAAACTCGTGAGTGGTTGCTATATAATGTCCAAGGAAACTTAAAACTCCTTCGCAATCTCCTGAAGTTAATCCTTCAGCAAATGTATGGTTTCATACATAATATTAATTTATTTAAAAACGAAAAAAAAAACAAAAAGCTCAAATAAAATCAACAAAAATAATCAATTAATCAACAGAAAATAATAATGAACAAAAAAAAAAAACAGTGAACAACAACAGCAATATAATAAAAAAAAAAAGCAACACAAAGGGAAAAAGGCAATAATATAAATACCTACCAGAACGCAGTAAGTGCATTCCCCTCACTCTTTCTTTCATTTTTTGTACAGTTGAGTGGCTCAGCAGGTGCATGCATTGGGCTAAGCTTTTTGAAAGCTCGCTCAATTGTGTGTATGTGTTGGTTCATTCAATAACACATGGATTGTAGATTACTGTTTTGATTGTTAGGGTCCGGACCAATTTAACTTCACTACTAAAGGCATAACACTAGTAGTGTGGTTCTAATGTAAAGACCTCTTAAATAATCTTATACAGTGATATACTTAGAAGTTCGTCTGTTTTGATTTTAGGATTTTTTTTATATTGCAATGACTGGTAATTTAAGAGTAGATTATAGCAATGTTCGCGGGCTGAGATCGAATTTTCTGTCTGTGTACATCCACGCTAATTCTAACAGACCAGCTGTTTTGGCATTGAGTGAAACCCAAGTAGGTGAAGATTCCGATCCTGCTGAATTTTTTATTCATGGGTATTGCTTGGTGCCATTATTCTTTTCACACCATGGTCTCGCCAAATACATTAGGAATGATGTTGCCTATCAACTTTTACCACAATATGGTCATTGTACCAACTCCTTCTTTAATTTCATGTGGTTAAAACTTTCCGTGAATAAGCACATCATTCACTATTGTTTCCTTTATCGAAGCCCAAACCTGGACAGAGTTTCGACTTCTCAGGAATTTGATGCTCTGTCTGACTCCATTCAAAGAATGGTCTCCCTGTATCCTCACACTGAAATCGTTATTACGGGCGATTTCAATGTACATAATTCTTCATGGCTTCAACATTCGGGTCAGACAACACCAGAAGGAGTGTGTGCTGAGATCTTCGCTGAGTTGAACCACCTAACTCAGCTGGTCAACGAGCCCACTCGAATATCGGACGTGGTAGGTCGAGCAGAAAACACTCTTGACTTGTTTCTTACCTCCGACCCTAGTAAGTACACTATTAGTGTTCTATCTCCTCTAGGCTCATCTGACCATTGTGTCATATCAGCAAATTTCTCGTGTCAAAACTCTCCAGTTAAAGAAAGAGCTCCTAAGAGAACCGTTTGGCAATACGAGAAAGCCAACTGGGACGGTCTTAATAATTATTTTAGGATCTTTAACTGGTCACTATGCTTCCTCGATAGTGACGTAGACGCCAGCGCTGATCTGATCACAAGTTTGATTCTCCTTGGAATGAGAACTTTTATCCCGAATAGGGTTAAAAGCATCAGACCTAAGGAAAACGCATGGTTCGATGCGAGCTGTAAAGAGGTTATTAGGGTCAAGAAGGTAAGTTTCCGTTGTTTTAAAGCCAATGCAACTGAGGAAAACCGGAATAAGTTCAAGCAAGCCAGAAAGGCCTGCAACGTCCATATTCGACGGACCAAATTTTTACATGACCAAAAATTACGGCAAAAAATACTGCAATGTCCCAAAGGCAGTAAAAATTTTTGGTCATTTGTAAAAAACATGAGGAATTCTTCCTCTTCGTCGGTTCCTACCCTCGTTGTCAATGACACTCCACTTGTTAGCTCTTTAGAGAAAGCTAATCTCTTCGCTAGGCAGTTCGCCGCCAATTCAACGCTGCCAATGAGTGTTATGACTCCGCCTGTCATCGAGCGTTAGTGATTCTATGGGACCAATCTTTTTTCCCACTCGTACTGTGGCGAGGGTCCTAAAAGATCTTAACATACATAAAACCGCTGGTCCGGATGGTATCCCCGCTATTGTTCTGAAGAGGTGTTCTTCAACGCTGGCAAAACCACTGCGTAAGCTTTTTCATCTGTCCTACTCCTCAGGTCTCGTTCCGAGTGGATGGAAAACCGCATTTGTCCAGCCTATTCCCAAAAAAGGCGAATCTTCCTCACCCTCTAATTACCGACCGATTGCACTTACGTCCCTTCTTTCCAAGGTCATGGAAACGCTGATTAATTATCAGCTTAAGAAATATCTTGAGGAACGGAAGCTTCTTAATGACCGGCAATACGGCTTTCGTAGCAATAGGTCCACTGGTGATCTCATGGTTCATCTCACCGAACAGTGGAACAAATCTTTACATCGTTTTGGAGAAAGTAAGATTATTGCACTTGATATTTCAAAGGCATTTGATGAAGTCTGGCATCTTGCTCTCTTATCGAAAATGCGTGCTTTCGGTATCGACGAATCTCTTCTTCGTTGGATTAGAAATTTTCTTTCGAACCGTTCAATACAAGTTGTTTTGGACGGATTCAAGTCTGAAACCCATAAAATAAATGCTGGTGTTCCCCAGGGCTCCGTTTTGTCTCCGACCCTCTTCCTCATTTTTATAAATGATCTCCTGTCTGTTACTTCTAATCCAATACATTGTTTCGCTGACGATAGCACTCTTAGCTTTTCATATTTGTTTCCAGACTCAAAACCCTCCTCTTCGGATGTGGAACTGCAACGACAAAATATGATTAGCTCATTAAATTCCGATCTACACAGCATTGTACAATGGGGAATAAAAAATCGTGTGGAATTTAATGCTTCGAAAACGCAATGCTGTCTTGCATCGTTAAAGCGAGATAAACCCTTTTTGCCACTATCTATGAGTGGCACTTGCATCAACGAAACGGAAAATCTCGACATCCTCGGAATGTGCATCAGCAACCACCTTTTGTGGAGCGATCACATACGCGATGTTGCCAAAAATGCCGCAAGATGTCTAGGTTTTTTGAGACGTTGCAAGAAATTTTTCTCTCCGTCTGATCTGGCTACAATCTACAAAACTTATATACGTCCGAAACTTGAATATAACTCTCATCTCTGGGCTGGTGCTCCAGTAAATTATTTAAGCCTCTTGGACAGTACTCAAAGTAGAGCTTTTAAAATGATTGGTGACATTAACATCATCAACTCGTTTACGTCATTCGAACATCGACGCAAGGTTTCTTGTCTAACCCTTTTTTACCGTTATTTTAACGGACTATGCTCTAGTGAAATAGCCAGTTGCATTCCTCCCCTTAAACAATTTAACCGTAATACTCGTGCTTCTAGGAATGCCCATCAGTTTACCCTTGAGCCCAACTTCGGCCGTACTATGAAGTACAGAGATTCATTTTTTACGCGAATGTGGAACGCCTTGCCACGCTCTATCTTTCCCTATCATTGCAATGTTCAGGAGTTCAAAATCAATGTACACCGACACCTCCTATCCAACCCTTCCCTCCTTTCCTAATGCTCACACTGTGTCTTTGGCATATTAAAGGTATAAAAAAAACCCTTTTAGTGTTCGCTTATTATAAAAAAAAAAAAAAATACAAGATTTCTTCAAAATAAGAGCGTGAAACCACACAAACCGCAAAGCGCGATAATTGCAAGCAATTATTGATGCCAACGGAATGCACACAAAGTACTTATTGCTTATAAATTACGCTAAGTTCATGTTAGTAAAGGTTGATTTTTTAAAAGCTATAGGAAAGTTGTTAAAAAAAAACACATACAATTCAGAAAAATGCATGAAATCTTTATTTGAATCGATAGCACCGTCCATATAGTTTAATATTTGAAGATTATTTCATGCAAATGTTGACCTTGACTGCGCCTCAAATGGTCCATCTGCTTTGGCATACTCTTTCCAACATTTCGGCCGGTATCTCACGAATAAATGCTTCAATGTTGTCTTCCAATGCGTCAATTGAAGCGGGCTTATCTGTATAGACATGAGCTTTAACATAGCCTCACAAAAAATAGTCTAAAGGCGTTAAATCGCACGATCTAGGCGGCTAATTGACCGGTCCTGAACGTAAAATAAAATGTTCACTTAACTCGCCTCCATAAGTCCATTGTGCGCGTGCTGTGTGGCACCGTCTTGTTAAAACTACATGTCATGCAAGTCAAGCTCTTGCATTTTGGGCAAAAAAAAGTTGGATATCACCTCATGGTAGCGCTCACCATTCACAGTTACGTTACGATTCGCATCATCTTTGAAGAAGTACGGTCCAATGATGCCACCAGGCCTTAAACCGCACCAAACTGTGACTTTTTCTGGATGCATTGGTAGCTCTTGCAATGCTTCGGGCTGATATTCACTCCAAAATCGACAATTCTGCTTATTTACGTACCCATTGAGACAAAAATGAGCTCCATCGCTGAACACGAGAAGCGCACGATGAACTTTCTTAGCACAGCACGCATTTTGATAATAAAATTCAATAATTTGCTAGCGTTGTTCGTTTGTAAGACGATTCATGGTTAAATTATAGACCAAATTGAAGATGTTTGACAGTAAAATAAAACACAAAACGTGCGTCAGCTGTTTAAACCAGTGTTGCCAAAAAGATAATAGCTAAAAAATCACCCTTTATATAAATTGCTAACACTTTTTTAGCTACATGTCTAACTATAGCTTTATTTTTGAAGTGGTTTATTCTTAAGATGATAGTAGCAAAATTATAGTTCAAATTGTTAGAGTAAAGTGGAAATTTTCTATTAAAAAATCTGCAATCAGTGAAAAGCACCGGTTGGAAAAAAAATCAGCTGTCAAAACCCAACCTATTACTTGTTGCGTTAAAAAAAACTAGCGCACCGTGTACTTATTGTTGTTGGATTTCACATATGTATGTTCATGGACCTAATGTCAAAATTACAATGTAAACAAATGGTGTTGGAGGGTTATACGTACGAGGGATTCCGGTCTATATATAGAGTGTCTTTGAGAAGAAATAACAATCGGTGCACTAAGATCGATTAAGCATTAAGACATTTTAACTCGTACTATGAATCCATTAAACATGTAATCATACATTTTGTATCCTTTGCTTAAGAAATAAAAGAAAAGTGTGTGGCATGGTTTATATGAGATTCATTATATGTATGAAAATGACTTGTTAAAAACCACTAAAAATTATTTTTTTTGCAACAATTAACATGATTCATTATGTATGTATATGTATATGAGAGTGATTTTGTTCAAAAATAAATAAATAGGTAAGGGCAAACTAAGGCCCGGTGCACACATGCGTTTTTTGACGCCGCGGTGACGCAACGGCACCGCTTTTGCGTCATACAGTACTCACAAATAAATGGAGTAGTGCACACACACGTGCGATGACGCTGCGTCACCGCGCGTCATTCTTGCGGGAAAAAATACTCGCAGGTTTTCGCGAGACTGCTGCGTCACCGCAGACGCTTTTGCGTCTTTCAGTACATTGTTTGTTATTGATCGGTGCACACATGCGTCATTTTGCCGCAAAAAAAAATTGTTAGAAAGATTTAAAAGTTGGAAGAGTTTGATATCGAATTATTTATTGATGAGATAAAAAAGTGTCCAGGAATATGGAATATTGCTTCCGAGGAATACCATGACCGGCAAAAGAAAAGAGCGGCGTGGATAAATGTTTGCCGAGTATTTTGCGAAGATTTCGAGGAGAAATCCGATAAATCCAAAAACGAAATATGTAATTACCTGTTTTTATTTTATTTTTAATCAAAATTTATACAAATAGTACCTATGTAACATACGTGTTTAAATTCAAGTTAAGTGAAAAAAGTGTTTCATAATATTCAAATAAAGTTGTTTTGCCATGGTACACTGCCAACATCAGATATAAAATAATCTGCCAACTGATTTCTTGTGGCTGCTGGTGCCACAACAGAAACTCAATCGAGTTTGAGTAATGAAGTATTAGAGGATGTGGAAACATCAGTAGAACAACCAGAGCCAGACAACAATACTTCACAATCGGGGACATCAGAACACCCACCTCACTACAACCAGAAATCTACAAAAAAGCGTAAACGTGACATAGAATCTTCTTTGATTGATTTTATGAATGCTCCGATTCCTTCAAGCTCACCAATTGTTTCAGAAATAAATCCCGACAGATCCTTTTTTGAAAGTATCTTTCCATCTATAAGTGGTTTTACAGAAGACCAGAAGCTAGGGTTTCGAAGTGAAATTCTTAACATTATTACGCGAATGAGGGCAAAACCAAACTCACACCAATATGGGCACAATATACCAAATATAATACATTATCAACCCAGTCTAGGACCGGCTGCTTTGTACCAATCATCGTCAAACAACTTCACTCGGTCACAACTCAATAATTATCCCATACCAACTATACAGATTCAAGCACCTACCCCTATTCAAATCCCTCAAATACCAAACCCGGGAAATATTGACAATCCAGTATCTCCAGCGTCATCGTCATCGTCATCGACAACTTTGGATATCCATACGTACAGGGACGAAGATACGTTGGACATTTTCAGAGATGGAATTTAAAAAAAGAATCTCATTGTATATAATAACCTGATTTGTTTATGTAAATATGTATGTAAAGAGCTAAGTTATCAATTAAAATTACATAACTATAATCAGAAGCGCATAGTATTGTACTTTACTTAAAGATCACTTACCTTAGAGTTACTGCAAGCATTTCAATTGGGGGTATGGACAATCTCATATGTGTATCCTGAGACTTGATTTTTGGTGAAACTTTAACTGCCAATTCATCAAAAGATTTTACACTCATTCGAAAATAGTTAAAAAACTTTTCAGAATTTTCTCTTATATTTGTAAATGATGTATAAAATAATCCTTTTGTTAGCCGATGATCAACAAAAGGATGTACTCAATAACGCCGTTTCTTTTTGAGAACATAGTTTTTATGAACTAGATACGCGAAAATCACTCGTTTCTTTTTATAAACCTCCATTGCTGCAAGCCAAACGCAAACTGCAGATTGAGTCCTGCGAGAAAAACCCGCAAGTGTGCACTGAACAATTGCGGCACCGCTGCGGGACCGCTGCGGTACCGCGGCGTCAAAAAACGCATGTGTGCACCGGGCCTAAAAGACATTGATGTATACTACGGCGACTGCTACCGAGAACAAACGCAGCATCTATTTGGGTGTGGATTTGTTGTTGGAACTAGGCTCAGGTAAAAATTGTTGAGTTTCAACAGTGTGAGCGAGCTCACCACGATAATCCGCATCACTCCTGAACATTGCATATAAAATCCTTTCTGCCGTATTATGTGCACGTCTTAAGCCGTTCGTCAACAACCTGATAGGTCCTTCAGACCAGGAAAGTCCACCATTGACCAAATCTTCATATTACGGCAGGTCTTGAAAAAAAACCAGGAACTTCAAATCGATACCCACCATCTCTTTATTGATTTTAAAGCCGTGTATGACAGCATCTATAAGGAAGAGCTCTACAAAGCAATGTCTAGTTTTGATATACCTGTCAAACTTATCCGTTTGTGCAGAATGACGATTGAGAATGCACGCTGCTCTATCAAGGTCAGTAAAGATTTCACCGATGCATTTGCTGTCAATAAAGGTTTTAGACAAGGCGATGCACTGTCATGCGGCTTCTTCAACATCGTTCTGGAAAGAATTGTGCAAAGTTCAACCGTAAACACTAGAGGCATAATCGTCAAAAGGTCCATTCATTTACTCGGATACGCCGATGATATTGTAATAATTGGAAGATTAAAGCGTGATGTCAGTATAGCGTAAGCTTAGTGCCTATGAAGGCAAGACCAAATATATGCTGTCAGCATGGACATCACCATGGACAACTATAACTTTGAGGTAGTTGAGAACTCTGTCTACCTAGGCACCGCTATAAAGTCTCTGAATATAAATATCTTGGCTTGATAATCGACATTAAAGTAAATTGCAATAACTTTAAATCTGTTTTCTGAGCTTTTTAATGAAAAGGATGTTAAAACCATTTTATCTTCATCGATCCGTTTCAAAAACACGAAAATATCAGGTAATGATATCTTACATTGAGTTTCTATCTGCGTCAGTTGAAGAGAGTGCTAGTGAAATCGGACACCCGCCTTAAACTAGATAGATAGTGTAAGAGCAAGCTACTAGTTAAAAAACAACGGTTAATAGCTAAGCTCGGCAGCGGTAGGTTTGTGGTCGCTCAGGTAAGCAAGGTATGAAATCATCGTTTTAAATTATTATTTCCAATCCCTTTTGGAATGAAAATGACAATTGGGTTGGTTTAAAAACTTTATTAAATAATTTTTGGGTGTTCGGAGTAATTCTACAGCAAAAAAACCGAAAGTATACAGAAACAAATAACTGAACTATATCACTCAGAACAAAAAAAACCGAGACAATTCTAGTATTATATTCTAAATCTTAGCAATAATTTATCATAGATGATGTTTTCATAAGTAGCACTGACATTTTTGATATTTTAGTGCATTAGTATTAGATAAATAAAATATTTGTTTCTTCTATTATTGTGTAATTCTTTATTGATACAACTTCTGTCGGGTCGATGGGCTAGAGTAATTCGGTGTTGAAGTTGACTTTGTTTGCTGGGATCGCGTTGTATGTATGTAGACCCCTGTGCCCTTTAATTTTGACGTATTCTTTAGCATCTTTGTTGTTTTTTCATAGATCCTATATTTAGTTTCATTTTCATTGTTTTGTTGTTTTGAATGAGCTTTACAGCCAGCGGGTGTCATATCTGGAACTTCGTTTCCCAGAAAAAATATTTCAGCAAAAAAAATTGCGAGCAAATGAAAAAGTTTTTAAAATATTTTGAACAGTACAGAAATCCATTTAATTCATTTCATGCCGATCATTTTAGGACTATTGGTATATACAGTGCTGTGCAAAACATTTACAACTTTAATCACCTACCAAAAATACAACATATTCGACACATATAAGTTGTTAAAACGAAATTATTTCTATTGCTTTAGACTTTATATGAATCAAACTTACTGTAAAAAAATTGAAACCACTAATCTACAGATAAGTATAACAAATGCTACAGCTTAACAAAAAAAGTACTGTATTTTGCTGTGCAAAACATTTGCAACTGACGGCCATGATTTATTTTGATAACGGTTAATTTGATTCATTTTGAAATTGTTTAATTTGTTTCTGTAGCTTAGTTCATTGCAAAAATGGAAAACAGTTTTATTTTCTGATGAATCAAAATTCAACATGCACGGGTCCGATGGAAGGCAACATGTCAGGAGGCCAAGAGGTGAGAGACTAAAACCAAAGTATACAAAAGGAACAGTTAAACACGGAGGTGGCTCTGTAATGGTCTGTGGCTGCTTCTCTGGCCAAGGAATTGGACCTATTCGACAAGTAGAGGGCAAAATGAAGTCAACAGACTACGTTGAAATTCTTATAAACACCATGCTTCCTTATGCAGATTGGGAAATGCCACTTGCCTGGACATTCCAACACGACAACGACCCAAAGCACAAGTCAAAGTTCGCCACAAACTGGATTTCTGAGAATAAGATAAGGGTTTTGCAATGGCCAGTGCAGTCCCCAGACCTAAACCCCATTGAGAATTTGTGGGAGATAGTAAAAAGAAGAATCGGATGCCAAATTTTTAAGCGGAAGGGCGATCTTTATGCTGAAATTCAAAGGCAGTGGAATGATATTCCGGAAACTATTATAAATAACCTCATTGCTTCTATGCCTAGAAGATGTGGAGCGGTTATCAAAAATAAAGGGTATGCAATCAATTACTAGCATTTTCTTGCATAGAAGTAAGAAAATTGTAGGACATTGTTCAAAGTTGCAAATGTTTTGCACAGCAATAAACCCGTCTTTTCAAGTGGTTATTCGATTTTTTTTTTATTTAAGTGAATACTGTTGTTTTTTTGTTTCGTCATATACTGTTATAAATAAAGTTTTCAAATTTGTGCAAAGAAGTTTGCTGTTTATTTTCTTAGATACTTTTTATGGGATGGAAAGATCTGCAACTTTAAGTTGCGAATGTTTTGCACAGCACTGTATATTTTCAAAAACATTCCTTTGAAGCTTACAAATTTCGAAAAATATATTCGAGGGCGGAAATAATTTATCCATTAATGTTTTATTCATTTTAATTAACACTTCAATACAATTTCCACATGTTGTATTCATAGTTTTGGAAGACTTATAACAACAATTGCGAAAAATTGACATCTTTTTGAAAGTCGTTAAAGCGGATGACTGTTCATCTGAATTAGGAAAGCGTATAGTTTCAAAGAAAGGGCTTGATCCTGTTTTTATTTTGTTAGCATTGACTGTCGAAGTCAAATACCTATTCCTGAATTATTAACTATCATATAATTGTTCGCTATTTTTATCGTTTCATCTAATTTTGTAAGGAACTAAGACATACGTTAGCAGCTAAAATAAATAATTTAAAATAAAATATCTTCCTCACGACTTTCCAACTAACAATTTCTCCATTGGAAAAACAAAACCCCGAAGACATCAAACTTGTTCATATGTTTATCAAATGGGGTATATCAAAACAGAGATATATCCAAGAATACATCATTTAACAAGATGGGAATCTTTCGTACGTTTCACTCCCCGTAACCCGTAATTTTGACAATTAGTGTATAAAGAGATGTGAAAACCAACAACAAAACGATGCGATGGGCTAGCGGCACTTTGCAAAGCAACAATAAAATGGGGAGGTGAATAATTTGTTTTACTTTTTTCAATGAAAAAGTAAGTTTTAAGCTTTACTTTTGCAGTCATTTTGTTGATAGATTTCGTCTTGAATAAAGCATGTTCAACTTCAGTTTATTATAATGAATTCATTAATTTACAATAATCACCACGAAATTCTTTACATTTCAGAATTCACCTCGGATTATTGTATCAAAGATGCGTTCGAAGAATCATCAAGTTAAGTGTGCGAGCGCAATTTATTGAATTCTACTAAATTTTCGTTAATGAACGGCCCAAATAAATTTTTTGCAAGCGATTAAAATCTGTATCCAATTAATTAATCCAAGCATATTCATAGTTTGTTTTCCATAACTTAAGCTTGCAACTATTTTTCAATTTCATTTTGATTAGTAAATATTAAATTTTAAAAAAGAGTTATAAGCGAAAAATACCTTATCCATAACATTTTTGATTGATGGAAGCATGCATGTATTTGCTAACAAACTACATTTGTAACATATAAAGGGAACAACAATGTTTAAAAAAAATAAACAGAACGTTTATAGCGAACCCGTTGAATAAATGCAGAGCAAATAAAATGCAAATTTTGACATTTATCACAAAATGAAAACGTCAAAAAATCGTTCTGAATTCATCCACAGCTCATTCAATAGATCATGTTATCGACATGAATGTTTATTGTTGACGTACAGAAGTTTTTTTTAGTGAATTCCCACAGTTTTACGCAAAATATAATTTCCATTTATTCCTTAAAAATGTTAAGTTACCAAAGTTCAAGTTTACTCATTATTGTTTGAAGGGTATGTTTAATAAAAATGCTGCTAATAATGATAATAATTAACTGTTTTACTTAATACAATATATACTACCGTATGTTCATTAAAGAAATTTCCGCTTCAGCTAACCTTCATCAACTTTTTATAAAAAAATTAAGCATTAATAGCAGCCAATCATCTCATAATATATTATAGTATTCGGCTTGGTCCGATAATTAAAACTTATTCAATATTGTAAATAAAACACCAATTTACTTTATTTAAATTGTTCCAAACTTATTTATTGAACACTTTCAATTATTACTTTTCAAACACAGTCTTTACATTCAATTATTACTTTTTAAACACAATCTTTACTTTATCGCAGTTCACAACCAATAATGATCCGCTTCGCTTCCGAGCTCCTATTTATATACCTCAAATCGGTTTGAGAAACTACTAGTTTCTTGTAGGCGCTGAATGTTCTCGAAGTGAGTTCTCCTCTTAACCACTAGATTTTTCTCGATGCTTAACGAAGCGAGTTCTCCTCTAAAATCTTAATCACTAGATGCTTAACGAAGCGAGTTCTCCTCTTAATCACAAGATGTTGCCCCTTATTCTAAATGTTCTACACAAGTGTTTACTACTACAAATAAACGGTTGCAACGTACTTATTCTACTATAACACGATATTAGAATAAAAGAGATAAAGAGTGTATACACGTTACAATAGTTAATTGTTCACATTGTAAAATGTCTAGAAATGTTCATATAAATACAACAAATTTCGTAATTTTGAAGATTATTT
Organism: Eupeodes latifasciatus; assembly: GCA_920104205.1. Taxonomy (NCBI): domain Eukaryota; kingdom Metazoa; phylum Arthropoda; class Insecta; order Diptera; family Syrphidae; genus Eupeodes; species Eupeodes latifasciatus. The sequence continues at coordinate 242,001,557 of OV049924.1, forward strand.
AAAATTAAAATATGTTTAGATACTTTTATATGATTTTTTTCAATAAAAATAGCTTTTGTGATAACTTTTATGACTACAATTGCAATCCAGGAACATCTTAACCACCAAAATAGACCAAACAATTTCCGAATTACACAATGATTTATATGTACCCATTTCATGAAAAAAAAGAGGCTGGGATGCGACCCACACTGATAACTTCCCATCCCGTCTATCGATTTGTCTTGCTTAAAAGTTTGTCTAAATGTATCAATTCTTGCCAAATTGGCGTTCTATTTTTTGTAGATTTTATTTTTTTTATGAAAAAACGGACTGTTGGATTTTTATAAAAAAATTACTGAATATAAAAAACAATATTTTCTGTGAAATAAAATAAGTTTGAAGCCAATATTTTTAATTTTTGAAAAGCTATTTGAGCCGAAAATCAATTTTTACCAACTTTTATTAATTTTTTTGTTTAGGTTTTTATTTTTTGTAAAAAAACTGTCAGTTCGATTTTTCTCAAAATTTTTCCTAATGTTGAAAACAATATTTCTTATAAGTTAAAATTAGTTAGAAGCCATAATCTCAAATTTTTGAAAAGATATTTAAGTCGAAAATCAATTTTTACCAACTTTTGTTAAATTTTTGTTTCGGTTTTTAATTTTTTGTAAAAAAACTGTCAATTCTATTTTTTTCAAAATTTTACTGAATGTTGAAAACAACATTTTTTGAAAGATAAAAGTAGCTTAAAGCCAATATCTCAAAGTCTTGAAAAGATATTTGAGTCAAAACTCAATTTTTACCAACTTTTTTTTTATTTTTTTTTAGGTTATTATTTTTTGTAAAAAAACTGTCAATTCGATTTTTCTCAAAATTTTATCAGATGTCAAAAACATTATTCTTCATTGCACAAAATTGTTTTAGAAATGAAATCATATTTTAGTCGTAAAATTTTCGAAGTGACAAATTTTTTTTTTCAGTTTTTTTGATTTATAAAAAAAACCGTTAATTGAATTTTTTTCCAAAAATATAATTGTTTTGTATCACGTTACAATATATAATATAAAATTTAATTCAAGTCTCTAGCGTCATTGGTTCATGAGATATTTAGGGTTAACCAAAATTTTCACCTTTTTTTTAAACTGCTATGGTAAAAAAACCACCCACGCAATTTTCTTGAGAGCCCTTTCTGCATCTTTCTGCCTTATTATCTGTATAACAAAATTTATTTGAAGTCGATATCTCTTCTGGTTCTTGAGCTATGGACGACGAAAAAAACGTCGCGAACGTACGGACGTACGGACGTACGGACGTACGGACGTACGGACGTACAGACGTACGGACGTACGGACGTACGTACACACGCACGCACAGACATCTTTCTAAAAATCTTTTATTTCGACTCTAGGGACCTTGAAACGTCGAGAAATGTCAAAATTTTCAATTTGTCAAATCGGACCCATTACAATAACTTCCTATGGGAAGTTAATAATAAAAAAAAACTTGATTTTTCCCGAAATTTTTACTTAAACCAAGTTGCCATTTTCCAATGACTATTTACATTCAGCTCATTCATATCGTTTTGAGTTTGATTTTTATTATTCGAATTGGTTTGAGGTATCGTTTGCAATTCAAAACACATTTTTGGACAAATTTTCATGTAAAACAAATTTCATCATCATACACAAAAATTCGAAAATGATGAAATTATTTTTATATGATTTTTTTATTTTTTATAAAATAACAGTTAATATTCCCTAGGATATTTTACCAAAGTGCTTATTTGAGGTGCCTCTACACTTGTTTAAATTGGTTTATACAAAATAAAACTAGTATTTTTCATCAGTTCAAGCAAGAAGCAAATACGCAGCCCAAGCAACGAAGATCTTAGATCTTCAATCAACTGTCCTCGAAGAGTTAAATACCTCGAAATAAGGGGTAAAACTAACCACAAGAAAAACGCATCTATGATTCATGTACAACCAAAGCATCAAATCAGAACTCCGCCTAACTATCTATATGAGTTCAAATGACTTTCCGTCTCTCCCGGTCAAGAATAGATCTTCTGTACCTACAGCATCATCATCTGGTGCTGCTCATCAAGCTCGTGCTCAACAACAACAATGGAGCCAAAATGCAATTCCCACTGCTTACAAAAAACATGCTTCCAATGAGAGTGATCTTTTCACTCAAGATGAACTATGCGCTCTTACCATGGAGATGATAACAACTAAGCTAAGTGTATGTAAGTCTAAGTATGAACAATTTAATGTTATAACGTAGCTTGCGACTAAATATTTGTACAATCATGTTAAGAAAATTAAACTTTCTTAATGTTTTTTGTTAGAATGCCAAGAGTATTCGACACAAATGTACTGAGTTTTTCAATTTTCTTTGTAACAATGATATTGATGTATGTCTTGTGTGTGAAACGTGGCTCAATAGTAGCATCTCTTTCTCGCACAATAATTATTACTGCCATAGACTAGATCGTAATGATGAAGAAGTCGGAGGTGGAGTTGGCATCGTAGTTAAAAAGTGTTTAGTATATAAATTAATACCAAATATTTAAAATTATATTTTTAAAACAATTGGTATTGAATTAATGTTCAATCATAACACTAAATTTAAAATTGTTTCTATTTATTTTCCTGAGGGAGCCTCGAATGCACAAAAGGTTGGCTTTTTTAAAAATGATTTAAGAAGGCTTATAACAGGTAATGAGAAGTTTTTACTCGGGGGTGATTTCAACTGCCGGCATCGTAATTGGGGTTGTAATAGGGCATATAAGTGGGGTAACTTACTGCCAGATATAACTATGCGGTATCCTATAAGTTTACTCTATCCTAATGGTCCAATATTTTTTCCAACCAACAAAAAATCTTCGCCAAAAACCTTAGATCTGATTATAACGAACTCACCAGAAATCACCCAACTTATAGCTTGTTGCGGTAAATTTTACCACAACAAGTTTCACCTCCCTTTTTGCTTACCACCCTTAACAATTCTTACTGCGGCCGCAAAATTCTGGAAGAGTTTAGTAGAAACCTGGACCATCAGCCAGTGACCTGCTCTTCTAGCATTTTGGGAAAGCAAATTTAACAGGTCCTACCAAAGTGTGCGAAAGGATTCCACACCAACGAACTGGGCGACGGTTGGCCCACATATTGGATAAACAATATCGTCAAGGCATGAAGACGATGCCCATGCCCAACAATGTGTGTAGAAAATTCACACCAACTTTAATGTAGTATGGCCGAGGGCCCACCATAAAGTACATATTAACGATAGAAAAATCACTCCAAGAATATCTTAATAACTTTTATGTTAATTATAGGCTTGGCTACCGACTTCCTGCAACATCACATAAGTAGTCTTTCCTCAACCAAAAAACTATCGCGTGTAGATACTCGGTAATGCGAGGAATTCCACACGATTTTTCCAGAAAGTCTTGGCTGGAATGGGTTGGAAAGTGAAGAGCTGAACTCACTCATTGAGCTACTGGGTGATCGCATCACCTTTTTAAAGAGATCGCGTGCGATGAAAGATATCTGGCTTCTCGGTCGCACACCCCAATCTTATGGATGGAGGAAGTTGCGGGACCGAGACAGATCGATCACCACGTAAAAGATCCGAGAGGATTGCCTAAGGGCAGGTAGCCGGAAGGGTTAAGCTCGCCATGATGATGGCCACTTTTTGGATTGCGCCCAAAGCCTTTAGACAAAAGAAAAATTGTGTGGAGGAATTTTTGTGAAAAGAAAAGTTTTTGAAAAGTAAAGTAATTTTTTTTATATACGATAGTTTTTCTTTAAATTTTTATTGAGTTAAAGATTTGGTTTGTTCTGCTGTTGAAAAGTTGTTGAGGAAGGACTAAAATAGCTGTTGGAGGAAGTCAAAAAGAAGCTAAGTATAGTGTTTTTCTTTGTTTCGAAGAATATTGCTTTATTTTTCTTGGTGTCCTTTATTTGTTTTCAAATTCGTCCTTTTGACCTTCGCGTCAAGAGTGTTTAACCGTTTGATTTTTTCTTTGTCTTTTTGTCGAAATTTTCTTGGAGTGATTTTTCTTGGTTGTTTTTTTTCACTTTTGTTTAATAATTTTTCATATTTCATATTTTTTTCATATTTTTTATCGAGATTTGACATTCTGTCAATCTCAAAATCTCTACTTGTAATTTTATTATCAGAAAAGATCCTGGTTTTTAATCCCGGCTTCGGCGAAGGTTTTCCAGGCAATAAAAGATAATTTTAATTTCCCTTCTGGAAAATAAACACACTCTTTTATTTCATAATTTGTTTGAAGACTAATTTTTCAGCTCTTGGTTTTGGTAAACTTTCATTAAAAAGTTTCCTGGCGCCCATGGTAATCAATACGACTTGGTGAAATTCACCCCTTTGTATTTTGATATCATTTTGATATCACTTTTATTTCAATTTTACTAATCACCTCGATTAATAAAATATTCACAAATCGAAACCCCCCCTTAAGCTGAGCTACCGTGCTGGCAGTACTTTTATTGCTACTTGTGGTGAATTCTTTCATCTACCTGACATATCGACTGACGTTTCCATTAAAGTGTCATAATAACTTTGGCGGCACATCGGCGGTGTGCAATTTCGATTTTGTTTAGGTAATTTAAAATAGTTTGAATAACAAGGAATTTAATTCGCGTTCGGTCGTTGATAATATTGGATTCGGAAATCCAATAGTGTTAAAATTATATATTTGATTGAATATATCACTCAAGCAGTCGGTCGGTCGGTGGAAAAATTCATTACAATTTGGCGTCCACAACGTGGGGCTTTCTTGCTTTCTTTTTGTGTGGAATTGGAATACCTGCTTGTGATTGGTTTTGTCCTGTGTTTAGGGAAGTTAATTGTTTTTGTGATTGTGATTTACTTTTTTTAAAGATTTAATTACTTGGTGGTGTTGTTTTTCATTTAAGTGAGCTGTCTTGGGGAATTTGGAAGTATTTTTTATTTTGGCTGAAGAATAAGTGAGTCCTTGGAATATTCTTTTAGTTTTTGCATTGTTTCATATTCATAGTATATACATATATATAATTTTCATTGATTTTGATAATTATTTTACTTTTATATAAAGTGATATTTTTTTTTGCTTTTGGAATCCATTTTGTGTTAGTGATAATATAGTGTTCTCTCTCGCACCTTTTTGTGGAAATAGATTGCATACTTAAGTGAAGTTTTGTTCAATATTCAAGTGTTGCCATTTTACTATTTCGATTCTTTTAATAGATTTTTTTTTAAATTTTCTTTCGATATTTTAATTTGATCGAATTTAATAATTAATTAATTAATTGAACAAGTGTTGCCACTTTAGGTTGACAGATTTTGTTTGGGAAATATTTTTTTTTAGATTTTTGTTTCTCTTGCGATATTGTTAATTAAAGTTAAAATAAAATCTTGTTCAACGACGGGTTTACGTGGATGTTTTTTTGCAATCGTTAGTTCCTATATACAGTGTAATTAAAGTGCTTTTAAATAAAAAGAAAACAAATTTTCTTAGGATTTTTGAGACTTTTACCTTTCTTTTCGGTTCGTTCGCGTTTGCTTGTTTTCTTTTTGGTATCAATCAAAGGGAGTTTTGAGACTTTCTTTTAACTTTTGTTTTGGCTGAAGATTATTTTACGTATTGTTAAATTTGTTTCGGTGTCATTTTGGAAAATAGTTTTTTTTTGTAATATGGACGTGAGTCAGATTAATAGGTTATCTCAGGACGAGATTACCTATGAAATAGAATGTCGCGGTTTGATTGTCGGTACGGTTGAAGATATGAGGAAGTCTCTTAGGACGGCGCTTAAGTTAGAACGTAGGAATTCTTTTGTAGCTGCATCATATCCTTTCACTTTCGAGGAGGATTTGATGGCAGTTGAAAAGAAAGTAGTCGAGATAGGGAAACTTTTAGAGAATCCCCCGAAGTCGGAAACTTCGGGTGAATATTTAAAGATTTTGACGAAAGTAGAATGGAGCATTCCTGAAAATGAAAGTCAGGATAAATCAAAGCTTGCCTTAAAAAATAAGGTGATTATGACCATGTCGGTATTAGAGAGGGATGATGAGGAGGATATTGAGGAAGAACAGGTTGTAAGGGAAAAGGAAAGGGATAAACAGCTTCAGGCTGCAATAGGAGGAATAATTCTGAAAATGGAGATTTTGTTTCAGGAAGGATTTATGTGGAATCGGACCGATTCCAAAACATCGCCAAATGGGAAGTTAAATTCACTGGGGAACGCTGCGGTACCTCAGTGAATGCATTTTTAGAGAGGATTAATGAAATGAGACAGGCTAGGGGGGTTTCAGAAACCCAACTTTTTAGGTCAGCAGTAGAGCTTTTCGTCGGAAAAGCATTGATTTGGTATAGGGCAGTTAGGGTTTCGGTTAATTCGTGGCAGGAACTCGTGAAAGAGTTGAAACTCGAATTCTTGCCACCGAATTATGACGATCAGCTTTTAGAGGAGATTAGGCGTCGGACTCAAGGCAAGGATGAGTCCATCGGTGTCTATGTCGTGACGATGTCGAATTTGTTTAATAGATTGACAGAACCCATAACTGTAAGTAGAAGGTTGTCAATGATCCAAAGGAACTTGACACCCTTTTACCAAACACAACTTGGTTTGGCGAAACCAACTTGTGTGTCAGATTTGGTGACGTTAGGTAGGAGTCTAGAAGCAGTTAGGGCCAACGTAGATGCGTATGTTCCACCACCAAGTGTTAGGCAGAATAGGTCTTTGCTAGAACCGGATCTAGCATATGTAGGTGTCGATACTCCCTCGGTTTCGGTTGTTACAGAGAACAACGAAACTCATCGTCAGGCCCAATCATCGAACCAATCTCGTGCCAATTCGAGCATTCGGTGTTTTAAGTGTAATGGATCAGGCCATTATGCAGATAGGTGTTCCGCTCCTAGGCGTTGTTTCGGATGTGGGGCTTTAGGAGTCAAAAGATCAGAATGTAGGAAATGCTCGGGAAATGGGCAGCGAACTCCTGCGGCAGCAGGGCGAGGAGTTCAGAAGCGTTAGGGTTTTTGCCTGCTGGAAACCAGCTGGTAAATAGGGTTCATTTAGGGTTCACTTTGGAGGCAAACGGGAATGATAGGAGACCATTTTTAAAAGTTAGTATTTATGGTTCTGAATTCGTAGGACTACTAGATTCAGGAGCTTCCAGGACCATAATAGGTAGGGACTCTTGGAAAATACTTGGTGATTTAGGGTTTACTGTGAAGAAAGACACTGTCCACTGCGTGTGTTTGGCAGACGGGTCAGGTGTCGAAGTGTTAGGGACACTCTCTCTTCGGATAGTAGTTGAGGATAGGGCAATCCTTATTTATTGCTTAATTATACCAACTTTGCCGCACACCGTGATTTTAGGCGCAGATTTTTGGGCGCTGTCGGGCATTGTCCCGGATCTCAGGTCACGAGAGTGGAATTTTTCCGAACAGAACATTGCTGTTTCGGTATGTTCTATTATAGAACGATCAGAGTTGGATGATAGGGAAATAAAAGCGTTAGAAACTTTAGTGGAGGATTCCTATAGGAAAATGCCCGAGCGCTTAGGTTGTACAACACTAGTCGAGCACAAAATTAGGACGTCGGCAGAGCCGATAAAACAACGGTACTATCCGGTCTCCCCGGCAATGCAGGTTCATATAGATAGGGAACTTAATGAAATGTTAGGGGCAGGAGTTATTGAGAGATCGACAAGTGCTTGGTCATCTCCAATACTGTTAGTAAAAAAGAAAGATGGCTCCTTTAGATTCTGCGTGGACTATAGGAAGCTGAATAAGAATACGGATAGGGATGCGTATCCCTTACCGTATATTAGTGCAATATTAGATAGGCTTCGTGGTGCTAGGTTCTTGTCTTCACTAGATATCAAGTCAGCGTACTGGCAGATACCTATGGAGGAGGAATCTAAGCCTTATACTGCCTTTACGGTACCTGGGCGAGGTTTATTTCAGTTTAGGAGAATGCCTTTCGGACTTCATAACTCACCGGCGACTTGGCAAAGATTTATCGACACGGTATTGGGTGCCGATCTTGAGCCATTCGTTTTCGTCTATTTAGACGACATCATTATCATTGCCGAAACTTTTGAAAAACATCTCGAAGTTCTCAGTGAAGTGATGAAAAGGTTGAGCGATGCCGGATTAAAGGTTAGCAAAGAAAAATGCAACTTTTGCATGCCTTCGCTTAAATTTTTAGGATATATAGTGGATCGTAATGGGTTGCATGTCGATCCTGAAAAAGTGGACAGTATTGTTAGGATTCGAGCACCGAGGAATGTTAAAGAGGTTAGGAGTTTTATAGGGACAGTCTCATGGTACCGTCGTTTTGTACCAAATTTCGCGGAATTACTTAGACCGTTATCAGACTTATTAAAAAAGAATAGGAAGTTCACTTGGACCCAAGAATGCGAGGATAGCTTTAGGAAGGCAAAAGAGTGTTTGGTGACAGCACCTATACTCACTTGCCCAGATTTTAAACCCTTGGGTGGTAAAAATGATTGCGCAAGTGAATGCCAATCCACTTAGGTTTCCGGCCTGGAGGGTTGAATATGGACAGTTGTTCAAGCTCGTAAAGGCTAGTCATATTATAGTTCATCAGGATAATCAAGAATGGAAGAGAGTGATAGGTAAGAAGGATAGGTTAGGGATTTTACAAGAAAATCATGATAACCCATTAGCGGGTTATATGGGAATTAGGAAAACCTTTGCCAGGATAGCGGCAAAGTTTTACTGGCCAAAAATTAGGGCTGATATTACTAAGTACGTTAGGAGTTGTCAAGTTTGCAAACAGGTAAAACCTGTTAATGAAAAACCAGCTTGGTTAATGACGGAGAGGGTAGGAATCAAATCACCGTGGGAGATGATTTGTATAGATTTGGTAGGGCCGCTTCCTAAATCTAGAAGGGGTTTTACATACATTCTCACGGTGGTGGATTACTTCACAAAGTTTCCACTACTGTTTGCGTTGAGGTCGGCTACTGCAAAAGCTATCTGTAGGGAACTCGAAGACAATGTCTTCCTACTTTTTGGCATACCAAAGGTTACCGTCTGTGACAACGGTTCTCAATTCCGATCTAATGAATTGAAAACGCTTTGCCAGGCGTACGCGTCACAAATAAAATTTACAGCCCATTATCACCCCCAGGCGAACCCTGCGGAGAGGATCAATCAGATCCTTAAAACCACCTTAAGGGCATATGTTGGGGAAAATCAACGGGTTTGGGATACTCAACTGAGTAAAGTGGCGTGCGCCATTCGCACGTCACAACATGAGGTTTTGGGAGTGTCTCCTTACTATGCGAACTTCTGGAGGGAAATGGTAACTTCGCGTAGAGAAGTACCATCTGTAGGGAATGACTCAGAAGACGTTCAGGATCCGGAGGGGATGAGGGAACGCTTTCAAATGCTTAGGGCCGATATTGTAAAGAAGCTGGGAGTAGCTTCTAAACGTTCTGTGGAAGCCTACAATCTTCGACTGCGAGATGTTCAATATCACTCCGGCGAACTTGTATGGCGCAGGAATTTCACGCTGTCGGATGCCGCGAATTATTATGCAGCCAAATTAGCACCGAAATTTGTCGGTCCGTTTGTAATTGATAAGCGTTTGTCACCTTGGACATACGTCTTGAAAGATAGTAATCGTAAAGAACGCGGTACTTGGCATGTTAAAGATTTAAAACAGTTTACAAATGCATCCGAAGTTTTTAATGATTAACGTAGTTTACTTTTGCTTTGATTACTTTGCGCTTTGATTTTGTTAAATTGATTTTAGTTGACGATTTTTTTTCCGATGAAAATTATTTTCATTTCTCTGGGGCCGTCTTTAGATTTGTTGCGGTAAATTTTACCACAACAAGTTTCACCTCCCTTTTTGCTAACCACCCTTAACAATTTTTACTGCGGCCTCAAAATTCTGGAACAACAATGTGTGTAAGAAAGTCACACCAACTTTAACTTAGTATGGCCGAGGGCCCATCATAAAGTATTACCGATAGAAAATCACTCCAAGAATATTTTAATAACTTTCATTTTAATTATAGGCGTGGCTACCGACTTCCTTCAACACGACATAAGTAGTTTTTCCTCAACCGAAATCGAGCGCGTGTAGGTACTCGGTAATGCGAGGAATTCCACACGATTTTCCAGAAAGTCTTGGCTGGAATGGGTTCGAAAGTGGAGACCTGAACTCACTCATTGAGCTACTGGGTGATCGCATCACCTCTTTAAAGAGATCGCGTGCGATGAAAGATACCTGGCTTCTCGGTCGCACACCCCAATCTTATGGATGGAGGAAGTTGAGGGACCGAGACAGATCGATCTTTACGCATAAGATCCGAGAGGATTGCCTGAGGGCAAGTAGCCGGAAGGGTCAAGCTCGCCATGATGATGGCACTTTTTGGATTGCGCCCAAAGCTAAAAGACTAACAAAAAAAATTGTGTGAAGGAATTTTTTTAAAAAGACCTACGTAACGTAATTTTTGTATGATAGTTTTTTTTGAAGTTTTATTGAGTTGAAGATTTAGTTCTGCTGTGGAGAAATATTGGGTTGAGAAAGGACTACGATAGCTTTTGTGGAAGTCGAAAAGCTAAGTATAGTGTTTTCTTTGTTTTCTAAGAATATTGCTTTTTTTTTGTTGTTTCCTTTGTCTCTAATTCGTCCTTTTGACCTTCGAGTCGAAGTATTATTTTTCTCGATATTACGGGACCCGTTTACCGCTTTTGACTTATTTCCTTATCGGAATAATTTTCTTCGAGTGATTTCTTTTATCGGTTTCGTTTTTATATCCATAATTTTTTTCTTTTTGTTTGCAATACATTTATCGAGAATTGACCTTCTGTCAATCTCAACGATTCAATTTGTATCTTTCTATTTTATAAAAGATCCTGGTTTTTGACCCCGACTTCGGCCAAGGTTTGCAGGCAATAAAACATAACTTTAATTTCCCATCTGGAAAACAAAACCTTTCTTTTATTTCCTAACTTGATTTGAAGACTAATTTTTCACAACTTGGTTTGGCAAAACCAACTTGTGTGTCAGATTTGGTAACGTTAGGTAGGAGCTTAGAAGCCGTTAGGGCCGACGTAGATGCGTATGTTCCACCACCAAGTTTTAGGCAGAATTTGCTAGAACCGGATCTAGCATATGTAGGTGTCGATACTTCATCGGTTTCGGATGTTACAGAGAACAACGAAACTCATCGTCAGGCCCAATCATCGAACCAATCTCGTGCCAATTCGAGCATTCGGTGTTTTAAGTGTAATGGATCAGGCCATTATACAGATAGGTGTTCCGCTCCTAGGCGTTGTTACGGGTGTGGGGCTTTAGGGGTCAAAAGATCAGAGTATAGGAAATGCTCGGGAAATGGGCAGCGAACTCCTGTGGCAGCAGGGCGAGGAGTTCAGAAGCGTTAGGGTTTTTGCCTGCTGGAAACCAGCTGGTAAATAGGGTTCATTTAGGGTTCACCTTGGAGGCAAATGGGAATGATAGGAGACCATTTTTAAAAATTAGTATTTATGGTTCTAAATTCTTAGGACTACTAGATTCAGGAGCTTCCAGGACCATAATAGGTAGGGACTCTTGGAATATACTTGGTGATTTAGGGTTAACTGTGAAGAAAGACACTGTCCACTGCATGTGTTTGGTAGACGGGTCAGGTGTCGAAGTGTTAGGGACACTCTCTCTTCCGATAGTAGTTGAGGATAGGGCAATCCTTATTGATTGCTTAATTATACCAACTTTGCCGCACACCGTGATTTTAGGCGCAGATTTTTGGGCGCTGTCGGGCATTGTCTCGGATCTCAGGTCACGAGAGTGGAATTTTTCCGAACAGAGCATTGCTGTTTCGGTATGTTCTATTATAGAACGATCAGAGTTGGATGATAGGTAAATAAAAGCTTTAGAAACATTAGTGGAGGATTCATTTAGGAAAATGTCCGAGGGCTTAGGTTGCACAACAATAGTTGAGCACAAAATTAGGACGTCGGCAGAGCCGATAAAACAACAGTACTATCCGGTCTCCCCGGCAATGCAGGTTCATATAGATAGGGAACTTAATGAAATGTTAGAGGCAGGAGTTATTGAGAGATCGACAAGTGCTTGGTCATCTCCAATACTATTAGTAAAAAAGTAGGATGGCTCCTTTAGATTCTGCGTAGACTATAGGAAGCTGAATAAGAATACGGATAGGGATGCGTATCCCTTACCGTATATTAGTTCAATTTTAGATAGGCTTCGTGGTGCTAGGTTCTTGTCTTCACTAGATATCAAGTCAGCGTACTGGCAGATACCTATGGAGGAGGAATCTAAGCCTTATACTGCCTTTACGGTACCTGGGCGGTTTTTTTTCAGTTTAGGAGAATGCCTTTCGGACTTCATAACTCACCGGCGACTTGGCAAAGATTTATCGACACGGTATTAAGTGCCGACCTTGTGCCATTCGTCTATTTAGACGACACATTATCATTGCCGAAACTTTTGAAAAACATCTCGAAGTTCTCAGTGAAGTGATGAAAAGGTTGAGCGGTGCCGGATTAAAGGTTAGCAAGGAAAAATGTAACTTTTGCATGCCTTCGCTTAAATTTTTAGGATATATAGTGGATCGTAATGGGTTGCATGTCGATCCTGAAAAAGTAGACAGTATGGTTAAAATTCCAGCACCGAGGAATGTTGAAGAGGTTAGGAGTTTTATAGGGACAGTTTCATGGTACCATCGTGTTGTACCAAATTTCGCTGAATTGCTTAGACCGTTATCAGATTTATTAAAAAATAATAGGAAGTTCACTTGGACTCAAGAATGCGAGGATAGCTTTAGAAAGGCAAAAAAGTGTTTGGTGACAGCACCTATACTCACTTGCCCAGATTTTGAACGACCTTTTGTCGTTCAAATAGACGCGTCAGATTTGGTAGCGGTGCAGTTCTTTCACAGAACTTTGATGAGGGAGAAAAGATTGTCTGTTACCTTAGCAGGTCTTTAAATAGAAACGAAAGGAATTATAGTACAACAGAAAAAGAATGCTTGGCTGTGCCTTGGGCTGTTGAGAAGTTGCGACCGTATCTCGAAGGTGTTCGATTTACTGTAGTAATCGATCATTATTCCTTGGTATGGCTAAGTAATTTGAAAGATCCACAGGGTAGGTTGGCTCGTTGGGCCATTAGGTTACAACAGTTCGACTTCGAAATCGTCCATCGCAAGGGAAAAGAGCATGTGGTTCCAGATATGCTGTCTCGAGGAGTGCCACAGTTGGGTGGTATCTCAGAAGAGGTTTCAGACCCTTGGGTGGTAAAAATGATTACGCAAGTGAATGCCAATCCACTTAGGTTTCCCGCCTGGAGAGTTGCACAAGGACAATTGTTCAAACTCGTGAAGGCTAGTCATATCATAGTTCATTAAGATAATCAAGAATGGAATAGAGTGATAGGTAAGAAGGATAGGTTAGTGATTTTACAAGAAAATCATGATAACCCATTAGCGGGTTACATGGGAATTAGGAAAACCTTTGCCAGGATAGCGGCAAAGTTTTACTGGCCAAAAATTAGGGCTGATATTACCAAGTACGTTAGGAGTTGTCAAGTTTGCAAACAGGTAAAACCTGTTAATGAAAAACCAGCTTGGTTAATGACGGAGAGGGTAGGAATCAAATCACCGTGGGAGATGATTTGTATAGATTTGGTAGGGCCGCTTCCTAAATCTAGTAGGGGTTTTACATACATTCTGACAGTGGTGGATTACTTCACAAAGTTTCCACTACTGTTTGCGTTGAGGTCGGCTACTGCAAAAGCTATCTGTAGGGAACTCGAAGACAATGTCTTCCTACTTTTTGGCATACCAAAGGTGACCGTCTGTGACAACGGTCCCCAATTCCGATCGAAGGAATTGAAAACGCTTTGCCAGGCGTACGCGTCACAAATAAAATTTACAGCCCATTATTACCCGCAGGCGAATCCTGCGGAGAGGATTAATCAGATCCTTAAAACCACCTTAAGGGCATATGTTGGGGAAAATCAACGGGTTTGGGATACTCAACTGAGTAAAGTGGCGTGCGCCATTCGCACGTCACAACATGAAGTTTTGGGAGTGTCTCCCTACTATGCGAACTTCGGGAGGGAAATGGTAACTTCGTGTAAAGAAGTACCATCTGTAGGGAATGAGTCAGAAGACGTTCAGGATCCGGAGGGGATCAGGGAACGCTTTAAAAGGCTCAGGGCCGATATTGTTAAGAAGCCGGGAGTAGCTTCTAAACGTTCTGCGGAAGCCTACAATCTTCGACGGCATGATGTTCAATATCACCCCGGCGAACTTGTATGGCGCAGGAATTTCACGCTTTCGGATGCCGCGAATTATTATGCAGCCAAATTAGCACCGAAATTTGTCGGTCCGTTTGTAATTGATAAGCGTTTGTCACCTTGGACATACGTCTTGAAAGATAGTAATGGTAAAGAACACGGAACTTGGCATGTTAAAGATTTAAAACCGTTTACAAATGCATCCGAAAATTTTAATGATTTTTTTTGCTTTGATTACTTTGCACTTTGATTTTTTGTTAAATTGTTTTTAGTTCACATTTTTTTTCTGATGGAAATTATTTTCATTTCTCTGGGGCCGACTTTGGAAATGTGTTACCTATGGTGTTAACCAACGGTAAGCACATTTCATAGGAGGTAAGGGTGGGATTTGTTGCGGTAAATTTTACCACAACAAGTTTCACCTCCCTTTTTGCTAACCACCCTTAACAATTCTTACTGCGGCCGCAAAATTCTGGAAGAGTTTAGTAGAAACCTGGACCATCAGCCAGTGACCTGCTCTTCTAGCATTTTGGGAAAGAAAATTTAACAGGTCCTACCAAAGTGTGCGAAAGAATTCCACACCAAGGAACTGGGCGACGGTTGGCCCACATATTGGATAAACAATATCGAGTTGATTTATTGACCAATTTGTGTACTTATTTTGATTATTGGAATTATAGTTTTCCGTCGGCTTTTTGGTCACTATAGTTTTTGCAATGAAACAATTACGTTACATTAACTTTCCCAACGTTTCGGCAGGGGTTGCTGCCTTCCTCAGGGGAACTTTATTAACACAAAAATATACAAATAATTTAAGTTAGATAAATAGGATACAATTACAATATAGTTTACTCACTCAAGAAAGATTTAAAAAAAACAAAATTTAATATTAATTACATTAATTAATATGAATTAAAAATAAAATTATAAATGTAGTTAGCACTTCGAAGAGTGAAGTTACGTCAAAATTAAATAAAGCACAATTTACATTTAAGAACAAAGAAGAGAGCAATATACAGCAGAAATGTTTTGTGTGTCTTGTTTTCGGTTCATGTTGTTTTTGTTATTGAGAATATGTAATGTTTCTAACGTGTATCGTTTCGAAACATGTTTCTCTGTCTGTAGAACTTCCACGCCTTCAAAGTTTGGAGAATGACCGCTTTCAATGCAGTGACTGGCCAGGGCTGTCTTCTCAGAATTTTTTAATTTTATGTCGGACTTATGATTCGAGATGCGTTGTCTAAGAAGTTGTTTAGTGGTCCCAATGTAACACAGGTTGCACAGTTCATTTGATTTACCATTGCAGTTAATTTCGTAGATTACGTCTGTTTGTTTGTCCTTATCCGGTTTCGTCTTGAGTTTAGTAAAACATTGGTCAAGTGTATGTTGGAAAAATTTTACAGTGCGTGACAACAAATTCAAGCTACTCTATAAAAAATTCGTTTGAATTTGTTGAAAAAGCAAAGAATGTAAAACTAAGTCCAAATGATGTTTTAGTCTCGTTCGATGCAGTTTCATTGTTTACTAACATCCCCGTTCAACTGGCTATCACCATTGCCAAGAAGAAATGGGATATAATAAATAAAAGCACAAAGATCGCACAAAACAAATTTATTGAGATACTAGACTTTTGTCTTAAAGAAAACAATTTTCTTCAATACAAAGACACTATATACAAACAAATTTTTGGGATGCCAATGGGCAACCCACTATCTCCGACTATTGCAGATCTGGTTTTGGACCACGTTTTAGACGAATGTTTAAACAACATTGAAGAAAAACCTGTGTTCATAGCAAAATATGTTGATGACATATTTGCAGTAATAGATAAAAGAAACATAGAAAAAGTACTAAAAATTCTAAACGGATTCCACCCAAAAATTCAATTCACAATTGAAAATGAGTTCAACAAAACAATATCGTTCTTAGATGTAAAAATATACCGTGAAGAAAATTGTTTGCTTTTCGACTGGTATCAAAAACCAACAGCATCTGGAAGACTAGTTAATTTCCGATCAAACCAAGCAAGGCATATCATCATTAATACTGCGTCCAACCTCGTGAATAAAATTTTCAAAATAAGTGATGTACGATTCCACGTCGCCAACGAGAAAAAAGTCATCAAAATTTTAAGTGATAATGGTTATCCTTCTACCATAATTCGAAGCCTCCTTTTAAAACACAAAATGCATATTCCACGAAAAAACATTGATGAACCCGTTAGAACGCACCACAAAACCATGGTTTACGTCCCAACTTTATCTAACAACTTCAAAAAATCGATTTCCAAAAAATTGACAGAGGTTCGCCTTGCTTTTAAATCAAACAAAACACTTGACCAATGTTTTACTAAACTCAAGACGAAACCGGATAAGGACAAACAAACAGACGTAATCTACAAAATTAACTGCAATGGTAAATCAAATGAACTGTGCAACCTGTGTTACATTGGGACCACTAAACAACTTCTTAGACAACGCATCTCGAATCATAAGTCCGACATAAAATTAAAAAATTCTGAGAAGACAGCCCTGGCCAGTCACTGCATTGAAAGCGGTCATTCTCCAAACTTTGAAGGCGTGGAAGTTCTACAGACAGAGAAACATGTTTCGAAACGATACACGTTAGAAACATTACATATTCTCAATAACAATCTCAATAACAAAAACAACATGAACCGAAAACAAGACACACAAAACATTTCTGCTGTATATTGCTCTCTTCTTTGTTCTTAAATGTAAATTGTGCTTTATTTAATTTTGACGTAACTTCACTCTTCGAAGTGCTAACTACATTTATAATTTTATTTTTAATTCATATTAATTAATGTAATTAATATTAAATTTTGTTTTTTTTAAATCTTTCTTGAGTGAGTAAACTATATTGTAATTGTATCCTATTTATCTAACTTAAATTATTTGTATATTTTTGTGTTAATAAAGTTCCCCTGAGGAAGGCAGCAACCCCTGCCGAAACGTTGGGAAAGTTAATGTAACGTAATTGTTTCATTGCAAAAACTATAGTGACCAAAAAGCCTACGGAAAACTATAATTCCAATAATCAGGATAAACAATATCGTCAAGGCATGAAGACGATGCCCATGCCCAACAATGTGTGTAGAAAATTCACACCAACTTTAATGTATTATGGCCGAGGGCCCACCATAAAGTACATATTAACGATAGAAAAATCACTCCAAGAATATCTTAATAACTTTTATTTTAATTATAGGCTTGGCTACCGACTTCCTGCAACATCACATAAGTAGTCTTTCCTCAACCAAAAAACTAGCGCGTGTAGATACTCGGTAATGCGAGGAATTCCACACGATTTTTCCAGAAAGTCTTGGCTGGAATGGGTTGGAAAGTGAAGAGCTGAACTCACTCATTGAGCTACTGGGTGATCGCATCATCTTTTTAAAGAGATCGCGTGCGATGAAAGATATCTGGCTTCTCGGTCGCACACCCCAATCTTATGGATGGAGGAAGTTGCGGGACCGAGACAGATCGATCACCACGTAAAAGATCCGAGAGGATTGCCTAAGGGCAGGTAGCCGGAAGGGTTAAGCTCGCCATGATGATGGCCACTTTTTGGATTGCGCCCAAAGCCTTTAGACAAAAGAAAAATTGTGTGGAGGAATTTTTGTGAAAAGAAAAGTTTTTGAAAAGTAAAGTAATTTTTTTTATATACGATAGTTTTTCTTTAAATTTTTATTGAGTTAAAGATTTGGTTTGTTCTGCTGTTGAAAAGTTGTTGAGGAAGGACTAAAATAGCTGTTGGAGGAAGTCAAAAAGAAGCTAAGTATAGTGTTTTTCTTTGTTTCGAAGAATATTGCTTTATTTTTCTTGGTGTCCTTTATTTGTTTTCAAATTCGTCCTTTTGACCTTCGCGTCAAGAGTGTTTAACCGTTTGATTTTTTCTTTGTCTTTTTGTCGAAATTTTCTTGGAGTGATTTTTCTTGGTTGTTTTTTTTTCACTTTTGTTTAATAATTTTTCATATTTCATATTTTTTTCATATTTTTTATCGAGATTTGACCTTCTGTCAATCTCAAAATCTCTACTTGTAATTTTATTATCAGAAAAGATCCTGGTTTTTAATCCCGGCTTCGGCCAAGGTTTTCCAGGCAATAAAAGATAATTTTAATTTCCCTTCTGGAAAATAAACACACTCTTTTATTTCATAATTTGTTTGAAGACTAATTTTTCAGCTCTTGGTTTTGGTAAACTTTCATTAAAAAGTTTCCTGGCGCCCATGGTAATCAATACGACTTGGTGAAATTCACCCCTTTGTATTTTGATATCATTTTGATATCACTTTTATTTCAATTTTACTAATCACCTCGATTAATAAAATATTCACAAATCGAAACCCCCCCTTAAGCTGAGCTACCGTGCTGGCAGTACTTTTATTGCTACTTGTGGTGAATTCTTTCATCTACCTGACATATCGACTGACGTTTCCATTAAAGTGTCATAATAACTTTGGCGGCACATCGGCGGTGTGCAATTTCGATTTTGTTTAGGTAATTTAAAATAGTTTGAATAACAAGGAATTTAATTCGCGTTCGGTCGTTGATAATATTGGATTCGGAAATCCAATAGTGTTTAAATTACATATTTGATTGAATATATCACTCAAGCAGTCGGCCGGTCGGTGGAAAAATTCATTACAAGCTGTCAACGCTCTGAGTTCGGATCATATTCCAATAAACTGTATTATTATTCTTAATGGTAGAATTAAATATGTGCAATACTTAGATTTTAAAAGAGCAAATGTGCATAAATTTAGAACAACAATGAACCAACGCCTTAGAAATACAACCTGTGATATAGGAAGTATAAGTAGTTTCCATCAAATAATTGACAAAATTGATTATTTTACCAAGTCATTATTGGAAAGTGTTGATGAGTCTGTTCCCAAAAAACCAAAAACGACAAGGACAACTTTTCTTCCACATTATATCTTGAATTTAATAAAGCAAAGAAATAGATTAAGAAGCCAGTGGCAAAGATAAAGACAGGTATATGACTTCAATGAAATGAACGCATACACAAGACAAATAGCTTTTGAAATTTCAAAGTTCAGAAAAAAAAACATGGAGTGAGAAACTTAACTCTCTTGAACCGAATTCCAAACCCTTTTGGAAAATAGCCAAGGTTCTTAAAGCAAAAAACAAATTTACTCCTCATTTAGAACACAATGATTCCTTGTTGATAACCTGTGAAGAAAAAGCTGACATTTTTGGGGGATTGTTTGAAAAAAAATTAACAATCCTTCAGTAAATGAAACCAGCTCAGTTAACGGTCTAGTAAGTGAGTCAATTAACTTTATTAACAGTAATGATGAACCTTTGCCTGTATAGATGTTTTTGTCACAAACGATGATATTAAAGGAATAATACATGGTATGCGGAACAATAAAGCACCAGGAGTAGATACTCTGAAAAATTCCTACTTTAAGGAGCTATCAATAATAGGTGTATCTTTTATATTTTTTATCATACCCATCCTCAAGGCAGGAAAACCACAAAACATACCTAATAGCTATCGACCAATAAGCCTACTTAGTAGTTTTAGCAAAATATTAGACAAAATTATAAAAATTAAACTTCTTGATTTTCTCGAGTCTTCCAATATTGAGCCTGTACGAATGTACAAGGAATGCATATTACATTACAATAATTAAAACAAACATTACTTGGAGTTGTAAAAATTATGTTCCACATTCCACATTTCCAAAAGTAAAAAGAAGATAAAAATGGCTTTCAAAACTTAACTAAAGGACACATTAATAAAGAATTCTATCAAACAAAGAGGTGTTGTAATTTTATTTTTTTGTGCCTTTGTTGGAAATATACATATGTATATATATATAGACTTAAATTTATTCAATTCCAAAAATTATTAAATTTAGCTGGAATCATTGGTCCTTCGAGCCTTTAAAATACGAACTAAAACATTTAAAAGAACAATACAATATATGTGCGGTGTGTGCCCCGATATTAAAATAAAAAAAAAAACGAATTTACGATTCGTATAAAAATATATACGTGATTTAAATTGTGCATTGAACAAATCGTTTTTTAATCACGAATTGATATTTAACAAATTAACTTAAAACTAATTAATTTAACTTAAATTTAACTTAAAACTAATTTATGAATAAAGTGTCTAGCAAAGACACTAACAAATCTAAATTAACATCGATCATCAACGTGACGTCGTCGTCGTCGTCGGCAGCAGCAGCAGCAGCAGCAGCAGCAGCAGCAGCAGCAGCAGCAGCAGCAGCAGCAGCAGCAGCAGCAGCAGCAGCAGCAGCAGCAGCAGCAGCAGCAGCAGCAGCAGCAGCAGCAGCAGCAGCAGCAGCAGCAGCAGCAGCAGCAGCAGCAGCAGCAGCAGCAGCAGCAGCAGCAGCAGCAGCAGCAGCAGCAGCAGCAGCAGCAGCAGCAGCAGCAGCAGCAGCAGCAGCATCAGCATCAGCATCAGCATCAGCATCAGCATCAGCATCAGCATCAGCATCAGCATCAGCATCAGCATCAGCATCAGCATCAGCATCAGCATCAGCATCAGCATCAGCATCAGCATCAGCATCAGCATCAGCATCAGCATCAGCATCAGCATCAGCATCAGCATCAGCATCAGCATCAGCATCAGCATCAGCATCAGCATCAGCATCAGCATCAGCATCAGCATCAGCATCAGCATCAGCATCAGCATCAGCATCAGCATCAGCATCAGCATCAGCATCAGCATCAGCATCAGCATCAGCATCAGCATCAGCATCAGCATCAGCATCAGCATCAGCATCAGCATCAGCATCAGCATCAGCATCAGCATCAGCATCAGCATCAGCATCAGCATCAGCATCAGCATCAGCATCAGCATCAGCATCAGCATCAGCATCAGCATCAGCATCAGCATCAGCATCAGCATCAGCATCAGCATCAGCATCAGCATCAGCATCAGCATCAGCATCAGCATCAGCATCAGCATCAGCATCAGCATCAGCATCAGCATCAGCATCAGCATCAGCATCAGCATCAGCATCAGCATCAGCATCAGCATCAGCATCAGCATCAGCATCAGCATCAGCATCAGCATCAGCATCAGCATCAGCATCAGCATCAGCATCAGCATCAGCATCAGCATCAGCATCAGCATCAGCATCAGCATCAGCATCAGCATCAGCATCAGCATCAGCATCAGCATCAGCATCAGCATCAGCATCAGCATCAGCATCAGCATCAGCATCAGCATCAGCATCAGCATCAGCATCAGCATCAGCATCAGCATCAGCATCAGCATCAGCATCAGCATCAGCATCAGCATCAGCATCAGCATCAGCATCAGCATCAGCATCAGCATCAGCATCAGCATCAGCATCAGCATCAGCATCAGCATCAGCATCAGCATCAGCATCAGCATCAGCATCAGCATCAGCATCAGCATCAGCATCAGCATCAGCATCAGCATCAGCATCAGCATCAGCATCAGCATCAGCATCAGCATCAGCATCAGCATCAGCATCAGCATCAGCATCAGCATCAGCATCAGCATCAGCATCAGCATCAGCATCAGCATCAGCATCAGCATCAGCATCAGCATCAGCATCAGCATCAGCATCAGCATCAGCATCAGCATCAGCATCAGCATCAGCATCAGCATCAGCATCAGCATCAGCATCAGCATCAGCATCAGCATCAGCATCAGCATCAGCATCAGCATCAGCATCAGCATCAGCATCAGCATCAGCATCAGCATCAGCATCAGCATCAGCATCAGCATCAGCATCAGCATCAGCATCAGCATCAGCATCAGCATCAGCATCAGCATCAGCATCAGCATCAGCATCAGCATCAGCATCAGCATCAGCATCAGCATCAGCATCAGCATCAGCATCAGCATCAGCATCAGCATCAGCATCAGCATCAGCATCAGCATCAGCATCAGCATCAGCATCAGCATCAGCATCAGCATCAGCATCAGCATCAGCATCAGCATCAGCATCAGCATCAGCATCAGCATCAGCATCAGCATCAGCATCAGCATCAGCATCAGCATCAGCATCAGCATCAGCATCAGCATCAGCATCAGCATCAGCATCAGCATCAGCATCAGCATCAGCATCAGCATCAGCATCAGCATCAGCATCAGCATCAGCATCAGCATCAGCATCAGCATCAGCATCAGCATCAGCATCAGCATCAGCATCAGCATCAGCATCAGCATCAGCATCAGCATCAGCATCAGCATCAGCATCAGCATCAGCATCAGCATCAGCATCAGCATCAGCATCAGCATCAGCATCAGCATCAGCATCAGCATCAGCATCAGCATCAGCATCAGCATCAGCATCAGCATCAGCATCAGCATCAGCATCAGCATCAGCATCAGCATCAGCATCAGCATCAGCATCAGCATCAGCATCAGCATCAGCATCAGCATCAGCATCAGCATCAGCATCAGCATCAGCATCAGCATCAGCATCAGCATCAGCATCAGCATCAGCATCAGCATCAGCATCATCATCAGCATCAGCATCAGCATCGGCATCAGCATCAGCATCAGCATCAGCATCAGCATCAGCATCAGCATCAGCATCAGCATCAGCATCAGCATCAGCATCAGCATCAGCATCAGCATCAGCATCAGCATCAGCATCAGCATCAGCATCAGGAGCAGTTGCAGACAAGCAGTAAGTCTGGCTTTGTGTGTTGTAAACTTGTCTATTTGCTTTCTTCGTTAATTTTGTCAAATTTAAAAGAAAATTAAATATTAGTATGGCTGAAACCAAAAATTACAAATATGATGAGCTACAAAAAGACCTTTTAGCTAAGGTTATAAGGGATCTTACTAATTTTAAAAAGTCTCCAAAAGACCGTAAGGTAAAAGCCTATGCTTCAGCTCGTCTAAGCAAGTTAGAAGAAGATGTTCTTTCGGCAAAAACTTATAATGAAGCCATCATTGGGGGTGGTATGCTAGAAGAAGAAGAAATGAAAGTTGAAGAGTTAAAGGTAGTATATGACCAAATTAACGAAATATACCTCGAATACCGCGCAGAGCTGGTGGAAGCAATCGAAAAATCGTCATCAATCGTTGCGACCCCTCCAATCCCAGTAATATAGCTGCACCATCGACGTATTCGGGGATAAGACTTCCATGAATCGAGTTGCCAAAATTCAATGGCTCATATACTACCTGGCGTGCATTCCACGACAGGTTTCAGGTTCTTATCCACAATAACAAGAGTATTGAAGACATCGATAAGCTTTATTTCTTGCAGTCGTGCTTGACTGGTGATGCAAATCGGTTTTTGCAGAATTTTTTTGTGGAGGCTGCCAGCTACGATAAGGCTTGGGATTTGTTGAAGGATCGATACGATCATAAGCGCATTCTTGTACATACTCAAATGCAAACGCTTTTTGGTCAACCTTCTTTATCTCGTGAGACTGCTACGGGCCTGAAAGATCTTTTGTATACAACAAAAGAATGTTTTCACGCGCTTGAAAAAATGGATGTGCCTGTTTCCAGTTGGGACACCGTTCTTATATGGTTCTTTTATCAGAAGCTTCCACACTCTTGTCAAAAGCTATTTGCCTACATTTAACGAATTTACCGAGTTTTTGGAGATCCGTTTTCGAACTCTTGAAGTTATTGGTCAACAGGAGCATGAAGCAGCATTCCGGACTAAAGAGGAGCCATATTTAAAAACAAGGCCACGCGTACAACCAGCTAAGACAAAAGTCATGCATGCAAAGCAAGTCGTTAAACAGCCATCCAAAAAAGCAGACAAGAGCAACACCGTAGAGCAATTAATTTGTAAGCTGTGCAGTCAAGGCAAACATACATTGAGAAAATGCCAACAATTCCTCAACATGGATGTCAAAGGTCGACAAGAAGTTGTTTCCAAACTGAAGATATGTGAAAATTGTTTGTCCTACGGGCATCTTGTGGCAACGTGCTACAGTTTCACATCGTGTTATTTTTGTCAACAAAGACACCATTCTCTGCTACATGACAAGCAGCAGCATGCAAGTGGAAACAACACACACATGCAACAGCAATCTTCAAGCAACACACAGGTACAACAACTTCCTGCAACTAGTGCTTCATCTCAAGCGAAAACATTCCAGACGTCAATAAATCCGAATGCTTCTGTGTTTCAGCCATCGGTTGAACAACAACTGCAGTCAACACAAGGACATTCATTTAACTACCACGCGTCGCAAAGTGGTTACGCACACCAGGTGCTCATGGCGACAGCGGTAGTAAAGGTACGGGCAGTAGATGGTAAGTTACGTCTTCTACGTGCTCTCATCGATACCGGGTCAGATAGGTCCTTTATCACTGAAGCAGCAGCAAAACTTCTGAAATTAGAAAGAAAGCGTACAAATGTTGAGGTATCCGGGTTAGGGTTGGTCAACAACGGCACTGCGCAATACTCCGTGGAAGTAAGGTTTGCTTCACGCCACTCGACGTTCGAGACTGCCATCCAGGCGTTGGTCTTCAAGTCGTTGACTGGCCATCTTCCGACCCATCGAGTGATACCTGGCATTTGGAAGCATTTGAAAGGCCTTTCTTTAGCTGATCCTCATCTCTATGAGCCTGCACCCATAGATTTACTGCTCGGTAGTGAAGTTTGCGCCGAAATACTCCTTCCTGAAATAAGACGTTCGGAAAATGGAGATGGACCTATAGCACAAAACACAGAACTGGGGTGGGTTGTGTTCGGGAAAGTTTCAGCCGAAATTCCTGAGCAAGTTCGAAGCTTCGTTCAAATTACTGACCTGAGTTCGCAGTTGGAGAAGTTTTGGGAGATGGAGGAGATGCCTTTTCAGAAGCAAGATACTGAAGAAAACACTGCTTGCGACAATCATTTTGAGCGACACACAACACGTTTACCCAATGGGCGTTACGAGCTGAAGTTATCGTTTAAAGGTGAAAGGTATCCAGCAATGGGATCTAGTAGAGAAAACGCTTTTCGACGATATCTACATCTTGAAAAGAGGCTAGATTCGAATCCAAGGCTGGCTGAAGCCTACAAAAACTGCATCAAAGAATATGAAGAGCTTGGTCATATGGAAGAGGTAGATGTCAATGATGCGGTGCTTCAATCCCCATTCCACTATTTCTTACCACACCATGCGGTTTTCAAAGAAGCGAGTTCTACAACCAAACTGAGGGTAGTATTCGACGCTGCAGCGAAAACTTCCGATGGCAAATCTCTCAACGATTGGTTGCTTGTGGGTCCAAAATTGCAATCAAGTATCATAGATCTTGTTCTGAAATGGCGGACTCACCGAGTAACTTTCACGGCCGACATCGAAAAGATGTATCGACAAATTTTCGTTAATCAATCAGACCGATATTATCAGCTTATTCTGTAGAGAGATAAGAAAACGTCACCTGTAAAAAATTTTTAAAATGAACACGGTTACTTTTGGTACAGCAAGTGCACCATACCTTGCTATCAAAATTTTGAAAAAGGTAGCTGATGATGAAAATGAAAATTTTCCTGAGGGGGCGAAGGCTGTCCGTGAAGACATGTACGTCGACGATCTAATAAGTGGAGGTGACACTATTGAAGAAGCGCGAAAGAAATGTGACGAAGTAAAACAACTTTTGGCAACAGCAGGACTCAACCTCAGAAAGTGGACAAGTAACACGAAAGAACTTATTGAAGATATTCCAGTTCAGGATAGAGAACTTGATTTTGAACTTCCGTTCAACCTGTCAAACCATGTCAAGACTTTAGGCATCAAGTGGTTCCCCATCGATGACTTCTTGTCGTACCAAAATCTGCAACTTGCAACAGAGTCAACGACAAAAAGATCTATGGTATCAACTATAGCCAAATTATTCGATCCTTTGGGGGTTGATCTTACCATGCATCATAACTGCAAAATTTATGATGAAGCGTTTATGGGAGCTTGGCTGCGACTGGGACGATCCAATTCCAGCTGCTTTGAATAAAGATTGGGATGCTTTTCTCCGAAAACTCCATCTGCTCGGCTGCGGATTTCAAGATGGATCCAGTTGAGCAAGACTAATAAAGCGATCGAGCTACATGGATTTTGCGATGCTTCTATGAAAGCTTACGGTGCAGTAGTGTATGTACGAATCCTGGATAGTAAAGGCGAAATTCATGTCAATCTTCTTTTGTCAAAGACAAAGGTAGCACCAAATCAACGTACAATAACTCTACCTCGTCTTGAACTTTGCGGCGCAGTAGTGTTGGCAGAGTTGTTACAATACACCAAGGAAGTTCTAGCAATTCCAGATGTGAAGATGTACGCATGGACAGATTCCACAATTGCACTGGCCTGTATACGTGCCACTGCCGCCAAATGGACCACATTCGTATCCAACCGTGTGTCGGAAATCCAGCGGTTAGTGGGGATCGATTGCTGGGGACATGTCGCAACGCTTCATAACCCAGCCGATCTGGCGTCCAGAGGTGTATATCCATCGGAATTGGAGTCACTTACGTCGTGGTGGAACGGTCCAGAGCTTCTACGAAAAAAATGGGCATTCGATCTTCCAGATCAACCCACCGAAATAGACGTTGTAGAAGAACAACGTACAATAAAGGCATTCAGTATACATGCGATAAAAAGTGATAGCATATTACAAACTATCTATAACTTTTCGAGTCTTCTCAAGGTTATTAGAATTATCGCCACCTGTTATCGTTTCATAACAAAATGTCGACCCAAGTTGGGACCTAATACAGGATCACTTAAACCAAAAGAGTTGGAAATTGCCCTCCTATTAATCGTCAAAACAGCACAAAAGGAAATGTTTGAAACCGAAATCCAACTAATTCGTGAAAACAAAACATCAAAGGCCTTACGGGCGTTAAACGTGTTCATCGATGCTAACGGAGTCTTACGAGTTGGAGGACGTTTGGAGAACTCTCTGCTTCCCTACGAATCTCAACATCCAATATTGCTCCAAAACAACCATCACTTTAAGAGTCTGGTTGTTCGAGATGCTCATAAGAACACATTTCATGGCGGTATCCAACAAATGATAAGCTACATTCGACAACGATACTGGATTGGACAAATACGAAGAAGCGTTAAATACCAACTGCATAGATGCCCTTCATGCTATCGGCAAAAGGCATCCGAAATGCAGCAGTTAGTGGGAAATTTGCCTGCAACGAGAGTACGTATGTCTCGACCTTTTAGTCATACCGGCGTTGACTATGCAGGTCCAATTGATATCAAGTCCTGGAAGGCACGCGATGCAAAAATCCTTAAAGGTTACTTTGCAATTTTTATCTGCTTAGCAACTAAGGCTATTCACTTGGAAGTTGTTTCAGATCTCACAACACAAGCGTTTTTAGCAGCATTTAAGAGATTTACTGCCAGAAGAGGAAGCTGTGTTAAGGTATATAGCGATTGCGGAACTAATTTTGTCGGTGCTCATAACGAATAAGCAAACATTTTGAAAGAAGCACAACATGATTGGAAGGAAATTGCGGAAGAATTAGCAAATCACGGTACAGATTGGCATTTTATTCCCCCAGCTTCTCCACACTTCGGTGGGTTATGGGAAGCGGGTGTGAAATCTGTCAAGTACTATCTAAAACGAGTTGTAGGAACAGAAAGGCTAACATTCGAGGAGCTCGCGACGCTTCTAGCACAAATAGAAGCGTGTCTGAATTCGAGGCCCCTTTGCCCTTTTTCCGACAGCCTAGACGATTTGAATGCACTCACGCCCGCGCACTTCCTAGTCGGCGAATCGTTACACGCTATACCACAAGGCGAACTCGATAACAACATCACGCATAATGATCAATGGAAACGCGTCCAAGCTCTATCAGTAGGATTTTGGCGAAAATGGAATTCTGAATATCTCGCAAGGCTTCAGCAACGACCAAAATGGACACAAGTCAAAGAACCGCCGAAAATAGGAGACTTAGTTCTTCTTAAAGATGAACGACTTCCATCGACCTACTGCAATCTTGTCAGAATAGAAGAAACCCATACCGGATCGGACGGATTGATACGCGTCGTTACGGTAAAAACACAAAACAGGCAATTGAAACGGCCAATAACAAAAATCTGCCTGCTACCATCGATTGATTAATTGAAAATGTTAATATTTATTAATAATTCAAAATCAATATAACAAAATTATCAAATAAATTTATTACGAAATCTGAAAAAATAAATTTATTACAAAAATCTGAAAAATCTGAAAATACAAAATTCACTAAAATAAAAGAAAAACACATAAATTATAATTTTATTAATTTATTTATTCACGTTGTCTAAATTAATATATACCTACATATTCATCTTTTCGTTCGAAAAACAAAATTTTTCCATTTTGTAATAAACTCTAAACAAACGACTCTATAATTTCAACAAAATAATTTTACGTCAACTGGAGTTTAAAACACCATCCACAAATTTAAAATAAACAAACTACTGTCAAACACTTGGAAAATTACAAAATAGAATAAAACAAACAATCATAATTTACAATTAATCCAAAATATCATATCGCGTCAAAATAATTTGATAAAATATTTGAAATAACACTTTAATTCCAAACCGAATAAATATGTATTTATACCAAAACGAATTTATTTAATATCAAAGAAAGTTAACACTTGATCAAAAAACCGAATCACATTCGAAATAAAAAACACATCAATTTAAATTCATCGTAATAATTCCATTAACAAAATTAAATCAAATTAACACAAAACGATTGTCACAAATGATTTCAAAATTAACTCTGATTATTGTATTTAAACTTCGTATAAAACCAATATAATTTTTTGTTTGGTTTTGTTTTTGTAATGTTCACAATCACTAACTCGAATTCAAATTGTAAACAAACTTCCCGCTATTCATGGAAATCAAATTCGTTCCAACTGGAAACAATTTTTGGTTGTTATATACTTACTTGTACATAAGCAACCCACGCCGCGATTCACACAATTATGTACATATATACAGTCAATATTAACTATATATAGGTATTTAATTCTAAAATTAACGGCATCATAAGTCAATTATTTGATTCATATGAACATAATATTTTAAAATAAATCAATTAATATTGAAAACAAAATAACACCACATAAATCACATATATGTAGGTATAAGCCATACAAACATACAAACATACACCGCGGTCGCGACCAACTTACGCCGTACGAATAAACGCGCGATATCGGCAATGGTATTTACGAAATTACCTGAATTAATAGATGAATTGATTAATGATTAACGAACGCACGAATTAATTTAATTTTTAATTAAAACAACACAACAAAAAACGACCACCGACGCGCACACAAATCACCCAAGATGGATGCACATTTACTTACTATACTACAAATTACAATTTACAAATCCAAGACAACCCGATGCAGCAAGAATGAAATCAACAACAACAATTCTCATGAATAAAAGGAATAAAAAACTACCTACAAATTTCTCCTATTCGTTTTGCATTCTCTGTAGTTGACTTTGTCTTTTGTATTTGTTTAAATGTTAAAATATATTTACTAATATTCTGTCTCTTTTCATTTACGAATGAGATAAGAAGGAAAGTGGTGAATGACAACATCGAAACGAGACATATCAGTAATGCAGTTCGTTATCAAATAATGATGCCAAGTTGCTGTAATTTAATCGTTTACACTGGGTATTTGATTGAGCAGAATTCACATCATCATTCTATCGTGGGGGGAGAATGTACGAATGTACAAGGAATGCATATTACATTACAATAATTAAAACAAACATTACTTGGAGTTGTAAAACTTATGTTCCACATTTCCAAAAGTAAAAAGAAGATAAAAATGACTTTCAAAACTTAACTAAAGGACACATTAATAAAGAATTCTATCAAACAAAGAGGTGTTGTAATTTTATTCTTTTGTGCCTTTGTTGGAAATATACATATATATGTATATATAGACTTAAATTTATTCAATTCCAAAAATTATTAAATTTATCTGGAATCAGAGCCAAACCAACAGTTTGGATTCAGGCAAGGCCATAGTACGACACATCAAGTTCTTAGAATTTGCAAACATGTTAAAGACAAAATGAATGCAAAAGAATCAACGGGTCTTGTCCTTCTGGATGTTGAAAAGGCTTTTCATAAACTAAAATTATTCGGTTGTCCTTTATATATAATAAAACTAATACAAAGCTTCCTTAGAAACAGGCAATTTAAGTTAATTTAAATAGAAAACACTTTCCGTTAAAAATATAACATCGGGGGTACTTCAAGGGTCAGTATTAGGTCCATTATAATGCATTACGTATGTTGATGATTTTCCAGAAATATGGAACTGTGAAATAGCAATGATGAAATAGCCGATGATACCGCCATTTACAGTGTAAGTAAAATTGGGTATGAAATTGAAAATGACTTGCAACGTGCTCTTAATAAAATTCATGATTATTTCAAAACATGTAAAGTAAGTCTAAATGCTGAAAAAACACAGGAAATCTTTTTCACCAGGAAAAGAAAAGCCTGTGTCAAATATCTTGGTGTATATTTAGACAAGACATTAACTTTTCGGGACCATATTACAAATACCCTTAGCAAAATAAGTATTGCCACTAAAATGCTATACCCACTTATATGTAGGAAATCACCCCTGAGTAGGTTCAATAAGATTATCATCTTTAAAGTAATTTTCCAAGCTAATTATTATTGTTTATGCATGCCCAGTATGGCGTATGGGGAACTTGTGCAAAAACGCACTTAAACAAATTACAAGTTTCTCGGAACAAAACATTAAAAATGATGGGAAATTTACCTTGGCATTTTTCCATCAAACTTTTACACTATCAAACTGGAGTTCATCTAGTTGCAAGAAAAATTGAAGCTCTCAACCAAGGATTTTATCTAATATGTAGTGATTCAAATAATACATACATATGTTAATACAAAATTTAGTAAGTCAGTCATATCAATGTTTGTAAAATCGAAACTGTAATTATTTATTTGTATTAAAAAATTGTTGTTTATTCATTTATCTATTTGTTTATTTATTTATCTATGTACTTATTTTTGTATTTATTTGTTTATTTATTTATTTATTTATTAATTTATTTATTTATTCATTTATTTATTTATTTATTTATTTATTTATTTATTTATTTATTTATTAAATTAATATCAATTATAATAACTAGTTAACTTGTTTTTGTTTAACCATTTTTTCTTGAATATTATTATTATATTATTCAATTATAAAATAGTTATATAGGTACCAACTTGGCAGTCCCTTTAGTTTGTATGTTTAATCTAGTCATTTTTTATTATAAAATATATCGAATGAAGGTTTTTTATCATAGTTTTCCTTCAAATGTAGTTTTCTTAATTCAAATGTATTTATTAATTTCATAACATTTTTCAGTTGTAAGATATATTTCAAATATCAAATTTCTGAGCAAGCTGCGTACTACACAAATTTTTGTAAAGGCTTATCTATGAAAAATAAAGTATCTATCTAAACTAGTATTTTTAATATTATTGCATTTTACTTTCATTTCATTTTAGTACTATGCACAGAAAAAAACATCTTGTTTATTTGTTTTAGCGTTTAACTGATTGGTTGAAGATATTTAATAATCTTTTATAAAAATTTAATCAGTAGAAGTAAAGTATTTGAAAAAAACATTGGAATGCTACATTCAAATGGCGATACAGTTTCACACAATATCACAAGCACAACTTCGAATATATTTCATATCTTTATTTTATAAAATTTTATTAAGAAAAAATATAAAATAACATATTGCAGCATAGAAATAGAATACAAAAATTAAAGGTAATCCATAAAATACACAAAAAGTATTTTCGGTTATTATGTAGAAAATATGTAGAAACAAGTCTGTTTTGCTGTTATACAAGGCATTGAGTAACGCTTTTGTCCATTTCCAATTATACTTAACCATTTGCAGCGCATATTGCGTTCGCAAATAATTGAAGTAAACAAAATACAGCACTAATAAATCATTAAATATGTATTCGGTCAATTTTATTGTATTATACATTTACAACATTTACTTGGATTGAAATTAAAGTTTAAGACCATGTCAGCACTTCAGATTCTGTTGGTTAGGATTGTTTCGTTTTTGAACTCGGCCATGAAACTTTCAAAATGAAGCAATTTGATCGGCCTGAGGACTAAATGCGAGAATGTGTTTGGTTTTTGCATCATTTCACGCACTTTCTCAAATGAAGTCCTCAGTGGCTTGGAGGCAAACCGTAATGTCAGTCTAAGATTCCCATCTTGTTAAATGTAGTATTTTTGGATATATCTTTCTGCTCTAAAGCAAACCAATTACTACCGATATTGTCAATACAACCATCCTAGTTTTGAAAATGAGCTTCGGTTAGTTGAGCCTTAGGCCGCGTTTCCATTTGCAAGAAAACTTCTGCAATAAATGTCCGATAGGCTGTCCGACAGTGAATTGCAAGTGGAAACTACCAAGCAAGTTCTATCGCGACAGAACTTTCATAACTTATTGCGAGTATTTGCAAGTGCAATTAATTGCTAGTTTAAACACTTTTGTATCGACTCGCGACAGTTCTTGCAGCTTATCGAAACAGTTTCGTATATCTCGCGCAAATGGCTGGCCTTTCCTTCGGTGATATTTAACAAAAGTTGGTACAAATTGATTTTCGACTCAAATACCTTTTCAAAACTTTGAAATTATGGCTTTTAGCTAATTTAAACTTACAAGAAATATTGTTTTCAACATTTGGAACAATTTTGAGAAAAATCGAATTGACAGTTTTTTTACTAAAAATAAAAACCTAAACAAAAAAAGTAATAAAAGTTGGTAAAAATTGATTTTCGACTCAAATATCTTTTCAAAACTTTGACATATTATACCTTTAAACTACTTTTATCTTTTAAAAAATATTGTTGTCAACACTCAGTAAAATTTTGAGGAAAATCTATTTTTTTACAAGAAAATAAAAACCTAACAAAAAAACAGTACTAAAACTTGGTTAAAATTTATTTATGACTCAAAAACCTTTTAAAAATTAAAAATATTGTCTTCAAACTCTTTTTATTTCACAGAAAATGTTGGTTTCGTTTTCAGTAGTTTTTTTTTATAAAAATCTAACAGTCTGTTTTTTCATAAAAAAATAAAATCTACAAAAAATAGTACGCAAATTGATGTTCGGTTCTTTATGTCTCTCAAATTAATTTCATTCATTAATTTGTAAAAATTTAAGAAATGCTACTAAAATTGGTAAAAATTTTTTTTCGACTAAAAATCTATTTAACAAAACTAGATTTTCAAACTAAACTATTCCTTCATATGAAAAATATTGTTGATAATTTTAAAATTTGTAAGAATAATTCAACTAAAAACTTTTTTAACCCAACACGAAAATCTACAAACTTTTAAGCATGACAAATAGAGAGACGGGATGGGAAGTAATCAGTGTGGGTCGCATCCCAGCCTCTTTTTTTCTTTTTTAATAATAAAATTATCATCGCAGCTGCTAATCGTTGAAGTTTTCTCGTCATGACTTCACAATTTTAAGTAAACAACCAGATTTCTTGCGACATTAATTGCTTTCCTGGTGTAAATGCATATGCAATAAATTGCGACAGTATGATGCGCGAGCTTCTTGCAAGACATTTATTGCAGAAGAAATTGCAAGAATTCACATGACAATGTAAACGCGACTGCAAGAAACTTCTGCAAGACTTCCGCGAGTTGACTTGCAAATGGAAACGCGGACTTAGTCATATGTGAGCGCTTGCACAAATATTCCAAGGTTATCACGAACTGTCAATCATTTAAAAATTTGACATTCTAAAAATGTCGAACATGTAATTTAAAACGTGTTTAAAATTGACGCAGAGCACTCTAACAATAAAAACACAAATTATGTACCCATAGTCAATAAATCCGTCTATTCTCTCGGGGGAAGTACGATAACTTGGGCGACAAGATTTGATAACGGGATTTTGTAGAGGGGTCAAAAACTATTGTATTTATTAAAAGACTAGTATTTTATAAATAAACAATACACACAATTTATTAAAAGAATAAGTTCTGTTTTATACAAAAGTTTCAAATAGAATGAAAAATATAAAAATATTTTTCAGATATGTATATGAAATTAAAAACTTCCTAAGTATAAAATAAAAACAAAGTGTTATTCTTAACTTGAAAGTAACATACATAATTTCATAACTTCAACACTTTCCCTTGTTACTTGAAGTTTAATTTCAAATATTAATTAAACTATGTAGACTAAGTTTAAATGTCAAATCCCATTTGCTTACATATCATCTTAAGACGTGAACTTGGTAATGGCTTAGTCATAACATATGCCAGTGAATCTGCGGTTGAAATTTGTTGAACCATAATCTGTCCTTCAATAACTTTCTCTCTAATGAAGAAATGCTTGATGGCGATATGTTTGCTTCTTCGGTGAAATTCTAACTCCTGCTGAATTATCAACTTGTATCAGAGGAATGTCCTTGAGTTGATAAATGCCACTGAATAATCTTTTCAGCCAAATGGCTTCCTTCGCTGCTTCATTTGCTGATACTATTTCTGCGAATTTAATGACAACTCCTAAAGTTGGACGTACTGTTTCCATGCATCCACCAAAATCTGCATCGCTATAGCATTCGAGAACTGATTTTCTGCATCGTGACGATAAGTTATTGCATATTCCAAAGTTTCTGCTATGTATCGAAACACTCTTTTGACGCGGGTGATGTCTTCAGTGGATGGATGCTCGAGTGTTCTTGAAAGATACCCCACACTATTGGCAAGATCTGGCCTTGTACCAAGCATTAAGTACATCAATGCACCAACGTCTTGTCTGTACGGAATTTTCTGCTTCTCGATTTGTTCTTTCACTGTTGTAGAAGTTTCTGTGTTATTAATCATAATTGTTGAAATTGATTTGCACTCAGAAAATTTAAATCTTTCCAAAATCTTTCTTGCATGTGCTGTCTGTTTAATTTGTATGTTCTTGTCCTTGACCTCAATTTCTTGTCCTAGAAAATATACGGCCTCCTTTGAGATGATTTTGAATTCTTGTTTTAGTTCATTAATAAAAACATCTAAGTCCTTTTTGTCTGTGGATGCAACCAAACCATCATCAACGTACAAAAATAGTATAAGCTTTTTCCCGTTGCGCTCTCGAATAAACAAACATGGATCAGCTTCACTTGTTTTAAATCCCAATTCCAAAATAAAACTTCCAAAACGTTTATTCCAGCACCTCGACGATTGCTTAAGACCATATAGACTCTTTTTAAGCTTGCATACTTTCTTTGTTAAATCGCTGTAGCCCTCTGATTGTTTCAAGTATATGGCTTCCTCAAGTTCTCCATAAAGATAGGCGGTTAATACGTCAAATTGTGCTGAATGCATTTGTTCACTTGTTGCAATGCTTAAAATTGACCGTATCGTCCCCAACTTTGAAACTAGAGTAAACGTTTAACAGAAGTCAATACCATAACGTTGACTAAAGCCTTTTGCAACTTACCTAGCTTTTTATTTGTCAATACTACCGTCAGAATTGTTTTTTAAGTTGTAAACCCACTAGCTTTCCCTCCTTTAGGTAAATCTGTTAGTTTCCATGTCTAGTTTTCCTTGAGTGATGCAATTTCTCTCTCCATTGCGTCCTTCCATTCTTGTTAGTGTTTGTTGCTCGTTTCTTCTTGGTAGTTTTCAGGATTTTCTAAAGCATTCACGAATTCTTTTGCTGCTATAACAAAATCGTCATACTTTTTTGGTTTTGTCAATTCTGAACGTTTTCTGAAGCTTGTTGATGGCTGTCAAAAATCTTCTTCTCTGTTGTCAAAATCAGTGTCATTGCCGGTATCGTATTCTTCATTGTTACTTTCTTCAGAATTTATTTCAGTTGTTTCTCATTCAAGTATAAATTTTCAGGTTGATGACTATACGTTATTATTTTTTATCTTTCATAGGTAACTTTATTGTGTTTGAGCAAATTCTTGGCTTTTCTTCAAATTTTACATCTCTCGTTGTTGAATACTCTGTATCGTTCATCACCATCATACCCAATCAGATATCCCTTTAAAGCTTTTGTATCCATTTTCTTTCTCTTTTGTACAGGTACATGAGTATAGCAAGTAGATCCTATTATTCGGAGATGTCTTATCCTTGGTTTGGCCATTCCTTAACCACAAACATTCTTAAAATAATCTCAAAAAAACATCCATCACAACTGTCCTAAGTTATCTCTTGCGCACTAAAGCAATATTCACATGAGCACGACCAACGACTAACGAATGAACGAATATTCGTCGATTTTGACATTTCTTTCACATGAGAGTTTTTAATTCGTCGCGAATGAAGTTCGACATTCACCACCGAAACCAAAACAAGAACGATTTTTTTAGGTTAAGTACGCGCGATTTTTTTATTCGTTGCGAGTGTGGATAATGTGGAACGCGAATAAAGTTTGACAGTTCGTATCAACTACAATTTTTTTAGCGACGAATAAATTTGTTTTCTTAAATTTATTAATATATGATATTGAAAAGTAAAAGTATGCATCATAAATCAAATAGAAACTATATTGCTATCGTTTTGTTAAGAATTTGTGTGGAACTATGTCTTCAAACGTATATAAACTCACATTTTGTAATTCATTCGTCGTTCGTTGGTCGCGCTCATGTGAATGATGCTTAACTAACATCACTTTCATTGTAGCAATTAATGAAAATTTAACTCAAGATATCGCATAACAAAAAAATCCTACCTACCTCATTTCCAAATATTTCACCCTGTTCGTACAAGAGAAAAAAAGAAAAAATCTCAACACAAAAAAGTTGCCTGCAAGAGAAAAAAAGAAAAAATCTCAACACAAAAAATTTCCATGCCACCTCATATGTGCAAGATTTATTTCATGCACACCGAGTCCCAAAATTAACATAGAGAGTATGACGAAGCAAAATACTTATTCATATCGAATCGTATGGGCTAGTACGTGCAGGTTTTGTATCACGCACGGTACCTGAATGTGAGTTCTCATCTACAAAAAAAAAAAACAACAAAAAAAACACTCCATATATATATATACATATATGGAGTGTCTTTGATTTGTAGTAGAAGGTAGCACAGCAACCTATCTGCTCTCTTTTTTCGGAGGCATTTTTTGACGTGACAACGTCTTAAATTAGGTTGCGGCTGGGAGTCACTTATGAAAAAGTGTAACGCCCGGTAACGTTACGATGAGTCACCGAACGAGAGAGAGGCCCGCCGAATGCCTTGCGTCTCTCTCCCACTCAACTATGATCGGTCTGCCGCGCGCGCAGCACTAGAGAATTAGGCGCATTGAATCGGCGCATGCTTGTGTCTCTGTCTTTGTCTTTCTCTAACGTTCTTCGCGTTGGAAAAACAAGAAAGCGTCATAATACAAGTTCACACGTGTGGTTAAAGTATCGTCAGCTGTGTCTGTAGTGAAAATGTGGAGTGCTTAGATTCGTCATTTACAACAACTACAACAATAAAGGTAAATAATTGTACACTGATATTTCATTATCGTAAACTATGATTGATTGATTAATTGTTAGATTGACACAAAAGTTGAGAAACTGAGTTTATAGGTTATGTCATACTATTGATAAATGTTGATAGTGTTAAGTAAATTATTAGTTTAAAAAATTTGTGCAATTCTTATTTTCATTCAATTCCTTGTTCCTATTGTGCAATTTAATTATATTCATATCAATAAATATTCTACCGAGAAAAAGACGTTGTCACGTAAAATCTTCGCCCGTAAAACCGACTTTACAGGCAACCATTTTTTTTTGTTTTTTTTTTGTAGATGAGAACTCAAATACAGGTACCGTGCGTGATACAAAACCTGCACGTACTAGCCCATACGATTCGATATGAATAAGTATTTTGCTTCGTCATACTCTCTATTTTAATTTTGGGACTCGGTGTGCATGAAATAAATCTTGCACATATGAGGTGGCATGGAAATTTTTTGTGTTGAGATTTTTTCTTTTTTTCTCTTGCAGCAACTTTTTTGTGTTGAGATTTTTTCTCTTGCATGAACAGGGTGAAATATTTGGAAATTAGGTAGGTAGGTGTCTTTGCTACAAATGGTCAATGGATGTGCAAGTTTTCTTTTTTGCACACTGAGTATCGAAACTAACATGGGAAATATTTAAAAAAAAAACTTATTTATACGGAATAATATGGGTCAGAGCGTGCAGGTTTTCTTATTGCACACTGTGTAAGAGTTAAGTGCCTGCTTATAGGAGATGAAATTTTTAATAGAATGGAAAAGGAGAGATGAATTTAAGTATGTAGAGTCGAATCGTTCTTGCGCAGGCAGTTTGTTTGTTTTTTTTTTTTGAAAGTTAATGACTGTTGTAACGGCTACTTTTAATGTACATATATCTAGTCTGGTGCAGAATGCAGATTGTTTCAATTGTTTTTTCGCTTTGTTGGTTAATTAACATTAAATAAATAGCTATCAATTTTTAATAGAAGTGACGTATTTCGTGATAAGACAAGACCGGAATGTGACTGACTCAGTTGATTTTAGACAAGCTTCAATTACATGGAATTTAAATAAACTGTCGAAGCCAAAGTTATGATAATGGTTCGAATATGAAAGGAAAAGAAGCGGGTGTTCAGAATCGAATTCGAACCCTGGAACCAAGACCATTTTTCGTTCCATGTTGCTCGCATTCCTTAATTTTAGTGGTTAATAATGCTGCTCGTTGCTCTTTATATGCAGTTAAATTTTTCGATACAATTCAATTTTTGTATAACTTTTTTTCAAGTTCCACAACGAGGTGGGATATTTATAAGAAAAAAATTCCAAGTCTTACTTTGAAACCCGTTTCTGAGACTAGATGGGAGAGCAGGTTAGATGCATTGAGGCCTTTAAAAACAAATTTAGAAGAAATATATGAAGCCCTTATAGAAATAGGATATCTAGAGGCAAAAAACATTTTGATTTTACATTTATTTCTTGCCTGCTAATTTGGTTTGATATTTTAGAAAATATAAATAAAACTAGTAAATATTTGCAAAGTCCGTCCGTTAATCTGTCAACTGGAATACAAATTTTAGAAAATACAAAAACAGTTTGATTTTAATGCGTTCCGATGAAAAATTTATTGAGTAGGTATGTTCAATTAACCGAGCGTGTTGCTAGTTCCCTAGAAATACCAAATATGTTTCCTGTAGCTTCATCATTGCGATCTCAACGGAGAAAAATACTTTATGCTGATGAATGTCCTGAAACTATATTAGACCCGAAACAAAGATTTAAAGTTGATTTTTTTTTAATACTTGAAAGGTTTGATACGTATAGTATCAATTTTTCATTTTTAAGAAACATAAGCGAATGTTTAAAAAATAAAAATGTACGTGCTTCATGCCTTAATTTGCAGAATGTTTTAACATAAAGTAGTTTTAAAGATTTAGATAAAGAAGAATTGTTTCAAGAGTTAACCGTAATATCCCAGCTTGTTACACCACAAAGCTCAAGTTTAGATGTGTTAAATTTTATTTTTAGTTCAAACCTTCAAGATTTTGCACCGAATTTAGTAATTGCTCTCCAAATCCTTAATACAATTCCGGTCACAGTAGCTTCAGGAGAACGTAGTTTTTCTAAACTTAAAATTATTAAAAATTATCTTAGGTCAACCATGACTCAAGAGAGATTGGTAGGCTTATCTATAATGTCCATTGAAAAGAAATTATTAAATTCTTTAGACTTTGATGATCTCATTTCTGAATTTGCAAAATGTAAGGCCAGAAAAGTAAGTTTCCAAGTTTAAAAGTTTCCCCTCTGCTCATTTCTTCGCTGCGTTTTTGTTTAATGGTTTAGGCCTCCTGGGGATACCTCAATAAAAAAACGCATTGAAAGTCTACCTCCTGGGTAATCT
The DNA here is from genome assembly GCA_920104205.1 of Eupeodes latifasciatus. NCBI lineage: Eukaryota > Metazoa > Arthropoda > Insecta > Diptera > Syrphidae > Eupeodes > Eupeodes latifasciatus. The sequence goes on from OV049924.1 coordinate 242,041,766, forward strand.
GGGAAAGGCTTATGCTTGTGTATCAGTTTATGTGTAAAAAAAATATAACAAAGGGGCGCTTTCTACAAATCTTGCACAAGGGGCAAGTTTGGCTGGGGCCGGCCCTGCCTAATCCTTTTGCGTGTGAAAGTACCTCCTTCAGAGCGTCCTTAACATCCGATTTGTGTTCAATTGCAAATCCGTAGCGAAATTTTGTGAAACTATCTTTAAACACAACTTAATATCGCTTTTTCTTGAAAGAATCACTAAAAGGTCCACAAACATCAGTTGACATAAGTTCTCCTGGTTGAGTTGCTTTTCTTCGAGTCCTAAATGGCAATCGATGCATCTTTCCATAAATACATGGCTCACAGATATTATTGTCTAATTTTACTTTTATACCTGATTCTCTTTCTAGCATTTCTTTTATATGGCGTTTGTCTTGGTGTCCCCATCTGTAAAGCTGTAACGTTGTGTTTTCTGCAACTGCAACGTTTAAACCAAATATTTCGTTGCTGACAAGAGCTCTTATATCTGCTATATAAAGATCTTGCGATAGCCACACAACAAAGTTTTCCCATCTACTTGAAGACAGAATTTAGTGGCCGATGACTTGAAAACACTTTCCTCATTTCTGCAATGTGCTGCTAAAACTGAAAAGAGATTCCTTGAAACATTAGGTGCATACCAAACATCCCAGCTGATTGAATGCTACATGGGCTATCAAATTCTTTAAATTCGTAGAAATGATCTGTTGAATTCGTCACATGACTGGTTGCCACGTTGTCGATCCACCAATCGTTTGAATTGTCTTCAAAAGTAAAAACTTCGTTGCAGACAGAAGCTAATGAAGCATTAACATCGATCAAATTGTTGTTGATGGTATTTGTTGGCTTAGCTCTATTTGGACGGCCATCAGATATCCATTTTCTGCAATCCCGCAACCAATGTCCTTTCTTGTTACAGTAATTGCATTAATCCTGAGTTCTTGACCAGTTTTTCTTTATTTTTCTTTGATATTTTACTGTTTATATATTGTAATGTTGAAAGCTAGCACTGATTTTGTTTATGTTTATGAAAACTACTTTTCTAATAGAAAAGTAGTTTTAGATATTTTTTCAAAAACTAGAAGACAAATATATATGTGTACCATATATGAGTTAATTTACAATTTTATTTTACAACTTTGAAAAATTGGTTCTAAACTTTTGTTCACGTTTTTTATCAAAATTTGGACATTGAATACAAATTTCTCAAAAACCACTTACATGGGTAATTAATTTTAAATGCAAATTTATAGAACAAACTTCTGGCTTTCAAATGCAGTATAGTACTGTATTGTAAGTGTTGCAAATGTTTTTTAATATTTTTTTTTTCAATTGAATTCAATTTTTCTAAAAGTGCCCCTCAACGAGAGGAGATAGACCCCCGTCCTATAATAAAAAGTGTTTGGTTTTGACCCCTCTACAAAATCCCGTTATCAAATCTTGGCGACCAAGATATCGTACTCGTGCCATTCTTTACTTGAAGTTGTTGTATGGCACATTCTCCTCGATAGAAATTGTATCAAAAATACGTACTTCATTTGTACCCATTTCAGGCAGTTCATCAACCTTTTATTTAAGTATCATTTTTTTCATAGAAGCCTGTCGGCCAATGTTTAAGTTCCATCCACTTATACAAGTACGAAGCATTTAAAAGATGGAAATCAAGACTTTCTCTCATAAAATTATGTAGAGCAGCATTCCTAAAAAATAGGTTTTGAGAAATAACTATAATTTCGGTTACCACCTTGTTACGTAGCGAGCAGTAAGTGCGCCTTAGTTCTAATAGTCGATATCGTACCCAAACCTTATATGCAAGATCGCGCTTTATCATAAGGGAACGGATCGGATATACAACGTTTACCAAGGTTGATTTGCCGCTTCTACGACTTTTGATCGTACCTGAGCAAAGTTATCATATCTCTTAACATTTTTGTTGAGAAAATCGACTTGAAGATCTGACGAGGGCAGGTTATAGTAAGAAATGCCAAAAGGCGTAGTTTTTCAAATTACCTAAGCCATTCGCAAGGAGGTCGAAAATTATGGGCAAGTCTGCGAAACTTTGGTTTATGCAAGAGTAAATTGTGCCTCAGCTCTGAAATAGATAAAAATATGCTGAACGAAAGATTTGTTAGTTCTTCTGTTGAAACCTCAAGTGCTTCAAATTCTCATTACCATGAAGTTGCTGGGCCTGCGTCAATAGAACCAATTGCCATCTCTGGTTTCGATTTTTCCTCCGTCGACTCTGCCGATGTTGTTGAATCAATTCTCTCAATTAAATCAAAAGCCGTTGGCATTGACGATATACAAATACAACATCCATCATTAAATAAAGAAGTTCGGCCAACAAGACTATTTGAATTGAGAAATAAGTCAATAAAACGCCTTATAGTCTTGCTTATATAAATAGTTTATTGATGACGCGTTTCGGCTAAACAGCTATCCTCAAATCACCATCGACTTTAATTTGATTTCTTAAAAAAGCTTTTTTCAATTTCAAACCTTACAAAGAACAAACAAAATTATATAAAAAAGCTTTTTAACACAACATAATTTCTAAACAAAAGCAAATTACATAACAAATAATGAAAACACAAAACAGCTGGTTTATTTGCAAATTTTTAATAACGATGAGTCAGCAAAGCCAAAGTTGTCGTTCAGCGCTACGTTATGTAGTTTGTTTATGTAGATCGACTCCCAAACATTCAATTGCCTAAAGCCCTGTACTTCTTTCAACAATGTTATGTTATCGGTCATTACTCCGTGTGGTTTTTGTTTTCTTCTTCCTCTCCCCATTGCATTATTCTCTTGTTGTACATGATTAGCGAAAGCTGTTTTGTTTTGGACATCTAGTTGATGGTCTCTAAACCTCTTTTTGAGTGAGCGAGAGGTTTGCCCTATGTAAACTGCATTACATCCGCTGCATTCTAGCTTGTATATTCCAGATTTATCAAGTTGGTCAGTTTTTTGTTTAGTGCTTTCAAGCATATTTTTAATTGTTCTACTGGACTTGTAAGCTAATTTTATTTTTTCTTTACGTAGAATATTAGAAATTTTGTTTGTGATAGCCCACTTCAACATCCGCTACGATTTCATCGACTGGAACACCAATGGGTGCAATCGCAAAATTCAAACCTTTGTTCAAAGTAGTCATTTCATCAGAACTAAAGGTAACATTAGTGCTCAAATTTATCACAAAATTGTCTATATGCATGGGCTTTCTGACAGCTTGACTTTCATTTTTACGTAACGTAAGATTGTTGAGTTTTTTCTTTAAGCGTTGTTTTTTGATTTTATATTCATTATTAATATCTTCAAACAAATCACGTTCAAAATTAAGCTATTCATCTTTATTTTTAATTTCATTCGTTAGTTTTAAGTGTAGAATATATAGCTTAAATTCAATCGAAGATCGTTTCGCGTAAAGAAATCTTACGTTACGTAAAAATGAAAGTCAAGCTGTCAGAAAGCCCATGCTTATAGACAATTTTGTGATAAATTTGAGCACTAATGTTACTTTTAGTTCTGATGAAATGACTACTTTGAACAAAGGTTTGAATTTTGCGATTGCACCCATTGGTGTTCCAGTCGATGAAATCGTAGCGGATGTTGAAGTGGGTATTGTTCATTTATCTGAGGATTCTAAGTCCACGGTACGAGGTGAGATTAAGAATATTATTTTAAAAGAAAATCAACAAAATCTCAAAAATCAAAAGAGGTTCTTAAAGTAAATTCAATTCTTAAAAGTATAAAAAACAAAGACTGTTATGTTCTAAAAGCAGACAAAGGTAATTCTATCGTTATATTGGATAAAATTGAATACATAAGAAGAACGGATTTGTTGTTGCAAGAAGGAACTTATAAAAAGCTTTCTAAGAATCCACTTCCCAAGATGATAACAGATGTAGACGATTGTCTTAAAAAATATGAAGTTCTTTTTGATGATAAATTTTGGAAAAGAAACCTTAAAAATTCCAATCCACTAGTTCCAAAGCTGTATGGTCTTCCGAAAATACACAAGCCGGGGGAAAAATGAGACCTATAGTTTCCAACATTAATGCACCAACACAAAAATTATCCAAATGGGTCCATAACGAATTAACAAAAATTGGCTGTATTGAAGGATTCAGAGTCAATAATAGAGAAGAGTTGATAGAGCGTACTAAGAACTTACGTTTGAACGATGACGAGATTTTAGTTTCGTTCGATGTCACTGCCCTTTTTCCCAGTGTTCCAATACCGGAAACTATAATAATCCTGAGAGAATGGCTGATTGCTAAAAATGTTCCCGCTTTCAAAGTAGACATGCTGGTGGAAATGACTGAGATTTGCATGAATCAAAATATTTTTATTTTCAATGGTGAATTCTTTAAGCAAGATGAAGGAACAGCTATGGGCAATAATCTTTCTCCTTTTATCGCTGATCTTTTCCTTTGGCATTTCGAAGAGAAGATAAAAAATTCAAGGGATTTTCCTCGAGTTTGGCTGCGATATGTGAACGATATTTTTGCTGTTTCTACACTTGAACAGTACCCAAGAACTTTGAATCTTATAAACTCGCAATTCAGCTCGGTTAAATTCACGGTTGAAGTGGAAATTGATAGAAAATTACCTTTTCTTGATCTTTGGCTTGAACGATCTTCAAATAATACTATTAAATTTAACATCTATCGAAAACCTACACAGACTAAAAGGTATATAACAAGTGATTCTTTTCATTGCTTCTCACACAACTATGCTGCAATGAATGCAATGATCCATAGAATGTTAAATACTCCATTGAATGTTGAAGATTATAATGTAGAGTTCAATTACATTATGGATTGTGCGAGGCTTAATGGTTTAAAAGAAAAAATTATACAGAACACAACGAGAAAGAAAATACAACAACAATTTAAAGAACAAAATACAACTCTCTTAAGTGAACAGCTGACATCAGAGCTTTCCGTTTCGAAATGGGCAAAAATGATATATTATCCCACTATCACAAACAAAATTTCTAATATTCTACGTAAAGAAAAAATAAAATTAGCTTACAAGTCCAGTAGAACAATTAAAAATATGCTTGAAAGCACTAAACAAAAAACTGACCAACTTGATAAATCTGGAATATACAAGCTAGAATGCAGCGGATGTAATGCAGTTTACATAGGGCAAACCTCTCGCTCACTCAAAAAGAGGTTTAGAGACCATCAACTAGATGTCCAAAACAAAACAGCTTTCGCTAAACATGTACAACAAGAGAATAATGCAATGGGGAGAGGAAGAAGAAAACAAAAACCACACGGAGTAATGACCGATAACATAACATTGTTGAAAGAAGTACAGGGCTTTAGGCAATTGAATGTTTGGGAGTCGATCTACATAAACAAACTACATAACGTAGCGCTGAACGACAACCTTGGCTTTGCTGACTTATCGTTATTAAAAATTTGCAAATAAACCAGCTGGTTTGTGTTTTCATTATTTGTTATGTAATTTGCTTTTGTTTAGAAATTATGTTGTGTTAAAAAGCTTTTTTATATAATTTTGTTTGTTCTTTGTAAGGTTTGAAATTGAAAAAAGCTTTTTTAAGAAATCAAATTAAAGTCGATGGTGATTTGAGGATGGCTGTTTAGCCGAAACGCGTCATCAATAAAATATTTATATAAGCAAGACTATAAGGCGTTTTATTGACTTATTTCTCAATAAATCCATCATTTCTCATAATTTTACTGCCTATTCTTCTACCATACTTAACCCATATTTTTAACTTCATCATCATGTCTGGTCACTATCCTATGCAATGGAAGCTAGCAAAAATCTTACCTATACCAAAAAATTCCAAGGGGATAGAATTCAGGCCAATTGCTATTTTGTCCTTTTTGTCTAAAGTCTTTGAAAGACTCATTCAAAAACAATTAAATAATTTTCCTAATGCCAACAATCTAATATGCAATCTGGTTTCCGGAAGAAACATAGTTGTATGTATGCCCTAATCAATGTTATTGAAGACTTGAGGATGTCAATGGATAAGGATCATGTGTCATTTTTAGTCCTCTTAGATTTTTCGAAAGCTTTCGATTCAGTTGACCACATATTATTACGCAGTAAACTTATTAATGAATTTAATTTTTCTTCTGCGGCAGCAAACTTAATTTTTTCATACTATCGCTATCAAATTTCCTTCCGTATTTAAATGGTGTTCCGCAAGGCTCCATTCTTGGTCCATTGTTGTTTTCAATGTACATTAATTCAATTCCAAACTCAATGAAATTTTGTTACTTAGCTTTGTACGCCGATTATGTGCTACTTAAATTGTCCCCTTGGTTTAATTGAACACTACATTGAATGCTTAAATGAGGATCTTGAAAGGATTCAGAATTGGTCCACAGCAAATAAGCTTCAACTAAATCCTTTAAAGACCAAATGTATAGTTATTTCCCGAACATCTCTTGATCTGTCTTACTTTCCTCGTATTGTCATGAACCATATCCCGATAGAATTCGTTGAGACGGCTAAAAATGTAGGAATAATATTTAATCGTTTTTTAACATGGGACAACCACATTAATACCATAGTTGGTAAGACTTATGGAGCCCTGCGTCCATTTTTTGCGGCCCAGCATTATACTCCCATAAAAACGCGGTCTTTTACTTGCCAAAACCTTAATAATACCAATTTTTACTTATGGATGCGAAATTTTTTCTTCTTGTAGTTACCAAAGTAAACGAAAACTTACAGTCGCATTCAACAATACTGCCCGCTATATTTCTGGACTTCGAAGTTATGATCACATCTCAGAAATTTCAAATCATATTCTAAACATGTCATTTGAAAACATGCTCAATTTTCGGACATTGTCCTTGCTTTCTGATATCCTACTTTCACAGACACCTCGCTATCTCTTCGACAGAATACGACGAACCTCATCTGTCAGATCATTACAACTTATCAACCCACGTTACTCTTCTCTTACTTCTGAACGTCAATTTTATGTTAATAGCATTCGGCTTTGGAATGCCTTGCCAAGATCAATAAGGGAAATACATGATGCTGTCAAGGCAAAACTCGAAATCAAAAAATTCTTGTCAAGATCGTAATTTTATACTTATATCTAATTAGTTGAAATGAAATGAACAACAAATGAATCATTTAACTCAAATTTGTAAATATGTATGTACATATGTATGTATATAAATATGTATACTATTTTATAACGATTAAAAACTATTGTTTCAATTAAAATTTAATACTTTCAATTAAAATTTAATACTTTTGTAAAAAGCCCTCTGCAATGTAGTACCTTTTATATATAGTTCCATATTTTTGTTTAATACTACACTTATCACTAGCTTATAAGATATCTTATCTTAATGTGTATAAGTTTTCGAAATTGAAATAAAATAAATAAATAAACTTATAGGTCCCACTTGTTCAGGCTGTATGGGCAAGGACAGACAGACAACGCTGAAAAACGCGCTTAAAAACAACTGTAGTAATTATTATTAAAAAAAGACATTATGTTCTATTGTAGGTACGTACATTTGTGGAAATGTGAAAAATATGTATAACAGACTTTCTTATTTTTTCTATTGATTGCATATCAGTTTTTGATTATGGACATTGGTTAATGGCGAATGCAACATTTTCAAATGCAACAGGCTTCAAAAAAAAACATAAATGATGCCGATTAAATCCAGATGGAATTATTTTTTTCTTCAATTTTGGTTTATTACAGTTTCTTCAAAAATTAAAAAATATTTTTAGATTTGGTCTGATAAACATTTGATAAAGCCACTACTTACTATAAACAAAAACAGCAATAAGTATCAACACAATCTGAAAATATGGAAATTTTTTTTTTATTTTTCATTATACAGATCATGACAAAACTTTTTTGTTCTGATTTTTGGACGGAAACATGGATTATTTAGCCTAGTAGCTCACTAAACAATCAGAACTACCAACACACATCCTAATGTATACCTTTAGCAACTTGCAAATCTTATATATTCAGGTATTTGGGTTCGAAAATTAAAGTAGTAGTCAATGATTTGGTATAGATTAAAGTGCATGATTTTTACAATAAAATTATTTTAATATGGTAATCTTTGTTTATTCAAGTCCTAGCTTCTGTTTATTAAAAACAAGCTTTCATTCTTCAAGCACCTTGGAATTGGGATTTCATTGGCTTTTTGCTATTAAGACATTATTTACTGCTCTGCGGATAACTTCTTAGCGGTCTCAATGTGTGACATTAGCCCTGCCTGAAATGCTTTTTACTTTCTTATTTCTCTCCTTTGACGAACCTGCCAATATTAAAAAAATATATTTTAAATAAGGAACATAGTTAATGATACATATGTCTTCTTCATCTCCCGTCTTTTTCAGTTTTGCGGCCTGTTTCTCATTTGGAGTGTTGTCTTGTCCTCGCATCTGTATTATGTTTTTATTTTTAATTATATCTATCATTTCCTTGTTCAGCATAATAAAAAAATAAATTAGGTGGCGTAACAGTCTGTTGAGAACTAGGACCTAGTGACTTACGACTCTCAACCATTCCTGTGTGCGAGTAATGTTGTCAAGAATGGAGGGGGCCTATAGTTTTATTTTATTTGTGAAAGCACTTTTCATGACAAGAATTACTCTTGGAGAATTTGTGAATTCCTCGCAAGAGGCAGTAGGAACCCGTGAAAAAAACTAGATGGCACAGGTAGGGATCGAACCCAAGACCTCTAGCATGACAGTCCAACGCACTTTTTTTTTTCCAAATTCATTTTTATTAATTCATTCTTAAGACTATCTTAAAGCTAGACAAAAATTCATAAAACTAGCCTAATTATCCATAACTTACAACTAACTTACTGGTCCCATACGGACACTCTAAGTTAAACAATAATACTTAATGCTAATGCCTTTCGGCCCTAAGATCTATTTAACTTCAATTCATTTTATTTATTTTTGTCTTCATTAGAAAATTTAGAAAAAACTAATGTCAATATCCTTTTTTATTTTACTTAAAAACTACTTAAAATAAGGTCCTTAATATAAAACTTAAAGCTAACTAAAACTACCTATTCTACCTATAAACTACTTAAAACTAGAACAACCACAGCAGCAAATCTAACTATCTAACGTTTTTTGTTTTTTCATATTTTGTCTTTTTTTATATTTTTTTTTTTGATTATTCCATGTTTTTTTTTTTATTTTTTTTTTTATTTTTCCTTTTTGTATTTTTTGTATTTTTTTTATGCTTTTTTTTTGTGCCACCATGCCTATTCTACTTAAAACTAAACCCTAAAACTATAAAACAAGTATGTAAGCCGGCCAAGGCTTAAAACCCCATCCCGACTACTCACTATCAAGTGCCGATTGAAGCCACCAAAACTGGCTCTCCTGCTTCACCCTATCAGTTCGGTCCATTTCGGACACAGCCCTACTGAACCGAAGGAGCTCTGCTCCGTCTTGTGCCATGACGTCCCGATTGTACAGGAGTCGCCTATCCACGGTTCGTCGTCTGACGTGGTAGATTAACGGAACTGCCAATCTATCCTGTATCAGACCGCATCCATCTAAAAAGAGGAATGCCTCTGGTGGAATGAAGCCACTCAAGCGTGCACTTTCAAAATACTCGTCGTTCGGATAGAACGCCCCGAAAATTAAATTGTTGGTCGAAGACATAGCTCTTGCAATGTGACCTCGGACGAGTTTTATCACGAAATTGTCAATTCTGTTGATTCGAGCCCCGTTGTATAGGACCTCGTTGGAATAGTAATGCACGTAAGAATGTATATGTATATGTATATGTATATGTATATGTATATGTTCGATATAAGCCGGTACAGCGTCGTAAACACTGCCGCTCGAACACCCGAAACTTCTCCATCTGAGAAGGGGCAACGTTGAACCACACAGGACAACCATAAACGATCATCGGCCGTATGAGGGCCATGTAGCAAATTACCTTCACTCTGGGGTCAAGCCGACTGCTGTAAAACAGCCGTTTCGTCAGAGCGAAGGCTCCTCTGGCCCTGGTCAGAGCAGCATTTATATGTCTGTCGAAATATAAATACTGATCTAACCAGATACCGAGGTACTTCACTACACTTTTGCTCACTAATGGCTGCCCGTGAAGATCAACGATAACCATCTTGCGCCAATTCTTGCACGTATCCCTCGTGGCCCTAGCCAACGGAGTCCGGAACAGAATTGTCTCCGACTTATGGACATTTATTTTCAGTTTCCAGTCGTCGCAATATCGCTGAATCTTGTCGAAATCACGCTGCAAGAGAATTCTAATAACCTCAACCTTTCGGGCCGTTCTGTACGCAATAAGATCGTCGGCGTACGCAATTGCCTTTGTAAGACTACCTATCAGATCGCTGGTGTAAATGCTGAAGAGAATCGGCGAATTCACCGCTCCCTGTTGAAGACCATTTTTAATTAAGAATGTTGTGGTAGAAGTTACATTGCCACTTTTGACAACAAACTTTCTACCGTTAAGCATATCATAAAGTATATACAACAATGGCTTGCTTATGCCAAGCCTGCTCAGTTTTAGGTAAAGACCCTCTAACCATACGATGTCAAAGGCCTTTTCCAAATCAACCAGAACAGCACCTGTGCATTGTTGTTTTGTTTTATTCCATTGGATATCAGAAACGAGTTTAGACGCAGCATGAATTGTGTCATGACCCGCCTTGAACCCGAACTGTTTATCCGGAATTATTTTGTTGTCCGCAGCCCACTTAGTCAGAGCCCTATTGATTATTTTTTCGAAAACTTTGCTGATGCTCGGAAGAAGACTTATCGACCGAAGATTTGACGGATTGGAGTTGTGCTTTCCCTTTTTCGGGAGAGGATGAACCACAGCGGTCTTCCAATGCACTGGATAATATGCATTATTCAGTGCATTATTGAAGAGTGTGGTGTAAATGTCAATTGCCTCCATCGGTAAATGTCTTAGTACAACGTTGGATATACCATCGACACCTGCTGACTTTTTATTTTTTATTGAGTTGAAGATGAGCTGAAGCTCAACCTTCGTCACTAACAGGGGACTTGGTCCCGTTTGCTCGGCGATTATGGCATTTGCCAAGGAATCGTCATCGAACCGCATAAAACCGCGGTTCTCAGATCGCCAATGTGTTATATCATTTCGAAAGTAAAAGTGATTAAGTAGGGCTCTGTTTTTCACCTTGTACACTTGCTGGAAAGCAGCTCCCACCGCCTCCACTTTTTCCTTCGGATCTTCAATTATATAAAAGTCATCGTCAAAGATTGCTTCTTCTGGATCTATTTGCGCTGTCATGAGTACGTCTCTGTTCTCTTCAGTTCTTTGGAGTTTCAGACACGGAAGGTCATTGTCGTTCTTTTTCCTAAATATCTTGTTGATTTTAGGGAACATACATACCAGGGTCACTGGAATTAACTGACCGGATCTTACGGTCCCAGTACTTGTTAATTGATAACCTGTAGTTCTCCTTAATCAACAGATTGACATTTTTTATTGACGACTTCAGTGTCCTAACCTCCAAGTCGTGTGGGTCTGTAAGTCGTCTGTACAAGTTTTTGAGTCTTGTCAGTAAGCCACTCTTGTGCTTACGTAGTGCGTCAATAGTCGCGTTTCTGTAAGCGTCCATTTGGTCCCGTTCTTTGTACTTGGTATTGTCCGTTCCATAGTTCGTTTTATTGTTTCGTCCATCTGTTGTAAATGTTGGTCAATTTCTGTATTTGTCAGGTTTCTGTTGTTTGGTGGGGCTATGTCACTCGAACGAAGTTCTCTCGCTAGGGCGTTGGTGAAACGAGGCCAGCGCATCTTACAGTAATTGTAAGAATGCGTTGCAACGTATTCCTCCAACTCCACGCGTTCGTTCGGAATCTGCATTACAGCAGCCAGTCCGCAGTGATCACTGTCGTACTCGACTGTCTGTAAGCAGTTTCGAGGGTGATTACCCACTTTGTCTGTAATTGTCAGTCTAGTGTCGTACAGCAAAAGATCCATAAAGGAGCCGCTTCTTGGATACGATGGCTTTTCAGTAGCCAACAGATCGACGCCATATTCAACGCTGTAAAGATTCATCAAATTAAAAAGATGATTACCTCTGGGATTACTATGTTGATTTCCCCAATCTTCATGTTTTGCGTTCAAATCACCGGCCAAGATGAAATAGTTTTCTTCCAAGCTAAGTTTCAGTTCCCTAAAAAGTATCTCGAGTTCTGAAGCAAAGTAAGTAACCTGCGGAGCTCCAGCCGCATAAGCCGCAATCATATACATCCGCTTCCCTTGAGTGAGAGAGATGCATACAACGCAAACTTCTAGAGTCTTGAGCTTTCGCATTTCATTGTTGTATATGACTTTATAATTAATGCATTTTCGTATAAAGAGAGCGACACCGCCCCCTTGAGTGGATTCGGGCCGGTCTCTTCTTACGATATTGTAATTTTTATGAGTCAATTTATGTTTGTGGTTTAGCTTGGTTTCGCTAGCCATAAACACATCGGGACTGTAGTCTTTCAACAATTGGAACATATTGACTCTTCGTTCAATCCTAATCCGTGAATTTACATTCACAGAGCATCAAGCTTATGGTACAACAAGTGCACAAATCTCGGTCGGGCAAATGAATGCAATTGACCTGAATCAAATGATTGAAAACACAATGGCAAAACTTCTTGATTCACGTCTCATGAACATGCCGACGAAAACAGATTTTGAGGGTCTTTCTTCCAAAATAACAACACTACAAAACACCAATGAATCACTGCAGGTAGAGCTGAAAGAGGTTAAAGATCGTTGTAATTCCTTAGAACGACAAGTTGAGTATTTGGAAATGAAAGCCAACGAAAGGAATATCGTCATGCATATACCGACTGCAGATGGAGATGACCCCGTGGAAAAAGCAAAACAATTATGTTTGGGGCTTCTTGAATCAAATAACAGTAACATTATTGCAGAAACACAACTACTTCAAACAAGAAACAACACAACTTCCAACGTTATTGTTAAATTGCAAAAAAAAGAAGATGTTGCACGCATTTTAAAAGCAAAAGCTAAACTCCGAAATACTGCGGTATCATTACATAAGGATTATCCAGCTGCATCACGAAATAGAAGAAGACTTTTGTACAAACTGAAGAATGATATTTTTACAAGAAATAAGACGATAAAAACTGAGATACGAGGTCAATCATTAATAATCGGTGAAAAAGCTTTTTATTATGATCGAAACAACAATCTGAAATGTGATGGCGAATGCGGAATGTCATTGCTGTCACAGATGATAGGTGACAGCTCGGAAGGGCGCGTTCATAAATCCAATCCTGAAGGTGGACACGCAAGGACGATTACAATAAACAATGCATCGACTACAGGTGGCTTGCAGCCTACTCAGAATATTTAATTGTAATGCCGTCTGCCTTTATTCTAATAAAAATACAAAAAATAGTAGTTTAAATATAAAACAATATAAAATCTTATCATATAATATTGCAGGTTTAAGTAATAAGTCACTTTTTAATGATTTTTTTAATTTTGTCAATCAATATGAAATTTTCTTTTTGTATGAAACATATATCACTGAAACTGAAAATAATTTTAACAATTTCCAACATAAATTTGCAAATTATGAACTAAAACTAATACCAGCTGTTAGATCACATACAAGGGGAAGAGCCAGTGGTGGATGCTACTTTGGGTACAAAAAAGACTTGTTTAACATCCGGTGTAATTTCGACTGTTTCGCAGATAATACTTTCGTTAACGTAGAAATAAACAACAAAAAGTTTTATATCATACCAGCATATCTCAACTGTAACAATTGGAATCGTGACTTTGATAAACTAAAGGAATTGATGGTATGTCAATATAAACCGAATACTTTACTTATTGGTGATTTAAATGCAAGAGTGGGAAAAAAAGAAGGTATAGAAAACATAATATCCGGTATTAACCGAAAGTCAAAGGATGAAATATGTAACTCGAGAGGTATTCAAATATTAGAACTGTGTGACGACTTAGGATTAAGACTCCAAAATGGAACGAGCAAAGGTGATCCAAATGGTGAATTTACCTTTGTAGGAGCGCAGGGATCATCCGTTATAGATTACAGTTTCTTCTCAGGTGAATGGAAGGATTACATCTCCAACTTGGAGGTGCTGCAGGTACCTTACTCAGACCACATGCCAATAGTTGTAACCTTCGATCATATGGAAACAGCCAATCCAGAAATTGTCGATATGGTGCTCCTTCCTAAACTTGCGTGGAAACATTCCAAGGCCGATGATTATAGAAACAAAATAGATAGCAAGCTGAGTGTTGAGTATGTTTCTGACTTAGAGAAGATTGAGTGCGTAATTCAGGAGTCGATCTCTTCGTATGGTCAACAAGGAAAAACTGTGTCTTTTAAAGAACCATGGTTCGACAAGGAGTGTATGAAAGCGAGAAACATATCTTATGCGTGGTTGAGAATATTTCGTGAAACGAGTGATGGTCGAAATAAGTGCTTTTATTTAGAAGCAAATAAAAAGTTTAAAGAGCTATGTAAAATAAAAAAGAAATCTTTTTATGAATTGGAAGCTATGAAGTTAACACACTCTAATAATTCTAAAGATTTTTGGAAACTAGCCCGGAAATTGAACGGAGGTCGCTACGTTATAAGCAGTGAGCTAAAACCAAATGTACTGCAGTCTCATTTCCAAAATCTTCTTGCACAAACATCTGTAAGGAACATGGCGGTACAATATGCGGTGCCAAATTTCCAAGATGATACTCTGGATTCACCGATCATCTTTAGAGAAGTTCATGAAGCAATAGCCAGGCTAAAGGATGGTAAAGCAGCAGGTTCTGATAGAATACCAGCGGAATTTTACAAATACGGTACTTCTAACCTATGTGAAACACTTTGTCGTGTGTTCAATCAAATTTTTGAGAGTGGAACTATACCGCTGCGGTTCAAGGAAGCGCTTATTTTTCCAATCTATAAGAAAGGTTCATTGACAGACCCAGCCAACTATCGAGGAATCTCATTTTTAAACAGCTCCTATAAGATATTTACAGCAGTCTTGATCAAACGTTTAAATACATGGATAGCCAGGAACAATCTTCTAAAGGAAACACAGGCAGGTTTCAGAGCTGGATACTCCACAATAGACCACATATTCGTTCTAAAAACTATTGCTGATTCGTTCATCACCAGTAAGAAGAAACTCTATGTATTTTTTGTGGACCTAAAAGCAGCATTTGATACGGTAGACCGTGAACTTCTATGGTATAAATTATATGGGTATGGTATGTCTCAGAAGTTTGGAAAACTAATTCAAAGTCTATATAAGGATACCAGAGCTGCAGTTTGGAACGGATATGGAATATCTGAGTGGTTTCAAACATATGCCGGGGTAAGACAAGGATGTGCACTCAGCCCAAGTTTGTTTGCGTTATTTATTGAGGACCTAACTGATTGTTTGCCAGGAGGAATAGAGTATGCAGGAACTCTCATCAAGGCTCTATTATTCGCGGATGATATAGTCATAATGGCGTACTCAACAGAGACCTTGCAATTGATGATGAATAGGCTTGCGGAATACTGCGTAAAATGGAAACTTACTGTCAACACAAGTAAATCTAAAGTAATGGTGATCAAAAACGGTTCGGGAAGACCATGCTCAAATGAACGGTGGTACTTTAACCGAGAAAGGGTGGAACTTGTAAAAGAATATAAGTATTTGGGTGTTAACATCACTATGAATATGAATATGGAAACGCACCTGCAGGAAAAACTGCAAAAATCCAAAACAGCCATCAACGCGACATGGAAAAACTGCTTTAACAATAAATATATCGCGCATAGTAAAAAGTATAAGGTCTTCGAGTCGGTATCAGAATCAGTCCTATTTTATGCAGCTCAGGTTTGGGGAGGAAGGAGGTTTGAAACTGTAGAGAAACTCCTTAGATTCTACATAAAAAGAATATTTCGGTTGCCACCAAACTCACCAAACTACATGGTAATGCTTGAAACGGGACTATCTCCACTTTTTATCAAAACACTAAAACTACACGTCGAATACATAATTAAAGTGATGAAAATGCCTAACTATAGACTTCCAAAGAAAATAGCTTTACACTCAATACAGACTGAAACGGGATGGTTTAAGAACTGGATGGATATTGCACGAGAGAGTGGAATAATTGCTACCTTGGACATAGAGGATATTGGATCTTGGCAAAACACAATGTATGAAGTAATCAAAAGACTAGACGAACAAATAAGAACGAATTACCTGCAAGAAGCTTCGGACTCCTTGTACAGAACTATTTACAGTCGACTGGAACACAACCTACAGGATAAAAATTACTTTCGAGATTCGTGCAGTGTTGATGAAATTTCCACTATATTTCGTGTAAGAGGGGAGCTCTTAAGTCTCAATTTCATACCACATAGGCCGGATCTACCCATCTTATGCAGCATCTGTAACTTACGAGAAAGAGAGGACATACTTCATTTTCTAGGCAGATGCCCAGTTTTGAGAGAGACAAGGAAAAGTATCTTAGGACGTGATTATTTATCAAGTGAACAGACTATAGAGCTACTAAATGAAATGGATGTCAAAAAACTATTTCTATATTGTAAAATTGCGCTCGCTTACAGAAAAAGTATAATAACTGAAAATTTCTAAACCCAAAAGTTAATATAAAAGTTTAATTAAAACAAAAACAAATTTAGTATATTATATTGAGAAAACAAAACATGTTACAATAATTGTAGATCCTTAAATATTTATTATAACTGTTGTCAATCAGGCAGACGGCACATGCCATGTTTTATTGATTTTTGTAAATATATATTTGTACACTAATTAATATTTGTCCGAATAAAAATCAACATCTAATCTAATCTAATTCACAGCTAGGACTTTTAGGCGCGTCTCCGGCAGCGCGCCCATTATGGTCTTAATTGCGCCAGGCCAGGCAACAAAGAGTAGAGATGATCTACCCTTTTGCCTTGCTCCTTTATCTGACTTTGCAGCCCTGTTAGTTGACCTTGAATGCTCAACAACAAGGCTACAATGTCAGGCTGCACCTCTAGTGCCTTAGGCACAGGGGCCTTTGGGGCAACCGTTGGTGGAGCCTGTCTCGTGTTCCCATTCCCTGACACCATTTGGGCGTAGGAAAATTTGGGATCCACGAATTTTTGTGTAGGAGCCTGTCGAACTGTTCGACTTCCTTCGGCTTTTTGGCTGGCCTGTTTTTGTTTAATTTGTTGGACCTTAGGGCAACCCCTATAGCTAGCCGGGTGCCCTTGGTTTCCACAAAGGACACACTTGAGCTGGGTCAAATCCTCAACCCGCTCATTCCCCAGCTTGCAATCTCCCTTGATGTGGGTTTCGGAGCACCTGACGCAGCGCAACTGCATATTGCAGTTGAATTTTTTTTCTTGAATTTTTCGCTTTTCGGCGTGAAGCTAAAGAATTCAGCGGTGGCCTGCTTAAGCACTTCTTTAAGTAAATTGTATTCGGCCAGTGAGAAGCACTGTACCGAATACCGCTTTTCTTTTTCATTCAAAATATTTATTACAAAATTGCCCTTAGTGGCCGACTTACATACCTGTTTCAAGTCCTGCAGGTCAACCCGGTAGGTCCTAATCGGTGGCACCTTCTCTTTCTTGGGCTGTGGTTGTTGCTGGTGTTGCTGCTTCTGTTTCTGCTGCTGTTGCTGCGGCTGCTGCTTCTGCTGCTGCTGTTTCTGCTGCTGCTGTTTCTGTTGCTGCTGTTTCTGCTGCTGCTGTTTCGGCTGCTGTTGTTGCTGCTGCATTGATTTAGTTGAGGTTGATGGGCCCTCAGCATTTGGGCCTATCACTGCTGATGGCGGTTTTTTATTTTGCACCGTCTCTGTGCTTATGGTTGCGGACTTTTGCTGTTGCTGCTGTGGTTGTTGTTTTTTTGTTTGTTTCTGCTGTTGTTGTTGCTGAGCTCGCTTCGCTGCTTTTTTTTGGCGGCGAGCTTCTTGTTTCAGCCTCAGTTGGCTGAGTAACGGCTCCATCTCCTCCTTAAGTTTCTTAAGGCTTTCCTCAAACTGGCTGATGGTGGCCTGTTTGGCTTGAAGGGCCCTCATCAGCCCTTCTTCATTTTGGAGGTCCACATCCCCCTCCAGCGCCTTTTTTGTCGACGGCTCTGCTAAGATCTCGTTGTTATTGTTCGGAGACCTATAGTGACCTTCTCCTTCTTCAGAGACGTAATCAATATCGTCCTCAACCACTGAGCACTCAGTGTCCGACGTCATCACTTTCGTTTTTTCCGTCTCCATTCTTTTCCTCACAGCTCTACGCGTAGCAGCACTCTTTCGTGGCACCAAATTTGGGTTTGGTGTTTCCCTTTTCCTCTTACTTGTTGTTGCTAAGTATGTCGGATCGGACTGGTGGCCTGATGTTCTTGCGGTCATATGAGGTACCGCTGCCGGTACCACACTTACATCACCTGATGTATTTGCAGAGGTATTTTTCGATACCCCTGCTTTCTTCTGCTTCATTTGTTTTTCTTCCCAACAGATAAAATCAGCAATTTCTCTGTTGTGAAAAAAAGCAATTAAATTCTTCCTTGACTCTGGCTGGGAATCGAACCCACGACCCTTGGATCTGCTTCCGGACGCCACTTTTTTTTTTTTTTTTTTTCAAATTCATTTTTATTAATTCAATCTTAAATCTATCTTAAAGCTAGACAAAAATTCATAAAACTAGCCTAATTAACCATAACTTACAACTAACTTACTGGTCCCATACGGACACTCTAAGTTAAACAATAATACTTAATGCTAATGCCTTTCGGCCCTAAGATCTATTTAACTTCAATTCATTTTATTTATTTTTGTATTCATTAGAAAATTTAGAAAAACTAATTTCAATATCCTTTTTTATTTTTACTTAAAAACTACTTAAAATAAGGTCCTTAATATAAAACTTAAAGCTAACTAAAACTACCTATTCTACCTATAAGCTACTTAAAACTAGAACAACCACAGCAGCAAATCTAACTATCTAACGTTTTTTTTTTTTTCATATTTTGTTGTCTTTTTTTTTTATTTTTTTTATTTTTTATTTTTTTATTTTTTTTGTATTTTTGTTTTTTTTGTATGTTTCTTTTTTTTGTATTTTTTGTATTTTTTTTGTGCCACCATGCCTATTCCACTTAAAATTAAACCCTAAAACTATAAAACAAGTATGTAAGCCGGCCAAGGCTTTAAACCCCATCCCGACTACCCACTATCAAGTGCCGATTGAAGCCACCAAAACTGGTTCTCCTGCTTAACCCTATCATTTCGGTCCCGTTCGGACACAGCCCTACTGAACCGAAGGAGCTCTGCTCCGTCTTGTGCCATGACGTCCCGATTGTACAGGAGTCGCCTATCCACGGTTCGTCGTCTGACGTGGTAGATTAGCGGAACTGCCAATCTATCCTGTATCAGACCGCATCTATCTAAAAAGAGGAATGCCTCTGGTGGAATGAAGCCGCTCAAGCGTGCACTTTCAAAATACTCGTCGTTCGGATAGAACGCCCCGAAAATTAAATTGTTGGTCGAAGACATAGCTCTTGCAATGTGACCTCGAACGAGTTTTATCACGAAATTGTCAATTCTGTTGATTCGAGCCCCGTTGTATAGGACCTCGTTGGAATAGTAATGCACGTAAGAAGATTCGGCTGTTCGATATAAGCCGGTACAGCGTCGTAAACACTGCCGCTCGAACACCCGAAACTTCTCCATCTGGGAAGGGGCAACGTTGAACCACACAGGACAACCATAAACGATCATCGGCCGTATGAGGGCCATGTAGCAAATTACCTTCACTCTGGGGTCAAGCCGACTGCTGTAAAACAGCCGTTTCGTCAGAGCGAAGGCTCCTCTGGCCCTGCTCAGAGCAGCATTTATATGTCTGTCGAAATATAAATACTGATCTAACCAGATACCGAGGTACTTCACTACACTTTTGCTCGCTAATGGCTGCCCGTGAAGATCAACGATGACCATCTTGCGCCAATTCTTGCACGTATCCCTCGTGGCTCTAGCCAACGGAGTCCGGAACAGAATTGTCTCCGACTTCTGGACATTTATTTTCAGTTTCCAGTCGTCGCAATATCGCTGAATCTTGTCGAAATCACGCTGCAAGAGAATTCTAATAACCTCAACCTTTCGGGCCGTTCTGTACGCAATTAGATCGTCGGCATACGCAATTGCCTTTGTAAGACTACCTTTCAGATCGCTGGTGTAAATGCTGAAGAGAATCGGTGAATTCACCGTTCCCTGTTGAAGACCATTTTTAATTAAGAATGTTGTGGCAGAAGTTACGTTGCCACTTTTGACAACAAACTTTCTACCGTTAAGCATATCATAAAGCATATACAACAATGGTTTGCTTATGCCAAGCCTGTTCAGTTTTAGGTAAAGACCCTCTAACCATACGGTGTCAAAGGCCTTTTCCAAATCAACCAGAACAGCACCTGTGCATTGTTGTTTTGTTTTATTCCATTGGATATCAGAAACGAGTTTAGACGCAGCATGAATTGTGTCATGACCCGCCTTGAACCCGAACTGTTTATCCGGAATTATTTTATTGTCCGAAGCCCACTTAGTCAGAGCCCTATTGATGATCTTTTCGAAAACTTTGCTGATACTCGGAAGAAGACTTATCGACCGAAGATTTGACGGGTTGGAGTTGTGCTTTCCCTTTTTCGGGAGGGGATGAACCACAGCGGTCTTCCAATGCACTGGATAATATGCATTATTCAGTGCATTATTGAAGAGTGTGGTGTAAATGTCAATTGCCTCCATCGGTAAATGTCTTAGTACAACGTTGGATATACCATCGACACCTGCTGACTTTTTATTTTTTATTGAGTTGAAGATGAGCTGAAGCTCAACCTTCGTCACTAACAGGGGACTTGGTCCCGTTTGCTCGGCGATTATGGCATTTGCCAAGGAATCGTCATCGAACCGCATAAAACCGCGGTTCTCAGATCGCCAATGTGTTATATCATTTCGAAGGTAAAAGTGATTAAGTAGGGCTCTGTTTTCCAGGTCGTGGTTGGGGCGAATGCTAACATTCACCTTGTACACTTGCTGGAAAGCAGCTCCCACCGCCTCCACTTTTTCCTTCGGATCTTCAATTATATAAAAGTCATCGTCAAAGATTGCTTCTTCTGGATCTATTTGCGCTGTCATGAGTACGTCTCTGTTCTCTTCAGTTCTTTGGAGTTTCAGACACGGAAGGTGATTGTCGTTCTTTTTCCTTAATATATTATTGATTTTAGGGAACATACTAGGGTCACTGGAATTAACTGACCGGATCTTGCGGTCCCAGTACTTGTTAATTGATAACCTGTAGTTCTTCTTAATCAACAGATTGACATTTTTTATTGACGACTTCAGTGTCCTAACCTCCAAGTCGTGTGGGTCTGTAAGTCGTCTGTACAAGTTTTTGAGTCTTGTCAGTAAGCCACTCTTGTGCCTACGTAGTGCGTCAATAGTCGCGTTTCTGTAAGCGTCCATTTGGTCCCGTTCTTTGTACTTTGGTATTGTCCGTTCCATCGTTCGTTTTATTGTTTCGTCCATCTGTTGTAAATGTTGGTCAATTTCTGTATTTGTCAGGTTTCTGTTGTTTGGTGGGGCTATGTCACTCGAACGAAGTTCTCTCGCTAGGGCGTTGGTGAAACGAGGCCAGCGCATCTTACTGTAATTGTAAGAATGCGTTGCAACGTATTCCTCCAACTCCACGCGTTCGTTCGGAATCTGCATTACAGCAGCCAGTCCGCAGTGATCACTGTCGTACTCGACTGTGTGTAAGCAGTTTCGAGGGTGATTACCCACTTTGTCTGTAACTGTCAGTCTGGTGTCGTACAGCAAAAGATCCATAAAGGAGCCGCTTCTTGGATACGATGGCTTTTCAGTAGCCAACAGATCGACGCCATATTCAACGCTGTAAAGATTCATCAAATTAAAAAGATGATTACCTCTGGGATTACTATGTTGATTTCCCCAATCTTCATGTTTTGCGTTCAAATCACCGGCCAAGATGAAATAGTTTTCTTCCAAGCTAAGTTTCAGTTCCCTAAAAAGTATCTCGAGTTCTGAAGCAAAGTAAGTAACCTGCGGAGCTCCAGCCGCATAAGCCGCAATCATATACATCCGCTTCCCTTGAGTGAGAGAGATGCATACAACGCAAACTTCTAGAGTCTTGAGCTTTCGCATTTCATTGTTGTATATGACTTTATAATTAATGCATTTTCGTATAAAGAGAGCGACACCGCCCCCTTGAGTGGATTCGGGCCGGTCTCTTCTTACGATATTGTAATTTTTATGAGTCAATTTATGTTTGTGGTTTAGCTTGGTTTCGCTAGCCATAAACACATCGGGACTGTAGTCTTTCAACAATTGGAACATATTGACTCTTCGTTCAATCCTAATCCGTGAATTTACATTCACAGCTAGGACTTTTAGGCGCGTCTCCGGCAGCGCGCCCATTATGGTCTAAATTGCGCCAGGCCAGGCAACAAAGAGTAGAGATGATCTACCCTTTTGCCTTGCTCCTTTATCTGACTTTGCAGCCCTGTAAGTTGACCTTGAATGCTCAACAACAAGGCTACAATGTCAGGCTGCACCTCTGGTGCCTTAGGCGCGGGGGCCATTGGGTCAATCGTTGGTGGAACCTGTCTCGTATTCCCATTCCCTGACACCATTTGGGCGTAAGAGAATTTGGGATCCACGAATTTTTGTGTTGGAGCCTGTCGAACTGTTCGACTTCTTTCGGCTTTTTGACTGGGCTGTTTCTGTTTCATTTCTTGGACCTTAGGGCAACCCCTATAGCTAGCCGGGTGCCCTTGGTTTCCACAAAGGACACACTTGAGCTGGGTCAAATCCTCAACCCGCTCATTCCCCAGCTTGCATTCTCCTTCATTGTGGGTTTCTGAGCACATGACGCAGCGCAACTGCATATTGCAGTTGGCTCCGGCATGGCCCAACCTCTGGCACTTCGTACATTGTAAAATGTCGTCGTGCCTTTTTAATGTCTCCCAGTGTATGGCTTGATAGTCGAGGCATTTGATTTCCCTCAGACTCTCAAAGCTACTTTGGGGCGATAATGTTACGAGGAACATTGGCAGCCTGTAACCCCCTCGCCTGGACTTCACCGTAGTGAAAGGCTTGACCCCGATGAAATCGAGATCGTCGTTGGCTTTTTGGCGGAGCTCAGCTAAGAGCGCCTCTGGTTCCGTGCAGGAACTTATGCCCTTTAGTAGGACCGTCTTAAATTTTTCGCTTTTCGGCGTGAAGCTGAAGAACTCAGCGGTGGCCTGCTTAAGCACTTCTTTCAGTAGCTTGTATTCGGTCAGTGAGAAGCACTGTACCGAATACCGCTTTTCTTTTTCATTCAGAATATTTATTACAAAATTGCCCTTAGTGGCCGACTTACATACCTGTTTCAAGTCCTGCAGGTCAACCCGGTAGGTCCTAATCGGTGGCACCTTCTCTTTCTTGGGCTGTGGTTGTTGCTGGTGTTGCTGCTTCTGTTTCTGCTGCTGTTGCTTTTTCCGGACGCCACTTTCACTGGGCTATCGATTTGCTATTTTTGGTGGTCGCAAACTGCCAACTTTATTTGTAACTTAAATTGCACTATTTAACTAGGAAATAAATATAAAAAAATACACTTCTTCACACTTTGGAAGTCAAAGAACGACTGGACATCTAAGACCACATGTGATGATGACCATCCAAGGTAATGTTTTTGAAGCCCGTGCATTTCTTTTAAACGTACCTACTTGAACTCTGAGTAGAATGTTATTTTTTTTTTTTATTGTACTATTCGTACTAGAATGTCAGCTTGTTAGACTTGACCATTCTTTATTCTGTCAATTTTTATTGAATGTTTGAACAACAACAACAACTTAAAGGTGCTACCACTCATTGTTTTTGGCTGGAGATATAGCTATTTCGTGCTTTGCCACTTTTGCACTCATCAGTCTCCTTTTTTTTGTGGTGCTCAGCTTTAATCCAATTTTATTTGAAAAACTTTTTATGTACACCATAGGATTCGAACCCACGCATATCAGATTTGCTCAGTCTTAGAAGTCGTGTGCACTACGCACTCCACTACTTTAGACCACTGACGTCACAGGTCGAGATGTGATACTTGTTTATCAAATGCATTTGAAGCATCAACATTTTTATAAGCTCCTTTAAGTATGCTGTTTTGTTCCGCCTCCATTTTTCTCCATACCTTATTTCGATAGACTTACAATTTGTAGTACGTATCAAAGGGGGCCAAGAACAATGAGTGGTATCACTTTAAAGTTGTTGTTGTTGTTCAAACATTCTGAGTAGAGTGTCTCATTGTAATCTGGATTCGGGATAAAAACCGAAACTAGAATATTGTTTATACATTGAGATGCCCTTCCTTCTAAAGATTTTTGTTTTGACAAGTCACAAAATTTCCATAAGTTGTATTTGTAGCCCAATCCGCCATTTTCATTTTTTCCACCACTGACATGTATTCACCAATAGGGAATTTGAGTCACCTCAAATGGAATTTCAGGAAGGACGGATCTCTAAATAGTATAGGTTCTCTATGCCTATGTGTGCGGATAGGTAGCAACCCCGTATAATCGTTTCTAAATAATTCTATTAGTTTGCAAAGATTAAATATGACGTGGAAATAGTCACAATTAATGTGGGAACTCACACTTTGTCGTCGCATAATTAACATCCCGTTTTGGAGAAAACATGAATAAGAAAACTCCCTACAAACGATTATATTAAGTAATGTTCATTTGTGAACAAGTCTTGAACATCACCATCATATACGATTTTGCGGGTTTACCTGTCCATTTGCCGGTTACATCCGTTGATCTTGACGAGGTCGCGCGTTGATTTTCCGGATATGTAGGTTGATTTGCCGGATTCGTCCGTTAATTTTGCCTGGTTCACCCGGTAATTAGCCTGATATATCCGTTGATTGATAGTTGAATACGTATTTTGCAAGGTTTTTTTGCACACTGTGCAAAAAGCAGAATATTTGTTGTTTGTTTTCCCCAAAAGAAACCCAAGCTCTTGGAAGGCTTTATTTTTGGGTCGACCAGACATATTCGCTTCTTATTAATAATTCACTTCTTATAAATTGATTTGTAAATTCGATTTAATTAATCACGGCAACGGCAACCAAACCACGGCCACGTGTCTATACGTTTAGGCAGAATTTTTCGAAATGATTTTATTTGTGACATTTAAGTGATTGTCTACATTGTCGACACATTGTCTACATTATCGACATTGTTGACCGATTGTCTACGTTAAAATGTAGACAATTAAAGTCGACACGTAGAGGAACAACACTGTTTGTAGCCCAATCCGCCGTTTTCATTTTTTCCACCACTGACATGTATTCACCAATAGGGAATTT
Organism: Eupeodes latifasciatus; assembly: GCA_920104205.1. Taxonomy (NCBI): domain Eukaryota; kingdom Metazoa; phylum Arthropoda; class Insecta; order Diptera; family Syrphidae; genus Eupeodes; species Eupeodes latifasciatus. The sequence goes on from OV049924.1 coordinate 242,067,207, forward strand.
GAGTCACCTCAAATGGAATTTCAAGAAGGACGGGTCTCTAAATAGTATAGGTTCTCTATGCCTATGTGTGCGGATAGGTAGCAACCTCGTATAATCGTTTCTAAATAATTCTATTAGTTTGCAAAGATTAAATATGACGTTGTCCGACGACGACGACGACGACAACAGCCAGCCACCAGAAGAAATCTCACACAATATAATAGCTCGCGCTAGGCGCGAGATGCATGTGATTTCTAGTGGCGGTTGTCGTCGTCGTCGTCATCGGACAACAGTGTTATAAAATTTTACATGTGCAAAATTTCTTCAAAATTTCGCACATATAAAATTTATATATATGCATATATATATGCAACAACAACAACAATAGTTCTGTATAAAAGTGTATGTTATGTTTACGGAAGTTGTCAGTACTTAGTTGGGTAGTGATCATGGCAACATGGCCGGGGTATAATTATTTGGGGCCGGGCAATGATTTGAGTGACCACGCGCCAATAGTGAATAGTACTGATTTTATAGCGTATATACATGATTTGGAGTATGCGCTAGCAGAGAAACCCGAAGATATAAGGGCAGCAGATCGCGAGGCGATAAGTAGTTTTTTGACAGACTTCAAAGCGACTCGTCGTGTTGCTGATTTAGTGGGAATACTCGGTCTCGGTGTAAAATATGGCATTGAAAGTGTCTTCAAAGTCCAATATCCACGTGATATTGGTAGTGATGGTGCAGTAATGGGAAAAGATGATATTCCTTGTTGGAAAGATTATTTGGAAGAATATAAATTAAATCATTTAGAAAGTGAACTGAAGAGATTAAAAGAAAGATTTCCGCGAATAAACGATTATAAATTAAGTAACGAAGGTAAAGCTCTAAGAAAACATTACGATAAAGACGGGCATTATTGGAAACATTTACGTGATAGATACGAACGTACCTATGGTATTAGTTTAAGTGGTGGAACAATCAAATCAAATCAATCGTGCTGCTGACGACGAAGATAACGAACAATTAAATCCAACAAAATTAATTAAATGTCCCGGTGATGTTGATGAATACATTCCAGACAATCCAGAATTATCTAGACGAGTTAACTACAGACCAGTGGATCAAAGTCGTAGTGCTGATTTTAGTGACGATTTTTTGTCTCAAGTACCTGATATGGCACAAGAACGAAATAATGGCCAGGAGCCGATGGATATTGCGGAGAGTGGAACGTCAAGGGGACCGAATTCAGGACTTCGAGATGGAGCCAGTGGTTCAGGAGGCTCTTCATCATCTGGATCCGCATCGACCAGTGTATAGGGAAATTTAACCTATATCTATCCGAGTAGACCATCTGAATGGGTGTATTTGGATTTTAGTAAAACCAGAATTCTATATTCTTATGGCTATGCAGTTAAAGAATTATCTCAAACAACTTATGACGCAATTACTTCACCGCTGGCATTAATACCGGTAGATTTTTTGCCATTTTATTTATCACAATCCGAATGGGAGTCATTGCCGGCTGGCTCTAAAGTTTTACATGTTAGCTGTACAGTAACACCATTAGGAACAAGGACTGCATTTGATGTTGGTACAACGGTTAGTGGGAGTGCAACCTCTGAATATGTTCCAATTGGATTAGTTGTTCAGGGTGCAAATACTGAATTCTACGGTTCAAATCAAAAATATTCAAGTAATAGTTCAGAGCCAATGCCACCAACAAATATACATAATATATCAGCTACTGATATGGCCAAAAATTATTATACACATGTTATATCGAATGCAATGTGTGTTCCGATGCCCATTCAAGAATATTGGGTACATGAATGGAATAAATCCGGCAATCCCGATGACAAAAAATATCCACTATATCAGATACATAATAGAGGTGTTGCTCGCGCCGATGAAGTTATAACTCAATTTTTAATTAATCAATTTATTGGTAAACCAATTGCTCACTACAGCTATACACCAAAGGAGGCTACAATACGCAAGAACAAAGAACATTTTATACCTTACCATAAAAGAAATAATTGTGTTTAAACTTGTATGAGACGTCCACGTTCTTTGGTATTGAAATACTATGAAGAATCTAAAGGTGGACCTAGTATTGGTAGAGTAGGCTTTACTGGCGAGAATAAATTTGCATCAATATCAAATCGTATTGATAATACCTTTGAACGTCGCATTGAAAATTATGGTCATTTAATTTGATAACCGGTACACCAAACACTATAGCACAACCACAATTGCATGTAGGTTTAGTTGCTACACCCCAATTAAATCCAGCCAACACAAATGTAACTTATTTAAATTCATCATGTTATTGGAAAGTTGAATGTTCGATAAAAATTGCATTCAACATAAGATCTGCATTCTCAATAAAACAACCAGTTAGCTGGCCGAGAGAAGTCCAATTTTATTCCGTACATCCATCGAAATATACAGACGGCACGTGTTATTTCGGCTTGGCCGATATTGAAGATCATGAAGTAAAAAAACATAAATCCGTAGCTACTGATGCTGCTGCTGTAGTATCAAACGATGACGACCTTGGCAGTGAAACAACCAACGACGACAACGAAGAAGAAGACGAAAATATTCTATTATTACGAACCTATGAATTTTTAAAAGTAAAATAAAAGCCAAATGCTCAATTTAGAATACTACAATGTTGTGTTTTATTAATAAATTATATAATACAACTTGAATAAGTTTGCTACTGCTAATGCATTGGGCTTTCTGTTTAAAGATTTTAAATGTGGACATGTTTTCCATTGATATTTATACATTCGTGACCGAAATGCTTCATCTTTGGGGAATATATCATTATTTAATAGTATGATGACAGGTGTTCTTGTTATTACTGCATCAGGCATATATTTTACCTTAGCATTCACCGTATCACCACCTAATATCATTTTTAGTGTTTCCTCAGCCGCAGGTTCGATCATTGGCTCGTTCCAAAGTATTATACGTCGGTCACAGCATTCCATCAATGGAAAACTACAATATCTATTGAAATTGCCCGAAATTAATTAAATAGTGAATGAAAGGATCAAAAAGAAATTTTTTCCCGCATTAGGCGGAGATAATATAAATAATGAATTTTTCTTAGGTATACGCTTATCGAGAACATCAAATAAGTCTAATAAGAAATTTTTGATTTTTTTTACATCAGAATTAAATTGAAATTTTAACAAATGGTTTAAATGTATAACACTATCATTTGCATTATAATAATAATTTTCAATGTCACCTAAAGGTGCATTAAATATTAAATAATTAGGTTCAATATTTTTATAAATTAAAATTTGTAAACGACATTTCGTTAAAATTATTATTTACAATTCTTAAGCAATTTTTTATTAAAACACTATTACAATCGTAAAATCTATACTTAGAGTTAAGCCAAAGTGATGTTGAAAAAATATGCCTTACTGGTGCTGTGGGCCTGGATAATAGGAACTCAATGATCTTGTTGCCCTTTCCTCTTTGTGGATATTGGGATGTTTCTTGAGTTGTTGAGCCACTGCCGATAGAAGTTTCGTGACTTGTTGATCTATTGGATCCACACAAGAATTCGTGATGAATGTTGTGCGGTAGTCCTCTTCCTTCCAACAATTGTTCTTCGATATATTGGCAATCTTCGAGTATTCGAAGATATCCAGCTTCACCACCCGGTATCCAGACTCACCCGGCGCGGCGTGCTGTAGATACAACAACTGTCTGCTGTCTTTTTGCAGATAGATTGTGAGATTAATCCAGTGCTTAATTTCGAAGGTGTAGGAGGGAACAATCCTCCGAGCGTATCGTCTTGTTGTAAGCTCTCTGCTGTTGCTGTAGGAGCAATCATGGACGACGTGGATGTGGTCTTCGTGTTCGCTAATGGCGAGATAGCTTCCTGTGAAGGTATTTCGTAATTTTGTAGAATCCAATCGCACTGCTCCACAGTCAGCTCTTCGTCCGTATACATCGTATAGTATCCTGTTTTTTGGAGGCTTCTGCAGAAATCCTGTAAGTAAAAATTGTCATGTATCAAAAAATTGAATCTTCCAATATCATGAATATCAAAAATTACTTACCCTTTGTGAAAATGTCTAGATTAATCTTCTGTTTTCGCGATTGAATCCCCGTGGGAATATAATGTTAGTGTTAACTTGAAAAGGACGTGTCCATTCTTCTGTTCGGGTAACCGTTTCCGATTTTATTTAATCCCGTACGCAATGGTATTTCTACGTCTGACACAACATTGTATAATAACCAATAAGAACTTGGAATATAGTCAATTGATTCCATTTTGCACTATCACGTATTTAAAATTCACTACTTGACGATATCTTAACTATTAAAATTCACAAACAAAATCCACTCTATTTATACCAAAAATCAATGCACAAAATTCATCAATAGCATTAGTTCACAAAAAACATCAAAGAATTTAAAATCTATCTATTCTGTCAAAGAATTTAAATTTATAGCTTTTACATCTGCGAGATGTATATATAGTTGCATATATACCATTGTGTTGAATATATGTATATATATAAAACAAATTTTACATGTGCGAGATCTCGAAGAAATTTTGCACATGTAAAATTTTATAACACTGTTGTCCGACGACGACGATGACGACAATTAATGTGGGAACTCACACTTTGTCGTCGCATAATTAACATCCCGTTTTGGAGAAAACATGAATAAGAAAACTCCCTACAAACGATTATATTAAGTAATGTTCTTTTGTGAACAAGTCTTGAACATCACCAATATCATATACGATTTTGCGGGTTTACCCGTACATTTGCCGGTTACATCCGTTGATCTTGACGAGGTCGCGCGTTGATTTGCCGGATATGTAGGTTGATTTTCCGGATTCTTCCGTTAATTTTGCCTGGTTCACCCGGTAATTAGCCGGATATATCCGTTGATTGATAGTTGAATACGTTACCTAACGGAGAAATCATCACTAAATATCAGTAGGGTTCGATAAATCCCCGTGACCTGAATCGAGATAATTACGCAGCCCACGAAGAGTTGCAGCTGAATATACCGCCTCAACATCACAAGTTCCAGTTGAAAGGGAAGAACTACATCTTAGTTGATATTAGTTTAAGATTTCGGATTAATTGGTTTAATTTTATTTAATACAAAAATAAATTCAAAAGAAAAGTATCAAAAAAAACTTATTAATCAAGAGTTCGTAGATAAGACCAAGGCAAACCGGCGAGCGTTATCTCAGTTTTTGATAAAAAGTACTTCACAAATTGGGTCCCGAGCAAAAAACTAAGCAACAAACATAATCATCATAGTTGTACGTTGGTTGTACGCTTCTATTCAGCATGGAAGGAATTGGTGCTTCAAAGCCGAAAAGAACTTCGAATGGACTGTAATTCGTGCTGGAATGTGGGGTGGTGTTGTAGCAGAATATGGCATACTGGAGGTAATTATCCCAATTCGACTGATCTTTGCTAGCATATTTTCTGAGGTAATCACCTAATGTTATATGTGACCTTTCGAGGGCACCATTTGATTGTGGATGGTACGGACTAGTTTGGGTTTTATTGATTTTTAGGATTTTGCAAATATTTTTCAATAGTTCACTAGTAAAGTTTGTCCCTTGATCTGTGAGAATTGTTTGAGGATTTCCATAAGTACAAACTATTTTCTTAACGAGTGCTTCGGCCACAGTTCTGGCTTCCTGATTGGGTATAGCTATGGCTTGTGCAAATTTTGTTAGGTCGTCTTGAAATGTCAGTATATACTTGTTTTCATTTTCTGTTATAGGAAGTGGTCCCACTATATCGAGAGCTATTCTTTCGAATGGAGTTTTTGCTGTCGTTGTAATGACCATTCGAAGTTTGTTACGTGCATATAACTTATTCTTTTGGCAAAGTTCACATGACGCAATGTAATTCTTTATATCTTCATACATATTTTTCCATTTGCATGTCTTTTGTATGCGTTTGAGTGTACGTTTGACTCCTTGATGACCGCCTAAAAGTGTATCATGAAATTCATGTAAAATTTTCTTAATCTCCTCTGGACTAGAGACCCGGACAATGTTCTGACTTACATCTTGTTGTTGATTTGGTGGGTTTTTTCTGTTACTGCGTGTTATCACATTAACTTCAGCTGTTTTCATACGGGAGAGAGCGTCTGCGTTTGTGTTCAAACTACCTGCTTTATGAGAAACTGTAAAATCGTATTATTCAAGTTTAATTCGCCAGCGCATTATTCTCGAGGAAGGGTCCTTAAGGTTAAACATCCACACAAGTGGTTTGTGATCAGTAATTACTTCAAAGTGTCGACCGTACACGTATGGTCGAAAATGAGTTACTGCCCAAACAACTGCTAAAGCTTCTTTCTCTATGGTAGAATAGTTTTTTTTCTGATTTATTTAATTTCTACTGGCAAATGCTATAGGTAAATCATTATCATCTCATCGTTATCCCTCTGTGACAATACTGCACCTATAGCTTCATTGCTGGCATCAGTTGTTACATAGAAAGGTTTTTCAAAGTAAGGATATTGTAGGATAGGGGGTTCGATAATTGCTTGTTTTAATTGTTTGAATGATTCATCGCAAAATGCATCCCATTTAAAGATAACATCTTTTCGGAGGAGTTTGTTTAAAGGGTTTGCTATTTTAGAAAAGTTTTGTATGAATTTTCTGTAATAACCTGCTAAACCAAAAAAATATTTAATGTCTTTCTGGGTTTTGGGGTTCTCTATATTTGGAATAGCCGAGAATTTTTCTGGATCAGGCCTTACTCCTGATTCTGAAATAACATGGCCTAAATACATGACTTCTTTTTCTAAAAACTTACACTTCTCTAACTGAACTTTTAGATTGTATTTATCTAAAGCTTGAAATACTTCAATTAATTTTTTGTTATGGTCACTTAAATTCGTTCCATATATCATTATATCGTCAAGGTACACTAAACATTTTATACCTTGTAGCCCAGTAAGAACTTTATTCATCAACCGCTGAAATGTGGGAGGGGCATTACGTAAACCGAATGGCATTCTGTTGAACTCGAAATGTCCGTTTGGTGTACTAAATGCTGTTTTTTCTTTGTCCTCCTCATTAACTTCAATTTGATGAAATCCACTGGCTAGGTCCAGTGTTGTGAAATACTTCGAATCACCTAATTGTCCGAGGATATCTTCGATATTAGGTATAGGATACGCATCCGCGATAGTCACTTCGTTAAGTTTCCTGTAGTCCACTACTACTCTCCACTTTTGTTTTCCTTTCTTTGGCACGACTAGTAGGGGGCATTCCATGGACTTGGTCTAATTATTTCATCTTGCAACATTTTGTCTACTTGATTCTTTATTTCGTTTGTGTGAATTTGAGCAAATCGATATGGTCTAATGTTTACCGGAGGTATATTTGGGTTTGTCTTTATTTGATGTGTAATCCCAAAAGTAGTTGACAGGGTATGGCCGTCAAGACAAAATAAATGGTTGTAAGTACGGCAGATGTCAATAATCGATTTCTTTTCTTCACTATTTAGGTGATCTAGTGGAAGTTGGTTTTGAATTTTACTCAATCTGTCGTTTATATGGGTTTGAGTATCGAATGAGTTTAGATTATAAATATAGTAGTCATTACCATTTAAAAATTCTAAATTTAAATCTTGTAAGACGACATCTTCATTGTTGGCGTTTAGTACGGATATATATGGATATCCGTTTGTAGGCTCGGTTATAGCTGAAGAGGTATAAACTTGGGGACGAATTTCTTGTGAGAAATAAATCTGATTTGTTAGCCCGTGAATTGGTCCATATTTTATTATTTTTTCAGATCTAGCATAGCAGGTATGGTAATAGACTTTCGTTTACTAATGAAATCTGTGGTATATCTTTTCTCTTTGAAGTGGTATATTAAAGTATTGTCTTTATACTTTAGTATAGCGTTAAAATTTCGAAATAAGTCTTCACCTAAAATTCCGTCTTGACTTATTGGAAAATTTGCAGGCACTACATGAAATAAGAATTGGAGATTTACGCCTGGTGTTATTTCTATGTTAAGAAGGATTGTGCCTAGTGTTGATGTGGGAATGTTACCTATGCCTTTTAATTCAATTATATTGTTAGTATGAACCCAAAGCTCTTTATTTAATGTATTTATTTTTATTAAACTCAAGCTTGCACCTGTGTCCAAAAGCATAATGTTTTGATTTGAGATAGTATCTTTAGAAGCTATGTTAATTTTGCTTTTGAAACTAGAGGCATTATTTAAACAGCCTATATGAGCAGCAGACTTAGATTTGTTGTTGTGATTTTGTATTATTTCAGCAGTACGTGAATTATTCACATCACAGCTCAATGGTCCGTTTAGGAAATCTTGTAGATTATTTATTTGCGCGGTACTTCTATTTTGCCGGTGATTTTGGTTAAGAATAATATTGGATTTTCTTGTACAGTCTTTGTTTCTCAATGAATTGGGATATGTGGATATTTTTTGTTTAAAATTTTCTTGAATTGACTTTAGGTTTGGAATAGAGGATTTAGGAATTTGAGACTGTGAACGAAATGGATTTGATTTTTGGTTTTGAGACAGTGGATTATGAGAATTTGATTTGTTGTTTTGAGATGGTTGATTCAGTGGATTTAGTGAAATTGAATCTTCTTTTTGGGATCCATGATACAGTGGATGCAGAGAATATGAGTTTTCATTCTGGGATATAGTGGGATACAGTGGATTCGGTCGATACAGAGAAATTCAATCTTTATTTTGGGATTCTTGATGTAGTGGATACAGAGAAATTGAATCTTTATTTTGAGATTCTTGATGCAGTGGATACAGAGAAATTGAATCTTTATTTTGAGATTCTTGATGCAGTGGATTCAATGGATACAGAGAAATTGAATCTTTATTTTGAGATTCTTGATACAGTGGATTCAGTGGATACAGAGAAATTGAATCTTTATTTTGAGATTCTTCATACAGTGGATTTTCTTTGTTGTCGCTTTTACACCTTAATTTATGTGCTTTACCTGGGTCCGGGTGTTTGAAGGGCCAGGTTTTTGGTAGTTTCCCGAACTTTGTGAGGCTACAAATTGGGGTGAATTGCTTTGTTTGTTGTTAAACTGCCTTTTTTGCACTGGTCTATTGTGTGACCCAGATTTTTACAGTAACGACATGACATAGTATTAAAAAAAGAATTAGTAAAAGAATTAGGTCTGTAAATTCTGTTATTGTTCGAAAATCTGTTCGTGCTTTTCTGAAGACGACACTCGGTTGTGTTGTGTGTCTTTGTTCGGCAATTGTGACAGTATTTGTTTTCAGCTGTAACAAGAAGTTTTTCTTCTTCCATTGCAATATCTATAGCTTCGTCTAAATTTGTACATCTAGCGCTTTTTACCAGGGTTTTTAGCTGGGGTATTAGCCCATTACAAAAGCTATTCAAAATAGTTTTGCTGTTGAGGTTTTTGATGGCTATATTAGCAGCGTCATCTCCGGTGCTAGCGTTAGCATTATTAAGTTCGTCAAAAAGAGCGTTGGCCCTTTCCGCGAAGGCACTTATGGATTCTTTAAACCCTTGTTTAAACTGGAAAACTTCGGTCTGTATCACTTGCACCTACCGAGTTTTTCGGAAGTTCTTTATAAGTGCTTCTTTTAACTCTGCCCAAGCATTATAATCGTTATACTTGATTATAACATTACTAGCAAACCCGGCGAACTCCGTTTCGCCACCAGATGGCTTCGTTTTTGTAACATTTCGTTCGGGGATTAAAATATGAAGAAACATTATTTTTTTTGTTTTATATTTGAAAAGGAAAAATTTTATTTCATTTCACAACAGTAATGTATTCATTTCGATTACAAAAATGAAGTGAAATTTAGTTGAACTTCTCTACATAAGTAAAAAATGAAAGGGAATCCAAAGTAAATACTGAATCGAAGCGTTATACTTGTCCGCAAATTATCCGTTTCATTGAAGTGGTCTTTGGTAAACCAAAGTTTTTGTTTTTTGGTCTGACGTTAACACAAACAAAGCGGATGGTTTCCCAACTCGTGAACACGCAACATATATGTGAAAAACAATGATTTTCTAAATTTATCATGCAAACACTAAACGATTGGCCTTGCGACTTGTTAATTGTCATTGCGAACGCAAGGCGAACCGGAAATTGCAATCGTTTGAAGTCAAAGGGAAGATCAGTCGGAATCATTGGTATTCGAGGAATACATACATTTTCACCTGCGTACTTTCCGTTGATAATGGTTGCCTCAATCAAATTCGACATAAGTCTTTTCACCGCAAGTCGAGTACCGTTGCAAAGTCGCGGTGGATTCAAATTACGCAATATCATAATAACTAAACCAACTTTGAGTTGCAAGTTATGTGGTGAAAATCCTGGTAACTCCAGAGAGTTCAAAAACTCCGTTGGATAATTTACTACATCATCGGGATTTGTTATGGAATCAACGGATTTTTAAGTCACCAAATCGCCAGCGATTTTTGATTGAATGGTGAAATTCAGTGCGTGTACATCATTATTCTTTGCGGTGAGAATTGCTCGTTGACTTAACCAAGCATAATTCTGATTATTCTCACTAATGTTTGGGAAAACATTTTCAATAAGAGCTAATTGAGAGTCTACAAATTGGCAAAGGTCGTTGGTAATAATAATTAATCCAGTTGTCGCATCAACTGACACTTTTCCATTTCCAACAGCTAACAATTGTTTGGAAAATTGTGCAGCACTTTGATCATTTTGAAGTTGAACTCTCATATTAGTGGTTAGCGATAATGTGTTTACGTTATTGCACAAAAGTGATGCCTTCAGGCAAGCATTCAATTCATCTACAGGCGTTCCACGGGGAATTACTGGCAACGTCTGCCTGAAATCGCCTACCAAAAATATCATCAAGCCACCAAAGATGTTGTTACTTCGTCGAAGATCCTTCAGTGTGAAGTTAAGTGCTTCAAGTGATTTCTTATGTGCCATTGTGCACTCATCCCAAACAATGAGCTTGCATTGCATCAACAATTTTCCCATTGCACTGGATAGGAAATATTGCATGTTGGAGTATCAATTGTGTATAAATTGAGTGGCAACTTAAGCGCAGAATGTGCAGTACGACCGCCATCTAGTAGAGTTGCAGCAATTCCAGATGATGCTAACGCCAAAGCTATGTCACATCTTGATCGAATAGTGGCCAAAATCAATGAAATGACAAATGTTTTCCCTGTTCCTCTAGGTGCGTCCAAGAAGAATAGACCACCAGTATTATTGTCCACCGCTTGCATTAATGTTTCGTATACTTGTTTTTGCTGTTCATTCGGCAACGGCACATTATTTCGAACGAATTCCTGCAATGTATCAACACTGAATTGCAGCTCTCGATTTAATTCTTGGTTCAATGCATCGTGCATCGATCGATTTGGCGCAATCATTCCTACTTCAATCAGTAGCTTGTTTGCAATAGTCAAGCATTGATCCTCAATCGAAATCATTCCTTCATTGTAGATTTCATCGGTTTTGCATGTCGGGATTATTCGTTCGAATGCGCAAGCGATGTAAGATATCTTCACATATGTCGTCTTTGTATTTGTTCCATAACTGAATTGGTTGTGAAGGGAAACATGTGGTGATGATAATTGCGAACAGCGTTCGTATTTGGTTGGAATTTCTTTGTTGATTGATTCCAAGTGTAATACTTAGGCATTTAAACGTACATCAGCGTCGCTGCGAATAGATCTGCTTCACACATTGCAAAGAAGCTAGTCAATGTTGTCGATGGTCGTCTCTCAGCTCGTTGTGCAGCATTAGCCTCAGTGAAGTAAACTCTTTGTCCACTTTCCAAATGCTCTGCTGAATGTACAACTGTGGGATATCTTTCATGAATGTGAAATGACAATAATCGCCACAGTGCTTCGGTTTAGAATATAGGGCCCCTGAAACGTCAAAAAATTTAAAAATTTTCAATTCCACAAATATGAACTTTTACAATAGCTTTTTATGGGAAGCTAAACGGAGTTCCCTGCTTTTCTGTTGAAATTTTTCCTGAATTTTGTCTGCTATAAACCTCACGGAGCCCAAGACCTTTCCAACGAATGCAAAACCGTGGAAATCGGTTCGTGCGTTCTGGAGTTATAGCGTCAGGAAGGAAAAGCCGACTTATTTTTATATATAGTAGAGAATATGCCCGGTCAGTTAATTTAGATTTAACAACGTCGAGAAGTTCAGCCCTAAGAGATTCAGTGGTGGTCTTTTTAGATTGCAGTGTCTACCAATTGAATGAATCTGTCTATGTTTTTGGCAGTACCATCAAACTGAGGTATGAGTTTAATGGCTTGGGAAACGTTAAAAGTCATTGTGGTTTGTTTTTTGTTGGGATGGGAACAGCCATCTTACGGAGATGGCTACACAGTTCAAAATTCACCTTTTCTGGGTGCCGGGCCATAGAGACATTCCAGGAAATTGCAAAGCTGACGAACTTGCAAAAAGCGGAACAACTTTACCTCTGCTGGCTCATAATGCTAGCGTAGGTATCCCCTTAGCTACATGTAAACTCATGCTAAAGCAAGATACCATAGAGAAAACAAACTTCAGGTGGAATAACACCACCACCTGTGTAGCGACTAAACGAATTTGGCCTAATCTTAGCACCAAGCGCTCAAAACAATTAATCTCTCTGAGTAGATTGCACATTAGCTACGTTATAGGTGTCCTGACTGGGCACTGCTTAATAGGAAGGCATGCTATTCGACTTGGAGCCCCTGCAAATGATTTTTGTAGGAGTTGCATGGACGAAGAAGAAGAGGAGACAATCTCTCATCTTCTGTGCACATGCCCTGCCTTATCACAAAGACGTAGAATCCACCTTGGAGACTACTACTTTAACGATACCAGCGATCTAAAAAATTCAGACATTAGTTGTCTCCTACGCTTCATTCGAAGCTCCAATTGGTTCAACGAGTTAAGCTGATTAACTGATCCATGTGGTATCACAACGGACCATACTTTGGTCTAAGTGTGTTGGTCGTCCCAAACCAACACCAACTTTAACCTAACCTAAATGCTCTGCTGAATGTACAACTGTGGGATATCTTTCATGAATGTGAAATGACAATAATCGCCACAGTGCTTCGGTTTAGAATATAGGGCCCCTGAAACGTCAAAAAATTTAAAAATTTTCAATTCCACAAATATGAACTTTTACAATAGCTTTTTATGGGAAGCTAAACGGAGTTCCCTGCTTTTCTGTTGAAATTTTTCCTGAATTTTGTCTGCTATAAACCTCACGGAGCCCAAGACCTTTCCAACGAATGCAAAATCGTGGAAATCGGTTCGTGCGTTCTGGAGTTATAGCGTCAGGAAGGAAAAGCCGACTTATTTTTATATATAGTAGAGAATATGCCCGGTCAGTTAATTTAGATTTAACAACGTCGAGAAGTTCAGCCCTAAGAGATTCAGTGGTGGTCTTTTTAGATTGCAGGTCTACCAATTGAATGAATCTGTCTATGTTTTTGGCAGTACCATCAAACTGAGGTATGAGTTTAATGGCTTGGGAAACGTTAAAAGTCATTGTGGTTTGTTTTTTGTTGGGATGGGAACAGATGAAGTCTAAGTTTTTTGGCTCACCTTGTGTGATGGGTGTAGTAAAAATGGAGTCTAAATTCTGTGATTCACTTTGTGTGGGTGGAGTGAGAGTGGATTCTAAATTTTCTGACTTACTTAGTGGGGATGGAGTAACGACCATAAGCTCACTATCTGAGGATCGATCTACGGGGACGTGGAATCTTTCTATTTCTAGGCGAAATATTTAGATTAAACCCAGACAAACCAAAAGGAACTTTAATTTGGAATTCATTAACAATAATTAACAAGGAGGAGAGAGGGGAGAGAGAAAAAAAATTATAGGAAAACTGGTTACAAAATAAAATGGAGTTATAAACATTTAAATTATATAACAATTATAAGAAAAATATATATAAATTACAATATTTTGCTTACAATAACATGTTGATGTTGTAGTTGTTGAAATTTTGATGATGATGTTGAGATATATGTATTTATTTGCCTTGGCGTGGCAATTTCTTCCTTCCTTCCTTCTTTCGTACACAGGAATTCGCTTTCCTCTGTGGGATGTTGTTCACTTTTTTTTTTAGTTTTTTCAGTCACTTTTTTTTTTTTGAAATGCAGACATATATTTTTGTTTCTGTTTATCATCAGGGACAAACCTTGACTTGATATTGCGTTATAAATATTTGATTTTGTTTTTTTTTTTTTATAAGAAATTGTTACTGTTCACTGATTGATTTCACTTGAAAAAATTTGTTTTTATTTATTTGCTTTCACTAAAAAAAATGTGGATGTTTCGGGATTAAAACCAGATGCTTTGGTTTTAGTATCCCACCGCTGCCACCATTTGTTGTATTCCAACAGAACACAAAAATAAAACACGACTTCTTTCGTTTATGTTTAAAATTAGAGTGACTCAAACTCTACTCATTATTTCCTTCGTTACCTATTCCGAGACCTAGATCATCACTTCTTTCGAATCAACCACGCATTCTATTTTTTAACGAGTGCACCATATGTTGTAATTGACATACTTGCACTCCATGGGTCAGTATTGTTTATGTTTGCAATATGACCCATGTCGTTGTTTTGTTGTTTGGTTGACATAGTTCGATTGCTGTTCCTTTCAAAGTGTAAAGTATGACACACGAGGAACCTTTAGTAATAATCGAACTATGTCATGTGTCTTGCAAGCGATTCTTTGGAATTGTGTGTGGTCTCCAGTACTCAAGTTTAATGGCACAACAACTCGGATAACATTTTGAACTAAAACAAAAATCCCTCGAGGTACGAAAGAGACACAATCAAACCAGAAATTGTTTTAAATTAAGCATCATGTTATAAACAGTAGAAGGGTTCACATTTTCGCCAGCTCGTAAATCCACTTAAACACATTGTGAGGAGTTAGAAAAACTTGCTAATCAGCAGGAATATCCTTTTAACGATTTAAATTTTAAAGTTCTTAAAAAATTCTTCATTATGATGATCATAATCATGCTCGCAACGTCGCTAAATATTTAACGTCTTTCATTT
The DNA here is from genome assembly GCA_920104205.1 of Eupeodes latifasciatus. Taxonomy (NCBI): domain Eukaryota; kingdom Metazoa; phylum Arthropoda; class Insecta; order Diptera; family Syrphidae; genus Eupeodes; species Eupeodes latifasciatus. Next base: position 242,082,276 of record OV049924.1, read on the forward strand.
GACCCATAGCCCACTTAACTATGTATATCAAATTGCTGATTGCAAAGGCCATTAAAATAATCGTTTATTGATAGTAAAGAACACTATGAAGTTAATATGAAGATAGGAGGTCTTCAGGTATCTGCGGATTTATTATACATAAAGCAGTTGACCGAAGCTTTTATCTTGGGAATGTACCTGCTTAAAAAATAGTAAAAAATAGGAGGGAGGAACTCACATTTTGTCAATTGGTACTAACGAAACGTCGTGATAAATTATGTCTATAAGGGCGCAAGCCTCTGTCAAATTTACAAAAAGATCCATCAACGGATTAGCAAAAACAAAAGTATACGTACACTTCAAAAATTGTCTAAGACAACCAACGTAGCCGTTCTGCCTAAAATTCGACGTACCATTCCGGCGAAGGTATTACCCTAGAAACCCAGCCATACAAAAGGTAATAGACAAAGAAATAAATTAAATTCCTCGTGAAGACATATAGTATACCAATAGTCTTAGAAAAAAAGAAAAACGACACGTGGAGGGTCTGCGTTCATTATAGGCAATTGATCGAGGTATCTATATATTATTATTAGTAATATTGAATAAGCTCAGACAGGCAATATATTTATCTACAATAGATCTGAAACAAGGATATTGCCAAATACTATTGGAGCCAAAATCCGCTACCGCGTTTACAGTCCCAGATCTTGGTTTATATCAATGGAAAGCATTGCAATGTGACCTTAACTTAGCATCAGCAACGTTCCAACGCATGTTAGATTCAGTCCTAGGCCCCAATATTGATCCATATTCTGTAACATTCCTTGACGACATTATAGTGATTTGAATATCACTTATTACATTTGAGAGCAGTTTTTAAGTGACTCCAATCAGCTAATCTAGAGATCAATTCGGACAAGTGTGAATTTTGAAACAAAATTGGACTTTGCGTCAGATGAAACGAGTAAAGGAAAAACCAAGCCGATTTCCAGATTATCGAATACATGATAATCGCCGCATCTTAATATCTGATAATTTTACACAATTTACGAGTCAGCAATTCTAAGCATATTTTTAAGAGATATGCGTTAAACAGTTTTTAACCGCCCTATATACACCACAAGAGAATCCTACCAAGGAGGTGAATTGCGTGCTGAAGGTGATAACAGCGCAACATATCCAAACAAACCAATAGACATGGAATGAATTTGCCAGAAATAGTTTTCGCTATCAACACAAGTAAACACTCCACCCAGGGGTTTCACTAGCTTTCTTTAATTATGAGAGGGAACTAAGGGGATAGAAACTGAAACCAACTCTCTCCAACAAGTTCGAATGAAATCTCTACGAACTTGTAACTCAGCCCGGAAAAGCTGAGCAACGTTTTGGCCAACATAAAAAACTTTTGAACTACGCAGTATAAATATGTGGTGAATTCGTGCAGTGGAGTGGTCTCTTCTGAAAATATTAACTAGCCATTCAGTTAACGAGCTTGATGGTGAGTTCTAGACAATGGACCAGGTGAAAACCAACAACTTATTAGAACATGGGGTATACACATGCTATTATAACTATATCATTATACTATATTGTGTGCTGATAAGTAGCAACCCCGTATAATTGTCTTAATGAATTTGAGAATTCACACTTCGTCATCGTATAATTAGTTAAGAAATCACCCTAGAAACGACCAGATTATGTGGTGTTCATGTTCAGTTGTGAAGAAGTCATCAACATCACTAATAGGACTAAGCAGTGTTCACCCGTTGATTTTTCGGATATATATGTCCTTTGATATTGCCGGGTTCACCCGTTGATTTGATTGATATGTCCGTTGATTGACAGTTGAGTACTTTTACTTCTAAGCTAACGAAATCATTGGTGCATACCAGTAGAGCTCGAGAAACCCCGTGACCTGAATTACACCTCAAAACTTTTAGAAACTTAACCTTTAAAAATCTAGGAAAACGATCATATTTCGATAACTTTCCGAGAAGCCAATAATTTTTTTTTTTTTTCAGCCAGAGAGTCGAGGAAGATTGCCAAACAAATACGCGTACATTCGATTAAAGCTACAACGCCAGTTATAGTAAGTGAATTTAAAACGTATTTTGAAAGCTCACTCTCGCAGTTGATAAAGTTAATATCTCATACGCTCTCCCTCAGAAAGAAAAATACATAAGTTATTCATCGATACTCTATTAGTTTTCTTGAATGGACTTTTAACTAGATTGGAAAAAAAAACTGTGTTTAAAAGCAACTATTCTATACTGTGGATCAAGTTTAATATCTATCATGAATAATTCAACTTCAACTTCAACTTCAACAAACGAGAAACTATATTCTACTCTTTTCATTGATCTTATGTCTTAAGTCTGCTTTTGATAGCATTGAAATGCTTTTATTTATAATCTATAGACTCTCTTTTTCAGGATACTTCTGCAGCTGTTTAAGATGGTTGACGAAGAACAGTGTGCGAAAAATGGTTTTAAAAAAACTTTGAAATAAATGTGTAGGTATAATCGATACAAATATCTCGGCGTGATGTTCAATTACAATATGCCTCGAGTATCTTAAAATTCCATAAACGCAATTCTATTCCGTGTCAAAAGCCATTATAAAGAAGACAATTTTCTAGAGCTAATAGAATGGTTGGATCTTTTTCATGGATCTTCTTTGGATTTTTCTTTTGAAATATGGTAAACCTACTTGAAAGTACTAGCTTACATAACAAAGGTGGGCGTTTCTGTTATAACCTTTAACAAGACTTCCTGCAACTTTTATATCAACTAGTTTCCTTTCACGCTTAAAACTAGCCTTCGGCTCTGAGACTAGATATTTTCTAAATTATTAATATATTTCAAAAGCTATGTCATTTGATCATCCTAATGTAAATTTCTATTTTTACATATTCATTTATAAATTGTAAAGTCGACAATAGAAAATTTTTATCAAGTATAATCAAGTGGCGAGGCGTGAATAATTTCAAATGGTACGTTGAAGAAAAGTTTGTAACCAACAATTAAAATTTAAAGTTTGCTTGAAATTTGTTCGTGCAATGTATGTCTTCGCATCAAGCCAAAAAGTCAAGTATTTAGGAACAACTTTGCTCTACCTTTAGTCATTTTATTAAATGTAACAATGAGCTTAACGCACAAAAAAAGTGGTTTCGAAAGAAACTCATTCAATCCTAATACACGCGCATTATTTTTGTATGCAATTTGAGTATCACTTTATTAAAATGAAATAAAATATACATTGAAAAAATAAGAAACAATTCTGCTGAGAAAGCAGCTTAAAAAAATAATAATGTATTTTCCATAGGAATCAAAAAATAAAATGCTCGCAGTCATAAGGCAAACACCAAACGAGCACGTCTTGCTTTTTTTTCAAATTCTTGTTACCCTACAAAACATGTATTTGGCGCAGTCGGCACTATTGGTTATAAACTGTAATCAAGCTTAGCATCATAAAATCGCAACCCTATTCGAGGTTAACGAACAGATATAACCAAAAAGTGAACATTTTTGGATACAAAAAAAAATTAAGTTTTTGAAAAAAAAGTGTAACCGGAAATAAAAAACAAAGTTTTGCAACTTCTTATGACTCAAATTAAAAACAAAAAAGTATAACAGTACAAAGTGATTAAGAACTGGAAAAATACAATTTTTTTTTGTAATAATCTCCTATGTTCCTAACATGGAGCAAGAAAATTTAAATCGGTTAGTGCAGGCTATTCAAGCTTTAGCAGTGAGACCGCAAGAACACAGTGCAACCGTGAGAATTCTGAAAGAAATAGCATATATCCGCGAATTTGAAGGGAATAGTGAAACATTAACACAATTTTTACACGTAGTGGCAAACCATATAAATGCAGTGCGGGAAGCAGAAAGAAATGAACGTTGGCAAGTAATTTACAACTCGAAGATTACAGGAAGAGCTAAGAAAATATTACTACATAACCAACCAGCATCATGGACAGAAGCTAAAGAACTCCTAAAACAACACTTCAGACCCAACATCAATTACAAAGATATTGCAAATAAGATATCATATCTAAAGGTAAATTCTATATCAGACTTAAATTATAAAATAGGACAAATAATTCAAGAAGTAAACACTTACTCAACATACGAAAATAATTCAAATGAAGCAAAACAGAGTTTCTATGTATTAATTATTTACTGAATAAAACAATTAGCTATAGGGAACCCATCTAGAGAAATAAAAGACATTTATGATATCCGCAAAATAAAAGACATTTTGTGTACTTATATAGGATGTGACAAATGCAACATACAAATAGATATAAGAGCTAATAGATTTAATAATTTTAGCAACTCTTAAACTATCAGACAAAATAATAACAATTTTAATCAAAATTTTGCAAGAAGAAATGAAAACAATAATAATTTCAACCAAAATTCTCAAAGACAAAACAACAATTTTCCAAATAATTCCAATCCCTCGGTACATTACAAAAACACATCAGGACAATATCGACAATCAATTTTCCCAGACAGCCCCGTTGAGAGGGGGAAAGGGGGGAACCCCCCCGGGCCCGGGATTTTCTAGGGGCCCGTAAAATTGAAAGCAATGAGAATATACTCTATTTATCATCAACATACATACCTATTTCCACATATTTTTAGAGGCCCGAAAATTTAAAATCATTCATGCTTTCGCAATCGGGCCCCTGTTTGCATGTTATCTGCCAATCTATCAGTCACAAGCTTGCCGATCTGGGCCCCTGATTATTATTGGTGTGCATTTTTGTAAATATTTAATGGAAAATTGGGCAACTCTGAACTATTGAAAGAAAGTTATAATAAATTGTTTCGCTTTTCTTATTTAACCTTCAAGCGGGCGCGCGTAGCCGAATCGACCGCGATTAGTACATTTTCGTTCATATTATTATTTTTACCCATCATATGTAATTCTCATTTCTAGTAGCCTTTTTCATAATTTGAAGTACTTTTTTGACAAATTAGACTTTAAAGACAATGATAATGTATCTGAGTACAAATCAATAAATAATTATGGAATAATTAGTGCTTTGTTTCTCTTGTTCATCCGATAGGTCTTTTCGGTTACGCGCGCCCGCTCCCGTTACAAATGACCGCGCGCCCGCTTGAGGGTTAATTTAACGTAAATTTCAAATTTATTTTATTTTAAAAATTTTTAAAGTCAAAATAAGGGGCCCTGCAAATTAAAACAAAACACAAATTTTTATTTCGGTTTCTGTTTTTATAAAGTTTCTTTTCTTCTATTTTTGTTTCTGCTGTAAACGAAATTTTTGATTCGGTTTCGGAGGACCGGAAAATCCCACCAGGGTATTAGGAATACGAGGCGATGGCAATCTTATTGGAGAGCCAAATAATGGTAATTTTTTGGGCATTTTGGAATTAGTTAGTCATTATGACCCTTTACTTCAGGAGCACTTGGAAAAAGTAAGAATTTCACAACAAGAACACAAACGTTTGCAAGTCCACTAATTTTCCGTTGAGATTCAAAATGAGTTCATTAAAATTTGTGCCCAACATGTGAATTCAGCTATTTTGAAGGAGATTGAAAACGCCAAATACTTTGCTAGAATTGTCGATGCAACACCCTATTCAAGTCATGTGGAACAAAACACATTTATTTTGCGATATCTGCGCTTGGAAGAAAATGTGTTCACCATCCAAGAACGGTTTTTGGAATTTGTCGATTGCAACAAAAAAACTGGCACCGCAATAGCTGATTTGATCTGCGAAACATTGGCAAAGAACGAAATCCCTTTAGAAGACTGTTGTGCACAAAGCTATGACAATGGAAGCAATATGAAAGGACAGTATAATGGTCCGAATGCCGTGTATTCACCATGTGCAGCTCACAGCCTTAACTTGTGTGGAGTCGATTCAGCGAAATGTTGTACTGCCGCAATCACATTTTTTGGAGTAAAAGCAGGGGCGATTCCTCATAGTCAGCGGGTTTAGCGGCGCTAAACCAAGAATTTTAGAATTAATTAAATTAAAGAATAATTTTGTAATATGAATATTATTTGGAAATTGAATTACTAACCAACTCAACAGTTGACCATTATGTTAAAAAATTCGGTTGTAGTTACATAACTTGCATCTTGCAATCAAAGTCAAAGTGACTTTTCTTCAAATAATTTTCATTTCATGCAATACAACTCTCATACAATACCAAATCTATCTTGAAAAATTGGGCTTGGGCACCGCAAAAGTTTGCGCTATCAAATTTCATACATTCTACACATACAGATAAATACACACATTCAAATAAAAGCCTGTACAAATAAGTAGAAGGGTAAGCGCAAAAAAAAAGCGATAACCAGGCGAAGTATACAGGTACACATTAAAGACACACAACACAACAGAGAGGAAGACCAGGCGCGACCAAGAGTTTGATGTCTTCTCTCTTTATACTTCGTATGGACTATGGAAGAAAGAACAACACTGACGAATCGAACATGGTCGTCGAACACGGCAACTATTTATACTTTATACATAATACCACAGATAAGAAACTATACAGATGTCTCATCCCCATAGAAGAAAATGTCCCATATTTTTTTCACTACTCCTTGGCTATCAACTGACAAAAAGCTTTTTGTCAGTTGATCTTCAAGCACAAAAAGCTGTTTTTGATTGCACATATTGGCTTGCCAGTATGCCTGTTCAAAGCTATGTGTATAACTACAAACAATTCTAAAGTTGTTTTTTCTCTCAAGTCAACGTCCATAGAGACAAAGAAAAAAAGAAACTGTTTTGGTTTCGATGATGTTTTGGTGCCGATGATGTTACCATATTTCAGTTGCTATTGTTCAAGCGATGTAGGTATTTTATGCTATTTATGCTATTTATTATTGAATATGAAAATAAAAACCATAGTTATTAATTTTTCCATGTTATATTTTACTATATCAAATAAAACAATATACATATATGTTGAAAATACATTTAAGAAAGGAAGAGAAGATGAGTTAGGTGCAAGACATTTTAAAAATAATTTGTATGGATTCCTATGGTAACACTGATGCAAATGTACGTGCGCCGCTGGTGAGCGTATGAGGCTTAGTTTTGGTTGCCTTCCTTATTTTGATTTTTTTTGATACATATATTGAACGCATGTGTGTATGTCATGTATCCATAGATATATGTATATGACAAAAGGGTAAGTTTCAATTTCGGTCTTTTTGTTGTTTGTTGATTGTTTGTTTGTTGTCCTATGCAAAACGTAAGTTGCGTATTTTGTGAACTTAAACAGGTGTAGGTAGGTACTCATGTAAATAATTTCGATACAAAAAAGAGGCTCGGATGTGACCCACACTGATAACTTACTATTGATGCCCACTTAAATTTTTCAAAATTTATTTTTTTTATTTGGAAAAATTGTATTAGTAAGTAAGTATGCAAAAATATACATTTAAGCTGTTTTCTGTGGAAATAGATGTATCGAAAAGTTAAATTAATATATTTTGAAAGAAGTTTGGTTTCTCTAAAATAAACATTATCTTATGTTACATTAACAACAATATTTCTATGGGATGAAACAACTTTAAAGTCAATATCTTTCTTTATTCAATCTAATTTATAAATTCAATTAGGTTAATAATTTTTTTTTTTTTTTTTTTTGCTTAAGGTTTTTAGTTTTCTGTAAAATAAAAAATTGTTGTTAATAACAACAATTTGTACAATTTCTTTCTTTCTTTTTTCTTTCTCCTTTACCCGATATTTCAGTTTAAGAATCAATTTCACGTTTTTTTAGTACTTTTTTTTAGGTTTAAATTAAAGGAAAAAACTATCGGTTGATTAACTTTTTATTTTAAACTATATTTTAAACATTTTTTGTATTAAATTAAATAAGTTTGAAGTCAATATCTTTCTCTGTTTTCAAGATGCTTTAGTAGAAACTATTTTTACCAGTTTTTAGTAGTTTTCTAAAAAAAATAGTTAATTGGGATGTTAAAATAATTCTGTTAAGTTTTGTTTAGAAGTTTGTATATGTTTAATACATCACTGCTCTTAGCCTATTTAAGCAAAGGTGGTTTTATAAAAAGTTTAAGAGACAATTTTTGGCCTTGACAATTAAAAATAAAATATCGTAAGTATTTATAATTATTTATTTTATTATTGATCTTTTATAAAATTTTATAAAATTGAAGCTTTATTAGGTCTAAATAAATTTCCCATAAATATATCGCATTTTGCAAAACCAACAGCTAATTTTATAAACAAAATAAACCGGCTTTTCGACCTTTTAAATGGAAAACCAGCTATTAAAAAAATGATCAAAATCTAATATTCATAAGAGAAATGAAAACATATATTCTCAACATTCAGCCTATTAATTCAAGAAACAAAGCGTTTTGTTTCAAAGGTTTTGCCTTAAGTATTGAGAGCATTTTGCAAATACAAAAAGCATTATATATAGACCATAATGATTTATATTATTTAAATATTAACAAATTTAACCAAGATCCCTTAGAAAATTTATTTGGAAAGATAAGAGCAAGAAATGTTAATAAAAGTAACCCGAATGCTGCTGAATTTGGCTCCCTTCTAGCAAAAGTTATAGCTATGAAATTTGTATTCAAATCTAAATGTTCAAACTGTGAAGAAGACGATACAGAATATCTTAAAGTTGATTGGAATGCTATTTTACAAACCAATGCTGAGGAACAAATATCGATTTCGTATGAGCTACCGGAGAGTGAATCATTTGAGAATATAGAAAACGACATGAATATTGATAATAAATTAAATGCTTTACCGCCTGAAGACACGATATTGATAAAGGTGCCGGAAATCGACGATCTTGCTACCAGATACTATGCAGGCTATTGCCTTTTTAAATCGATGAAAAAAATGAATAGTATCTGTGAAAACTGTATTCAACAAATGTCAAAAGATAAGCTTCAATTTGATTTAACGGAAATATTAATTAAATTGAGAGAATACGAAACCTCAAAAGAAAATACGGTTCTTATATGGCCTTCTGAAAATTTTTTCCAAGTCTGTAGTCTTCACGTAAAAATATTTACAACTTTCTTCAAAAAAACACCTTTTATATCGAGATTAAAAGAAAACATTGTAAGAGAATGTATAAACGCAACAAACAGACAATATCCTAGCTGGTTCGATGATTCCGATGAATGCTATGCACATAAAATTGACATCATACATTTTTTAATAAAAGTCTTACTTTGGAAAAATTGTAAATGGGTAATTGACACAAAAGATAAAAGGTATAAAAATCCTAGAACTAAAATAAAAAAATTAATGAATGTTATGAACGCGTAGCTCAAACAAAAACAATAAAAAAACAAATACATAACCAATTTACATATATATTTTTCAATTCAATTCAATTTCAATTTATTGTATACATATTATTAACATTTGTACATTAAGATTAATATCTTTTATAGTACATAGAGATAAGATAAATAGGAACTAATTTAGTTATTTATGTATTCAATTTAAATTCACTAACTTAGAACTAAATTTAAATTTACAAAATTCTGAGTTTTTATTTTAGAGATAGTAGCAAAGAAGTGTGAGATTTTAAGAATATATATAATTATATATATATATAAATGTACAATTCAGCGGGTGGTAGGTGGGTGGGGGTCGATATTCTGCCACGTCCACGTTCGTGACCCCTGGAAACTATTTAAGCAAAGGCAATTTTATAAAAGATCAATAATAAAATAAATAATTATAAATACTTACGATATTTTATTTTTAATTGTCAAGGCCAAAAATTGTCTCTTAAACTTTTTATAAAACCACCTTTGCTTAAATAGGCTAAGAGCAGTGATGTATTAAACATATACAAACTTCTAAACAAAACTTAACAGACCTATTTTAACATCCCAATTAACTATTTTTTTTAGAAAACTACTAAAAACTGGTAAAAATAGTTTCTACTAAAGCATCTTGAAAACAGAGAAAGATATTGACTTCAAACTTATTTAATTTAATACAAAAAATGTTTAAAATATAGTTTAAAATAAAAAGTTAATCAACCGATAGTTTTTTCCTTTAATTTAAACCTAAAAAAAAGTACTAAAAAAACGTGAAATTGATTCTTAAACTGAAATATCGGGTAAAGGAGAAAGAAAAAAGAAAGAAAGAAATTGTACAAATTGTTGTTATTAACAACAATTTTTTATTTTACAGAAAACTAAAAACCTTAAGCAAAAAAAAAAAAAAAAAATTATTAACCTAATTGAATTTATAAATTAGATTGAATAAAGAAAGATATTGACTTTAAAGTTGTTTCATCCCATAGAAATATTGTTGTTAATGTAACATAAGATAATGTTTATTTTAGAGAAACCAAACTTCTTTCAAAATATATTAATTTAACTTTTCGATACATCTATTTCCACAGAAAACAGCTTAAATGTATATTTTTGCATACTTACTTACTAATACAATTTTTCCAAATAAAAAAAATAAATTTTGAAAAATTTAAGTGGGCATCAATAGTAAGTTATCAGTGTGGGTCACATCCGAGCCTCTTTTTTGTATCGAAATTATTTACATGAGTACCTACCTACACCTGTTTAAGTTCACAAAATACGCAACTTACGTTTTGCATAGGACAACAAACAAACAATCAACAAACAACAAAAAGACCGAAATTGAAACTTACCCTTTTGTCATATACATATATCTATGGATACATGACATACACACATGCGTTCAATATATGTATCAAAAAAAATCAAAATAAGGAAGGCAACCAAAACTAAGCCTCATACGCTCACCAGCGGCGCACGTACATTTGCATCAGTGTTACCATAGGAATCCATACAAATTATTTTTAAAATGTCTTGCACCTAACTCATCTTCTCTTCCTTTCTTAAATGTATTTTCAACATATATGTATATTGTTTTATTTGATATAGTAAAATATAACATGGAAAAATTAATAACTATGGTTTTTATTTATATATTCAATAATAAATAGCATAAATAGCATAAAATACCTACATCGCTTGAACAATAGCAACTGAAATATGGTAACATCATCGGCACCAAAACATCATCGAAACCAAAACAGTTTCTTTTTTTCTTTGTCTCTATGGACGTTGACTTGAGAGAAAAAACAACTTTAGAATTTTTTATAGTTATACACATAGCTTTGAACAGGCATACTGGCAAGCCAATATGTGCAATCAAAAACAGCTTTTTGTGCTTGAAGATCAACTGACAAAAAGCTTTTTGTCAGTTGATAGCCAAGGAGTAGTGAAAAAAATATGGGACATTTTCTTCTATGGGGATGAGACATCTGTATAGTTTCTTATCTGTGCCTATATCTAACATTCTTCTTCATTCCGCTCTTCGAAGAAACTTGCTCGGGTCTTAAAACATCGCAAATTTCTGTACAAAGCCGAGTCTTCAAATAATTTTCGTCTTCTATCTTCTTTTTTAATTTAAATCAAAACAATTACTAAAAGTTAAAGTAGCTATTATTGAGAAGTTATAATTGGTTTAACTAAGCTAAATTGTCTTTTTTGATTAGTAAATTGCTAAAATGGCTTTAAGATTTTACTAAATTGTTTAAAATGTTGAACCATTGACGTGGAGCTTTTGTATCTTACTCAAAATGTTGTAAGACTTTTAGAAACATCGAAGCAATGCCTTAAGTTGTTAAACGTTTAACTGTTCGACCTATTTGTCTTAATTTTTATTTATTTTTGAATATGGACAATAGACACAGATAGAAACGACTTTTTTTCAATTTCTTATTATAATCTTTTGAACCCTAACTAAAAATTAGATAATTTAAGTATATTAGAAGCTAAACTACCAAAAGACCAAATTAAAACCTCGCATGAAAATAGACAATTATGACAAAAGGTATATTTTATTTCAATATAATAAATTCAAAAATTATTACTTTCAAAAATTATATCGATATGCTTTTAAGGTACTTTAATCTTAATCAGCTTATAGCAACAATATAATGAATCCTTTCTTCTTCTCTTTATATTATAACGTCATTTGAAATATGTAAAGGTACTCGTATCTTGTATTGAAACTGCACACAAAAACTGTTTACTAAGACAGATTTAAAAAGAATTTCTTATCGAATCCTGGCAGAAAATATCTTCAAGTACGTAGATTCACAGACAGAAACAATTGAGTAAAAAAAAAAACTAAACAAATTTCAAAACAAGGCCATAATATTCAACAAGGACCTTACCAATACCGCAATGTATTTTTTCTTTTCATTTTCAGATTGAGTAGTATTTTATTTTGCATAAATCAGTATAATAGGTGTTGTAACCGCACATTTTACAATACAGTGATTTGATAAATATGTCTTACATCTGAAATATTATTTTATAGTTTAAACAAAAAATATTAGGGCAACGAAATACTTGAAGGAAAAGCAAAGAAAAACCTTCAATTTAAATTAAAAAAAAAAAAAAAAAAAAAAATGACTAGAATTTGATTCAGTTGTGTTTAACAAACATTTTTAAATAGAATTGAATTCTTGGATAATGGAGTATAATATAAATAATAAATAAATTAACAAATCAATATAATTAACACAAAAGTGAATATACAAATATATAAATAAATAAAAACAATTAATGATTTAATAAATAAAAAGAAAATAAATAAATAAGAAAATAAATAAATAAATAAAAAAAATAAATAAATAAATAAAATAAATAAATAAATAAATAAGTAATAAATAAATAAATTAATATAAATAAAAAAGGTAAGTAAATATAAATAAATAAATGAATAAGTACATAAATGAACGAATAAATAAATAAATGGATAAATTATTACGAAAAAAACAATTTATATGTAGATATAGTGAAAAAAAAAAATAAAAAAAAAAAAAATAAATAAAAACGTAAATAGATAGGTAACTGAACAAATATTTATCACAGATTGATTTGGTTTATAAGAGGGTTATCAGATGAATTACATCTAAGCGCAAAGTTTGCTTCTAGCTTTTGAATTCGTTCGGAGATCAATTCAACATTCGTTTCTTGATGAAGGTCACAAGTGGAATAACGGAATGGTAGATTAAGCATCATTTTTAATAATTTATTTTGTGAAACTTGGAGTTTTTTAATGTGACATAGTGCAGCCCTTCCCCAAACAGGACTTCCATATAACAAAATTGCCTGAAATATCACTTTCATTATGATCACTTTATTTTCAATAGTTAGAGCAGATCTTCGATTTATAAAAGGGTAAAGCAATTTGATAGCTATATTTACTTTCTTTATAGTACAATTAATATGGTGGTTGAATGTTAGTTTGGTGTCAAGATGTATACCTAGATATTTTACAGAATTTTCCCAAGCTATGTCTATTCCATTTATCTGAATAAATTGGTTGCTGGGGAGATAACAAGACTTTCTTTTCCTTGAAAAAAAGATAGCTTGAAATTTATCAGCATTTAACTTGATTTTCCATTTGTTGTAAAAATTGCTTAATATTTCAACAGCTTGAACTAAATTACTCTCAATGTTGAGAGCAAGTTCATCTGAAGAATATATTGCTGTGTCGTCTGCAAAAATGGCAATTTCACAGAGCGGAATGGTTGGGATATCTGAAGTATATAAATTATACAAAAGAGGGCCCAAAACAGAGCCTTGGGGGACACCAAAATTGAACGTAAATAAAGACGAAATACCACTGTTGACATGAACACTAAAACATCGATCGGAAAGAAAACTTTGAACAATTTTACAAAGATATAACGGAACTTTAAATTTAATCATTTTATAAATTATTCCTTTATGCCATACTGAGTCAAAAGCCTTCTCAATATCTAAAAGTATCATACCCGTCGATTTACCTTGGATTCGTTTACTTTTGACATGTTGACAGATTCTTTTCACCTGATGAGACGTAGAGTGAAATCTGCGAAAACCAAATTGTTGATCGGGGAATATTTTTTCATCGGAAATATATTTTAGCATCTTTTCTTTAAGAATCTTCTCATAAATTTTGCTTAAACTACTTAGCAGGCTAATGGGTCTATATCCGCTAGCTAAATCGGGAGGTTTTCCCGCCTTACAAATTGGAATGATTTTTGCAATTTTCCATTTAATTGGAAAATATTGCATTTTTAAACATGCATTTATTATGAACGTAAGAAACTGAATGCCTTCTTTCGAGAGATGTTTAATATAGGTGTTTTTGATATTGTCTAGCCCACCTGTTTTTTTAAGTTTTAAATCTTTGATAATGATGTTGAAATCTTTAGTTGAAACAAATGCATTTGAAGGTGTTAATAAATTTAAATTATTGAAATTGTCGATTTTTGAATCAACTAATGCGTTTGTTTCACTATCACCTAAATGTTCTGAGACTCTATGATTTTTTAAAAAGCGCTCAGCGAACACATTAGCTTTATCCTCGTTAGAACATACAATCTCATTATTTTCCCTGAGGAATGGAATTTTCCTATTTTTATTTTTTGTAATTTTAACAATATTCCAGAAGGGCTTTCCATTCTTATCAAGCGTACTCAATTTGTTGTTCCATTCCTTGTTTCGAAGATGTAAAATTTCTCTCGAAATTAATTGATTGAAATGAGAAACCATATTTTTCGAAAAAGGCTGGCGGTATCTTTGCCAATTCCTTCTATGAATATTTCTCAGTTTTATCATTTCCAAAACATGAGAAGGAAGTGTTTTGTTTAGAAAAGAATCTTCTTTAAGTTTTTTGGGAACGCATTTTTCCACGGACGATAAAATACCTTGAGTAAAGATTTGTACAGCGCAATCTACATCATCAAAAGAAGATATGTTGTTCAAATCCATAGACACATTTTGAAGTTCTGCATTCATGGTTGTTTGAAATAATTTCCAATTTGCTTTGTGAAATTGTTGGATATATTGCACTTTTTTTTCACCCGACCAAGGGAGACGACAAAGAACAGGGTTGTGATCGGAACTCAACGCATCTATAGAAATTGGGTTAACTAATTGACAAGACATGTTAGTAAAAAACAAATCAAGGACGGATGGAGATCCATGGGAACCAGCGGGAAAAAACGTGGGACTAGGAGGGAAAAGGATATTAATAGGAAAGAAATGTGGAAATTGAGTTAGTAGATTCCCCCAACAATTTGCCCTTATACATCCCCAATCTTTGTGTCGACAATTAAGGTCGCCACCTAGCAAGAATTCACCACTAGTAGAGAAAAGCTGCCTTAAGTCACGCTTAAAGAAATCTTTTTTTAGATCCGATGAAGTTCCACCAGGAAAGTAGATACAATAAATCTTAACCTCATTTCCGCTCAAAAGCTTAACCGATATCCCTACATTCTCTATCAAGCGTGTTCTTATCACAGGTAAGAGTGAATGTTGAATTGATCTCTTCACGAAAATTGCTACTCCACCACCCCTTTGCTCAGACCTATCTACTCGATAACACTGAAAATCAGAAGAAGGAAGTGTATCTACATTTGTTAGCCATGTTTCAGTTACTAAAGCAACGTCTACTTTTTGGCTATTTAAAAAATTCAAAAATTCAAAATATTTGTTCCTTATTGACTTAGAATTCCAAGTTATAATATTTAAATTATTCAAAATGTTACTTGCCATTGGGATATAGAAATTTACAAGCTAAATGTGCGATTACATTGAATTGTTCAATTTTGTTTTTACAAACAGATAAGCTAGTGATCATTTCCATACAAAGGCTGTTGAGTTCTTCCATCGAAAATAAAGTTGTGTTGTTGTTGTTAGATGTACTTGCACTTGTGTTGACAAGGGTTGGTGTAATTGGTGAAATTGGACTGCAGGTAGGCGCAGAGCTTTTTTCCAATGGTCTTGTTGAGTGCTGAGATCTGATTACTCCAGGTTGCTGGCTCTCAGTAATTGCTCTCTTTCTTGGAGTGGGAAGCAATGGAAAATTGCTCATTGAATCAAGTAAAACCGGTTCTTGTGAAGGAACTTGCGTGGTTGTAGGTGTGGAGAAAGAAATTCTTTGTTGATTGATCAAACGGAGAGATTTTTTCTCTTTGATTTGCAAGTATGTGGCTCTGCTTGCACAAGTTATATCGGTGGCTTTATGATTGCCATTACAGTTTGCACATTTGTGTGCCGAGATGTTGTCACAGTCGGATGTTTTATGTGAACCAGCACAGATCGCGCAGTAGGTTTTAATGTGGCAATTGCGCTCCCCATGACCAAACATTTGGCAATTGTGACATTGGGTCAATTTGCCTTTGAGTTTTCTTTGATAACTCCAAGTGACTTGGGTGTAAAACAAAGATTTAATGTTCTTTTTTAAGTCATTTAATTTCACAGAACCGTTTTCAAAAGAAATTACATACAAATTGTCGCTATAGTGTTCATAGTTCTTAACAATTTTTTTAACTTCGACGCACTTAAGATCACGACGAATAAGTTCAGATTTTAGATCATGTGATTCTATATTATCCAAACCATAAAGAACAACTTTAAATGCTTTAACACTTCTCAAATCATGTGAGAAGAATTGACAGTTTTGATCATTTAAATGTTTAAGAACAGCATTAAAGGATTCAAGTGATGCACAGATAATTTTAATTCCGATGGATAGTTTTTTAATGGAATAATCGATAATATTAAGTTGTTTCATGAATCCATGAACAAATGCAGGGTTTTTTTGCAACAATTTAATAGGGGGCACAAACTCTTTTTTATTTTCAACAATTGCAGAAGATTCGTCCATTTCTTCAGTATTGTCAGTGTCCGGGAGACATTGAAGAGGAAAAAAAGAATTGTTAGAGAGGCGACTTGTACCTGCCATTGCAGTACGAAGTTTTTTATCCAAGGACAAATTCTTGCCCTCAGATTCCGGCGATCGATCGCGTTTAGTTATGATTAGGCTTATTGAGAACTTTTTAAAGAAAACACGTTATGCGTCAACGAAAGCTTCAACTTCAGATTGATGTGATTAAGCACGACAAAGGGTGATGTATAGCAACAATCTTGACAACGACGACGACGACGACGACGTATCCTTCAAAAACGATTGTCATATGCTGGAGAAGAACACCTTCGATCTTAAAGTATAGTGTGGATAACGGTTGATGTCAAACCCTTAAATTTTGTTATAAAGGATTTTGCAAATAAAAGAAAAGCAAACAATTTAGCAAAACAACGAAACTTTCGCTGTTATAGCAAAGTTTACTTTTTATCGTATGGTTTATCACTGGTGACAGCAAGACGTCGAATAATGTCCCTATTGACTTCATGATGACAATGTGGAGGCTAAATTCAATCAACGTATCTGATTTTGGCGCTAGACTTTAGTTTCTTTGTTTATAACAAGTACATCCAGCAAAAATAAAGCTCAATACACATCATCACAGTCGCTGAAATGCTTTACAAAACTAGGCAGCTTAAAGGACGTAACTCGGAAGAAAGTGAGAGCCTGAAGTTAAATATCCATAAGTGAGGACATTTTGAATTTGGACCTCATAAAAAGATAATACAAATGATGACTTAGGTTTAACTCATTTGCAGAAAATCAAATAAACCTTCGACTTGAAAAAACGGAAGCATTCAGATTTAAGAATCCTTAAAAGATTACTTGTTAAAACACCACTGAAAAATAAAACAGAAGAACAAATTCCACTAAGCAACATCGGATTATTTTATGAAAAAGCCACCGAATATAAAGAAAACTATGTAAGGTACAACCACAGATAAGAAACTATACAGATGTCTCATCCCCATAGAAGAAAATGTCCCATATTTTTTTCACTACTCCTTGGCTATCAACTGACAAAAAGCTTTTTGTCAGTTGATCTTCAAGCACAAAAAGCTGTTTTTGATTGCACATATTGGCTTGCCAGTATGCCTGTTCAAAGCTATGTGTATAACTACAAAAAATTCTAAAGTTGTTTTTTCTCTCAAGTCAACGTCCATAGAGACAAAGAAAAAAAGAAACTGTTTTGGTTTCGATGATGTTTTGGTGCCGATGATGTTACCATATTTCAGTTGCTATTGTTCAAGCGATGTAGGTATTTTATGCTATTTATGCTATTTATTATTGAATATGAAAATAAAAACCATAGTTATTAATTTTTCCATGTTATATTTTACTATATCAAATAAAACAATGTACATATATGTTGAAAATACATTTAAGAAAGGAAGAGAAGATGAGTTAGGTGCAAGACATTTTAAAAATAATTTGTATGGATTTCTATGGTAACACTGATGCAAATGTACGTGCGCCGCTGGTGAGCGTATGAGGCTTAGTTTTGGTTGCCTTCCTTATTTTGATTTTTTTTGATACATATATTGAACGCATGTGTGTAAGTCATGTATCCATAGATATATGTATATGACAAAAGGGTAAGTTTCAATTTCGGTCTTTTTGTTGTTTGTTGATTGTTTGTTTGTTGTCCTATGCAAAACGTAAGTTGCGTATTTTGTGAACTTAAACAGGTGTAGGTAGGTACTCATGTAAATAATTTCGATACAAAAAAGAGGCTCGGATGTGACCCACACTGATAACTTACTATTGATGCCCACTTAAATTTTTCAAAATTTATTTTTTTTATTTGGAAAAATTGTATTAGTAAGTAAGTATGCAAAAATATACATTTAAGCTGTTTTCTGTGGAAATAGATGTATCGAAAAGTTAAATTAATATATTTTGAAAGAAGTTTGGTTTCTCTAAAATAAACATTATCTTATGTTACATTAACAACAATATTTCTATGGGATGAAACAACTTTAAAGTCAATATCTTTCTTTATTCAATCTAATTTATAAATTCAATTAGGTTAATAATTTTTTTTTTTTTTTTTTTTTGCTTAAGGTTTTTAGTTTTCTGTAAAATAAAAAATTGTTGTTAATAACAACAATTTGTACAATTTCTTTCTTTCTTTTTTCTTTCTCCTTTACCCGATATTTCAGTTTAAGAATCAATTTCACGTTTTTTTAGTACTTTTTTTTAGGTTTAAATTAAAGGAAAAAACTATCGGTTGATTAACTTTTTATTTTAAACTATATTTTAAACATTTTTTGTATTAAATTAAATAAGTTTGAAGTCAATATCTTTCTCTGTTTTCAAGATGCTTTAGTAGAAACTATTTTTACCAGTTTTTAGTAGTTTTCTAAAAAAAATAGTTAATTGGGATGTTAAAATAGGTCTGTTAAGTTTTGTTTAGAAGTTTGTATATGTTTAATACATCACTGCTCTTAGCCTATTTAAGCAAAGGTGGTTTTATAAAAAGTTTAAGAGACAATTTTTGGCCTTGACAATTAAAAATAAAATATCGTAAGTATTTATAATTATTTATTTTATTATTGATCTTTTATAAAATTGCCTTTGCTTAAATAGTTTCCAGGGGTCACGAACGTGGACGTGGCAGAATATCGACCCCCACCCACCTACCACCCGCTGAATTGTACATTTATATATATATATAAATATATATATTCTTAAAATCTCACACTTCTTTGCTACTATCTCTAAAATAAAAACTCAGAATTTTGTAAATTTAAATTTAGTTCTAAGTTAGTGAATTTAAATTGAATACATAAATAACTAAATTAGTTCCTATTTATCTTATCTCTATGTACTATAAAAGATATTAATCTTAATGTACAAATGTTAATAATATGTATACAATAAATTGAAATTGAATTGAATTGAAAAATATATATGTAAATTGGTTATGTATTTGTTTTTTTATTGTTTTTGTTTGAGCTACGCGTTCATAACATTCATTAATTTTTTTATTTTAGTTCTAGGATTTTTATACCTTTTATCTTTTGTGTCAATTACCCATTTACAATTTTTCCAAAGTAAGACTTTTATTAAAAAATGTATGATGTCAATTTTATGTGCATAGCATTCATCGGAATCATCGAACCAGCTAGGATATTGTCTGTTTGTTGCGTTTATACATTCTCTTACAATGTTTTCTTTTAATCTCGATATAAAAGGTGTTTTTTTGAAGAAAGTTGTAAATATTTTTACGTGAAGACTACAGACTTGGAAAAAATTTTCAGAAGGCCATATAAGAACCGTATTTTCTTTTGAGGTTTCGTATTCTCTCAATTTAATTAATATTTCCGTTAAATCAAATTGAAGCTTATCTTTTGACATTTGTTGAATACAGTTTTCACAGATACTATTCATTTTTTTCATCGATTTAAAAAGGCAATAGCCTGCATAGTATCTGGTAGCAAGATCGTCGATTTCCGGCACCTTTATCAATATCGTGTCTTCAGGCGGTAAAGCATTTAATTTATTATCAATATTCATGTCGTTTTCTATATTCTCAAATGATTCACTCTCCGGTAGCTCATACGAAATCGATATTTGTTCCTCAGCATTGGTTTGTAAAATAGCATTCCAATCAACTTTAAGATATTCTGTATCGTCTTCTTCACAGTTTGAACATTTAGATTTGAATACAAATTTCATAGCTATAACTTTTGCTAGAAGGGAGCCAAATTCAGCAGCATTCGGATTACTTTTATTAACATTTCTTGCTCTTATGTTTCCAAATAAATTTTCTAAGGGATCTTGGTTAAATTTGTTAATATTTAAATAATATAAATCATTATGGTCTATATATAATGCTTTTTGTATTTGCAAAATGCTCTCAATACTTAAGGCAAAACCTTTGAAACAAAACGCTTTGTTTCTTGAATTAATAGGCTGAATGTTGAGAATACCTATATGTTTTCATTTCTCTTATGAATATTAGATTTTGATCATTTTTTTTAATAGCTGGTTTTCCATTTAAAAGGTCGAAAAGCCGGTTTATTTTGTTTATAAAATTAGCTGTTGGTTTTGCAAAATGCGATATATTTATGGGAAATTTATTTAGACCTAATAAAGCTTCAATTCCACAAGCTACAGATCTACTTAGTACTTGTGCCGCCAACTTTACATTCATTTTTTGAAATTCTGTTGGGTTAATATGTGCCGATGTTAATTTTGGACAAATTTTTGTTGCATTTAATCTTTCAGAATTGTACATATATTCAATTATTTTCCAACTTACAATTCCATCATCCGTGGCCAAATTATATTTCAATAAATTATTCCTAATGCTTTTCAAAAGATGAGGAATATCATACATACCATAAATTTTTTGTTGTTTGTAAACAAAGTTACAACTTTTGTCATCTAGACATAATTTATTAAACAAACTTCTATTTGTAGGCCCTTGATCGCAGCAAATAGCTCGTACATTTAATTTTAATTTCTCGCATATATCCAAACAGTTATGCACTTCTACCTCAAGTTGTTGTGAAGGGATATTACTTGGGCAAATGACATGATACAAAACTTGTTTAAAGTTGCCACATAAACTACGTATCATAAAAACGCAGGCTGACTTAGCACATATATCAGATCTTTGGTTTTTGCCATAATCTACAAAACCTTCAATTACATCTTTGTATTCATTGTAGGTTAAACTTGTCTGAAGGCTCATTTCATCAAAAATTAGAACCACTTCTTTCTCTTTCGTTGCCAATTTTGAGGTAATTTTTTCTATCTCCTCTAAAACGTTTTTGTTTAAGCCTGGAGAAAGGCCTTTAATACTTATCCATCTATGCAAAGAAGATGGATGAGGCAAGTGAAATTGTAATTGATTTCTCAAAAAATTATAACCGGCGGCTGAACGGAAAAATATACACTGCGAAATCCATTTTTCTTCTTCAGTGTAATCTGTTGTACTTTGCGATAAAATGAGTTTTGCAAACGTTTTTGAGTTTTGGTTCATTGGTAAAACGTCAATTTTCTCTTGTATATTTAGCTTTGCACGGGCTTTAAGTATTTTAATTTCTTCTCTTAAGCGATTATTTTGTTTCCAAACATTTATTTTCGGTCTTCGATTTTTGTTTATTTTTATTTTAAGAGCAATATTAATTTTCTTAAGACTGGCAATTTTTTTTATATAAAAAATTTGCCTTTTAACGTGAGCCCCACAATTTGTGCATGCAAATTGAACCTCTTCATCTAAACTTCTGCTTGACAATATCCTTGAAGCTAGGTTTAGTTCCTCAATCGTGATTTCATTACCAATCGAACATGTTTCTTTTCTTGTTAAATAATTTTTTTGGGCATTATTTTCATCAAAACAAATGGAATCATTAGCGTCAATCGAAAAGTTTTCCTTATTTTTGAGATATAATGATGGATAAGCATTTATTTTTAATTTATTTTTCCCAATGAAGCTATTCTCAAAATGATTGCTGCATATTAAAGGCTTTTTAAGGCTGTTTATATGTTCTCGAGACTCTTCTGCTAAAGCTAGCCATGCATTATATTTGTCTGTACCTTTTTTAGGGAAAGCAAACAGCTTCATTTGAGGAGATTCCTTTTTTTTGAATTGACAATGTACAATTGCACATTTTCTTCTTTGCCAAGACATTATTAGTATATTTTTACCTACTAATTATGCTGAAAATTTATTGTCTATGTACTTATAAATTATTATTATTTTTAATCGAACTTTAATCGAAAGTTGATTGGAATGCTATTTTACAAACCAATGCTGAGGAACAAATATCGATTTCGTATGAGCTACCGGAGAGTGAATCATTTGAGAATATAGAAAACG
Source organism: Eupeodes latifasciatus (assembly GCA_920104205.1). NCBI lineage: Eukaryota > Metazoa > Arthropoda > Insecta > Diptera > Syrphidae > Eupeodes > Eupeodes latifasciatus. The sequence continues at coordinate 242,104,851 of OV049924.1, forward strand.
ACATGAATATTGATAATAAATTAAATGCTTTACCGCCTGAAGACACGATATTGATAAAGGTGCCGGAAATCGACGATCTTGCTACCAGATACTATGCAGGCTATTGCCTTTTTAAATCGATGAAAAAAATGAATAGTATCTGTGAAAACTGTATTCAACAAATTTTAAAAGATAAGCTTCAATTTGATTTAACGGAAATATTAATTAAATTGAGAGAATACGAAACCTCAAAAGAAAATACGGTTCTTATATGGCCTTCTGAAAATTTTTTCCAAGTCTGTAGTCTTCACGTAAAAATATTTACAACTTTCTTCAAAAAAACACCTTTTATATCGAGATTAAAAGAAAACATTGTAAGAGAATGTATAAACGCAACAAACAGACAATATCCTAGCTGGTTCGATGATTCCGATGAATGCTATGCACATAAAATTGACATCATACATTTTTTAATAAAAGTCTTACTTTGGAAAAATTGTAAATGGGTAATTGACACAAAAGATAAAAGGTATAAAAATCCTAGAACTAAAATAAAAAAATTAATGAATGTTATGAACGCGTAGCTCAAACAAAAACAATAAAAAAAACAAATACATACATAACCAATTTACATATATATATATATAAATGTACAATTCAGCGGGTTGTAGGTGGGTGGGGGTCGATATTTTGCCACGTCCACGTTCGTGACCCCTGGAAACTATTTAAGGAAAGGCAATTTTATAAAAGATTAATAATAAAATAAATAATTATAAATACTTACGATATTTTATTTTTAATTGTCAAGGCCAAAAATTGTCTCTTAAACTTTTTATAAAACCACCTTTGCTTAAATAGGCTAAGAGCAGTGATGTATTAAACATATACAAACTTCTAAACAAAACTTAACAGACCTATTTTAACATCCCAATTAACTATTTTTTTTAGAAAACTACTAAAAACTGGTAAAAATAGTTTCTACTAAAGCATCTTGAAAACAGAGAAAGATATTGACTTCAAACTTATTTAATTTAATACAAAAAATGTTTAAAATATAGTTTAAAATAAAAAGTTAATCAACCGATAGTTTTTTCCTTTAATTTAAACCTAAAAAAAAGTACTAAAAAAACGTGAAATTGATTCTTAAACTGAAATATCGGGTAAAGGAGAAAGAAAAAAGAAAGAAAGAAATTGTACAAATTGTTGTTATTAACAACAATTTTTTATTTTACAGAAAACTAAAAACCTTAAGCAAAAAAAATAAAAAAATGATTAACCTAATTGAATTTATAAATTAGATTGAATAAAGAAAGATATTGACTTTAAAGTTGTTTCATCCCATAGAAATATTGTTGTTAATGTTTTGTAACAATTTAAGACAATGTTTATTTGAGAGAAACCAAACTTCTTTCAAAATATATTAATTTAACTTTTCGATACATCTATTTCCACAGAAAACAGCTTAAATGTATATTTTTGCATACTTACTTACTAATACAATTTTTCCAAATAAAAAAAATAAATTTTGAAAAATTTAAGTGGGCATCAATAGTAAGTTATCAGTGTGGGTCACATCCGAGCCTCTTTTTTGTATCGAAATTATTTACATGAGTACCTACCTACACCTGTTTAAGTTCACAAAATACGCAACTTACGTTTTGCATAGGACAACAAACAAACAATCAACAAACAACAAAAAGACCGAAATTGAAACTTACCCTTTTGTCATATACATATATCTATGGATACATGACATACACACATGCGTTCAATATATGTATCAAAAAAAATCAAAATAAGGAAGGCAACCAAAACTAAGCCTCATACGCTCACCAGCGGCGCACGTACATTTGCATCAGTGTTACCATAGGAATCCATACAAATTATTTTTAAAATGTCTTGCACCTAACTCATCTTCTCTTCCTTTCTTAAATGTATTTTCAACATATATGTATATTGTTTTATTTGATATAGTAAAATATAACATGGAAAAATTAATAACTATGGTTTTTATTTTCATATTCAATAATAAATAGCATAAATAGCATAAAATACCTACATCGCTTGAACAATAGCAACTGAAATATGGTAACATCATCGGCACCAAAACATCATCGAAACCAAAACAGTTTCTTTTTTTCTTTGTCTCTATGGACGTTGACTTGAGAGAAAAAACAACTTTAGAATTTTTTGTAGTTATACACATAGCTTTGAACAGGCATACTGGCAAGCCAATATGTGCAATCAAAAACAGCTTTTTGTGCTTGAAGATCAACTGACAAAAAGCTTTTTGTCAGTTGATAGCCAAGGAGTAGTGAAAAAAATATGGGACATTTTCTTCTATGGGGATGAGACATCTGTATAGTTTCTTATCTGTGATAATACCATATTCGTTTTTGAAAGCATAAAATTGTGCGATGTTATTTATTTATATGAAAATGGGGTTTGCTAGCAAACTCGCTTGACCCTGCTCTACGAGAATATAGCGAGCAACGCATGTTCGACGGTTAGCGCAGCTTTTAGCGATTATACTGATTTTTGATGCCGATATGTGAGGAAAAGGAAATGGTAAAGACGTTGGAGTTTAGGCGGATTATTTAAATGTTTAATAGGAAGTAGTTTTTGTTTAGAACCTTCTTTTAGGCGGAAAGGAAAGTGACTTAAGAAAGTGCATTTTAATATCTATTGTTTTGTAAGTAAATATTAGATGTTTTGTGATCAATATGTTTTTTTATATACATAACATATGTATGTATATTTTATTGTAATTACTATTAATATAATTCCATACGAATTCAAACATGGTAGAGGCTAGTCGTAAGAAATTATTTTATTTGATTTCCTTAGAAAAGCTCAAACTCGAGTGCCGATCTGCATCCCACCCGCAGCGCACGCGTCGTGAGAGTCTTGTCCTCATTGTACCTAGTTGTCTACCTTTGTTCATATTTGTTGTCTGTTTAAATTAAAAAAAAAAAAAAAATATAATACTTATAATAAATAAAAACCCAATACGTAAAAACAAAAAAAATCAATTAACAGTCCAGCCCATATGTGTTTTCTTCAGTCATAATCAAAATCAATAATCCAATAATAAAATAAATCCCGCGCCGTGTCAACAATTTCTTTCCAAGTGCAGTGTCCAAAGCCAAACAACAACAAAAAACAATACCTAAAACTAGTGCTCCAACATAAATCAATAATCAATTACGAAACGGCAAAAGTATAATGATAATGATAACACAGTGCAATGGGTAATCCATTCTCTCCCTTCCCTCCATCCCTCACAGTCATATTATCTCAATCGATGTAGACATTGCATACGGTTCTTTTATAGCTATATACAGTGTATACATGGATTGAGTTGATGTGTTTTCGGATAGATTAGTATGTGTGATATCTAGTTAACCAGGGGCGGATCAGTATGCAGATTTTCACTAAGGCATAACACTAGTGGAAACCTGTAACTGAAAAGTTCAAATTGGATTCTAGATAAAACATATATTATAGTTAATTGTCCGAATTGTGTTTAATTAGTTTTGAACATTAGAATGTTGGGTGAATTCAGGGTGGATTTTAGCAACATTCGTGGTTTAAGAAAGAACTCCTATGCCACATATGTCCACACTGCATCAAACAGGCCAGCTGTTTTGGCATTGAGTGAAACTCAAATAGGTGAAGATTCTGATCATTCGGAATTCAATCTAAATGGGTATAGCTTAGTGCCATTATTTTTTCCTCATCATGGATTAGCCGTGTATATAAGAAATGATGTTGCATACCAACTTCAGCCACAATATGGTTTGTGTTCTAACACAAACTTTAACTTTATGTGGTTAAAATTCACGGTAAATAAGCACATCATCCACACATGTTTTTTATATCGAAGTCCAAATCTGGACAGAAATTCAACTTTTAACGAATTTGATGCTCTGTCTGACTCCATTCAAAGAATTGTTGCCCATTATCCTCACACTGAAATCGTCATTGCGGGCGATTTCAATGTACACAATTCTTCTTGGCTTCGTTATTCTGGCCAGTCAACACCGGAAGGAAGGTATGTTGAGATCTTTGCTGAGTTAAATCAATTAACTCAGCTTGTCGATGAGCCAACTCGAATCCCTGACGTTGCAGGTCAATCCGCCAACACCCTAGACTTGTTTCTTACCTCTGACCCTAATAAATACACAATCAGTGTATTACCGCCTCTAGGCACATCAGACCATTGTATCGTATCTGCAAAATTCTCATGTCAAAAAACCCCAGTTAAAGAAAAAACTCCTACGAGAACCGTTTGGCAATATGAGAAAGCCAACTGGGACGGTCTCAATGAATTCTTCAGGAACTTTAACTGGTCACTATGCTTCCTCGATAGTGACGTGGATTCCAGCGCAGATATGGTAACAAATTTAATTCTTTGTGGAATGAGAAATTTTATCCCGAATAGGGTGAAATCTATCAAACCCAAAGAGAACTCATGGTTTGATTCGAGCTGTAAAGAGGTTATTAGGTTCAGAGATGTAAGTTTCCGTTGTTATAAAGCCAACCCGACTGAGGAAAACCGGAATAAGTTCAAACAAGCTAGAAAGACCTGTAATGGTCATATTCGACGAACCAAATTTTTGCATGATCAGAAATTAAGGCAAAAAATACTACAATGTCCCAAAGGTAGTAAAAATTTCTGGTCATTTGTAAAAAACGTACGAAACACCACGTCATCCTCGGTTCCAACGCTCGTCCACAATGACACTCTCTATGTAAGCTCGATTGATAAAGCCAATTTGCTTGCAGCACAGTTTGCTGTTAATTCGACGCTATCGGAAAGTGTCATGAGTCCTCCTGTTCTTGAGAGCGTAAACGATTCTATGGGACGAATCTTCTTTCGCACTCGTGCAGTCGCAAGAGTACTGAAAGACCTAGACATACACAAATCCGCTGGCCCGGATAGTATTCCCCCAATTGTTCTGAAGAGGTGTTCTTCAACGCTGGCAAAACCACTGCGTAAGCTTTTCCATCTGTCCTACTCTACAGGTCTCTTCCCGAGTGGATGGAAAACTGCATTTGTTCAGCCTGTCCCTAAAAAAGGCGAATCCTCCTCCCCCTCAAACTATCGTCCAATTGCACTTACGTCCCTTCTTTCCAAGGTCATGGAAACGCTGATTAATTATCAGCTTAAGAAATATCTTGAAGAACGGAAGCTTCTTAATGACCGACAGTATGGCTTTCGTAGCAATAGGTCCACTGGTGATCTCATGGTTCATCTCACCGAACAGTGGAACAAGTCTTTACATCGTTTTGGAGAAAGTAAGATTATTGCACTTGATATTTCAAAAGCATTTGATAGAGTTTGGCACCAAGCTCTCTTATCGAAAATGCGTGCCTTTGGTATTGATGAATCTTTTCTTCGTTGGATTAGAAATTACCTTTCTAACCGTTCAATACAAGTTGTATTGGATGGTTTCAAGTCTGAAATTCATAAAATAAATGCTGGTGTCCCCCAGGGCTCCGTTTTGTCTCCGACTCTCTTCCTTTTATTCATAAATGATCTCTTGTCTGCCACTTCTAATCCATTAAACTGTTTCGCCGACGACAGTACCCTCAGCTTTTCATACTCGTTTTTAGATTCACATCCTTGTCCTTCGGATGTGGAACTTCAACGGCAGCGTATGATAAGCTCATTAAATTCTGATCTTGACAGCATTGTCCAATGGGGAATCAAAAACCGTGTAGAATTTAATGCTTCGAAAACTCAATGCTGTCTCCTGTCGTTAAAGCGTAACATACCCCCGATGCCGCTATCTATGAGTGGCACTTGCATCCAGGAAACTAATCAACTGTCAGTACTCGGTATGTGTATCACAGATCACCTTTTATGGAATGATCACATATTCGACATCGCCAAAAATGCTGCTAGGTGCTTAGGATTTCTCCGACGATGCAAGAAATTTTTCACCCCTTCTGATCTGGCTGTAATTTACAAAGCCTTCATCCGTCCAAAGCTGGAATATAATTCGCATATCTGGGCAGGTGCCCCTAAAACAAGTTTAAATCTCTTGGATAGAATTCAAAAAAGGGCTTTAAAAATGATAGGCGACAGAACTATAATCGAAACATTTACATCACTAGAACACCGCCGCAATGTTTCATGCCTTTCGTTGTTTTATCGATATTTTTACAAACAATGTTCTGTCGAATTAGCCAGTAGTATTCCACCCCTTAAACTATTCAGCCGTAATACTCGCACTTCTAGGAATGCTCATCAGTTTACCCTTGAGCTCAATTTCGGGCGTACTGTCAAGTATAGAGATTCTTTCTTAAATCGCACATCGAGAATGTGGAATGCTTTGGCCAACTCTGTTTTTCCCTCCCATTTTGATGTTCAGAACTTTAAGACCAATGTGCACCGGTATCTCCTTTTAAATCCTTCCCTATTTTCCTAACGCTCGCACTGTGTTTAAATATAAACATATAAAGGGTACTAATAACCCCTTGAGTGCTTGTGAATTATAAAAAAAAAAAAAAAAAAAAACTAAAACAAGCATTTCTTTTAATGCAAAAGAAATTTTCAAAAAATAAAAATTAAGTTTATTCAAAAAACAAATATTAAGTCAAAAAATCAGTTTGAAGTGTGATTTTTCAAAATGTTTATAAAGTCCATATATTTTTTTATTCAGAATTCGTTATTCTTATTAATTAAAAAAATGAAAACTATAACAGTCTTATTTAAAAACGCTGTATAGAGCCTACATAAAGTTATGTAATCTCTATAATGCCTCTAAACGCAAAAATTATATTTATAAAACTTATGCAAGGTTGCATAGTCCCATAATAAGTTAAACGCGTTTTGAGGTTGAATAGAGCCTACATAAGGAAATTATTGTTATTTTTATTTCGTAAATATCATTTTGATTTCTCTCCATTTTTGAAATTAAAATAAAAACAATAATGCCTCTCCAGTTTAGCTCGTTTATTAATGATTTAAGGAATTTAAATCGCGTTTTACCGACTCCAAGAATGCGGAAAGTTTATAAAAAAAGGTTCAACCCAATGAGCCTAAGAAACGAAGAATTTAAAAAAAAAATATAGATTTTCGAAAGAGAATATCATAAAAATAATTGGAATTATTTTTTTATATTTTATTTGTTATGACAAGCAGCTGATTTGATAGACAGATAAATGGAATAGATTGTTCCATTTTGGTACTTTTTTTGATATGAGCATTGTAACGGGTGCGGCAGAGAAACGGATCGTATTTTAAACGATTTTAGCGCCATCTGTTGTTAAGTTAGGAAAACGATTTTGGTTTCATTAAAAAGAGGAAGAAAGCCGAATTTTTTTCATGTATTTATTTATTTTATAATAAATCATCATGGCTGAGTGGTCGATGGATAAACGCGCGTTTGCTGTTGAGCAGTTTTTTCGTTATAATGACTCACACGTTTCGGTAGTACGCGAGTTTCGAAAACGTTACGGCTTGTCCGGTAAAGAGCCTATTTTTACTGAAAAAACTTTACGAATGTGGGTAAAAAACTTTCGAGAGACCGGCTCGGTGGGTAAAAAAAAACCTCCTGGCTTGCCGAAGAGTGTACGGACTCCGCCGACGATTGAACGCGTGCGCCAGGCTATTCAGAAAAGTCCATGTCGTTCCGCACGAATGCACGCGAAAAATCTCAATGTTTCGGACCGAAAGTTAGAAGAATACTTCATGAAGATCTCAACTGTCATCCGTATAAAATATTGTATGCCCAGCAACTTCTTCCGGCCGATCGTGCCTCAAGAATTGCGTTCAGTCGAATAATGTTGGAGAAAATCGAGTCGAATGAAGATCCATTAGACGCGATATTGATCACCGATGAGGCGCATTTTTATTTGAACGTAGACGTCAACGCACAAAATCTTCGATACTGGTGTGAGCAGAATCCTCGAATTATTCACGAAAAACCCCTTCACTCGCCTACAGTGACTGTATGGATGGGAGTTGCGGCATGGGGCGTGATTGGTCCGTACTTCTTCAATTTCGTTTCGCGTCTACGCAATTGTATCGAAAATAAGGGGTGTCATTTGAATGACGTTATTTTTAAAACTGGTAAACTATCAAAATAAATAAATACATGAAAAAAATTCGGCTTTCTTCCTCTTTTTAATGAAACCAAAATCGTTTTCCTAACTTAACAACACATGGCGCTAGAATCGTTTAAAATACGATCCGTTTCTCTGCCGCACCCTGTATAACTAAAATTTATAGCAGAATTTTTTATAAATGGGAATTTTCGCAACGTTACATAGAGCCTACATAAATCCTTATGCACTGTATAACTATTCATCTGTTTAGCGAATTCTATTAAATGAGACTGTAAGACTTTAAATTTAAAACTACGAGAGCGAAAAAAAACTAAATAAGAGAACATTACGACTTATGCAGCTGCATTGGATCAATTTTAATTCTTTTGCAATCAAAAACAAAATAATAAAAATTGTATGAAGTTAAATTTTCAAATTGTATTCAATAAAAAATTCTATTTGACTTCTAAGTCATGGAATTGTATAATTCTATGACCAGCTAAGAATAAGGTTTTAGGCTATGAGATAAGTCGTTGTAAATAGTCTTCTTTGTTTGTTTAAAAATAGATACTTTTTTTCGTGATCTTGGTCTAACAATAGGAACTTTTTTTTCGTAGGAATTAAAATGGAATCTCCAATACTTCTCAAGCAAAGACCATAATTGAAAAATTATTAGAGAAACCATTTTCAACAATATCGTTTTCGGAGAAGCTAATAATGGGCGACCTACTGATTTAAAATAAACACACAAGTATAGAAACAGAGATTATACTCGAACCTTTAGCGAAAATCAATATTCTATAATATTACCAATAGCTATTTGGTAGCGAGAATAACAAGAAATTATTTTGTTGATCTTGTTTGCTTTTTTCCGGTATCTCTTTCACATGGAGTTCCTTGGATGTGGACAATATGAACACTCTAACCACATTTCAGAGAAAACACAAGCTAAGTGCCTCCCATTCGCAACATGTAATTAAATTAGCTACGAGTACCTTTGGTCAGGCTAGGAAAGACGAAGCTTTAAGTGTCCAACATAACGTTCAAAAAATTCGTGCAGTGTTAAATCGTCAACATTTTTTAAAGTTTTTCAATTGCTATCCAAAATGATTTAATCAAAACTGTTGCTGACGTTTTAGGCGATCACATTTCTGATAGAATCCGACAGCCAGAGTTTATAGCTTTGTCTGACATTCATTTAAAGTCACAATTATCTTTTGTTATTAAAAAAATAAATAAATATAAATTAGGTGGCGCAACAGTTCATTAAGAACCAGGGCCTAGTGACTTACAACTCTCAACCATTCTGTGTGCGTGTAATGTTGTCAGAGATGGAAGGGACCTACAGTTTATATGCCGAATCCGAACGGCTAATTTGAGAAAGCACTTTTCATGACAAGAATTACTCTTGGAGGATTTGTCAATTCCTCGAAAGAGGCAGTACCCGTGAACAAAGTTAGATGGCACAGGCGGGGATTGAACCCAAGACCCCTTGCATGAGAGTCCAACGCACTAACCATCACGCTATTGTTATTACTTTACTACAAAAAAATCATGAAACATTTGCTGCATTTATCGGGCGGACTGCAGAAAATTTGAATAAAATTAATTTTTATTCTTGAAAACTTATCTTCAACTTCTAGGAGAAAGTAGCTAACCCTAAGATCATGAGCAGGAATCGCCACTGAGTAAAAGTGTTTCAACTTGTTTAGCAGCAGTGCTCAACGTTGGGAAATTCTTAAGAAAAATGTGCCCGGATCCCTTCACAAACTTTCCGATACAAGATGGTCTGCTAGAATTGAGGCAGTGAAACCATCTGAAAAACCTTAGAACATCATTAGAAGCCTTAAGTAATATTAATTTAACTGCTGAAGGTCGAAGAGATGTAAATGGCGTTTTAAAATATATGCACAAATTTGAATGCGTCCTGATGTCTTCGATTTGGTGCAAGGTTCTTAGCGCTATAAATGAAAGAAGTATCATTCTTCAAGCCAGAAACATTACTATTGACGTTGAAATTCGAAATCTTGACAACTTGATCTCCGATTTGAAATTTATTCGAAACGGATGGGATCAAATTTTATCTGAATGCAAAGCAGTTGCTACTGGATTGGGGGATGTTCCAGAATCGTTCCCATCGAACCGAAAAAGGCAATTAAAGAGACATTTTGAAGAAAATCGAGGAGCCATAGAGCAAATTGAAAGAAACGAAGAAATAAATTTCAAGAGAAACACCTTTTACGTCATAGTTGATTCAATTATATCTCGAATTTCTCTTCCGTTCGATATGATGAAAAATTTAAATGCTACATTTTCATTTTTATGGCAGTTTTCAACAATGGACGAAATTGAGATTAAAAACTCCGCTACAAGGTTCATCCAAAAGTATATCTCGCATGTGTCTCAAGAGTTGAAAGAAGAAATAATTCATCTGAAACACATTTATGAAGCCAATTTTGAAGCAGAATTTCCGCCATTGAGTTTGCTCAATAATATTTATTCCCAGAACTTGGAGACGATTTTCCCCAACATTTGTGTTGCTCTCCTTGTGTTTTCCACCATACCTGTAACCTTAGCTAGTGCCGAACGTTCATTTAGCGTCCTTGCCAGAACAAAGAATTTTCATCGTTCGTGCTCATCACAAGATCGTGTTTCCGGACTTGCTACACTATGCATCGAAGTACCTTTGGCAAGGAAATTGAACTTCGATACAATTACAAGTTGTTTTGCTGCTCAGAAAGCTAAGAAAGCTCGTTTGCAAAAAGAAAATATTTCATTGAATGCAAACTAACTCTAATGAAAACATTGTGATAATATTTTAATATAAAGAAAAACAATAAAGAGTATTTAATGTAAACCTTTTAAATACATAGTTTTTTTTTAAAGACAAATTTCAAATACTTTTACTTGGCTCTATTTTATTTTCATAGTAGGTAATAGATCTTTATGGTAATTTTTTTTTTAAATAGTTAATCGACCAACCAACATGTCGTTGACAATATCGAATTGAGTGTATGATTCTGTTCGGAATCTGATCTACTCGCATGTAGAATTATTTTCTATCCATCTTCCATTTCAACTAAACTGGACTATACCCGTGAGTTTGATTTGATGATTAACACTTTTTTTTCGGTTCACTTTGCAAATGAAAAATTTAATTTAATCAATTTAATATGGGGGGGCGAGATTTTTCCGTCCCGGGGCCGGAATTCCTCTCGACGGCCCTGTCCCCAGACAAAATATTACTAGTTACAACCAAAATACTAGATAATATAACAATAACTTTAATCCATTTAGACAATACCGCCAAAATAATCAACAAGCTTTGTTTAACCCCTCAGGGCAAGTTAGGAGTGCGGTGCAAAACCCAGCACCAATGTCTGTAGATCAAATCGAAAATAAGCAGGAGGAAATCCATAACGTCGAGGCAGATTTTTTTCTTCTATAGACCTCGGAAACCGAATAAAATAATTGCCGATAACGAATTCAAATCGGAAAACCTTTAAGAATTCTTTAATGAACAAGAAGTTAGCCTCCATCTGACAAAACCCAATACCCATACAGGTAATAGTGATATAGAAAGATTCCATTCTACATTGCAAGAGAAATTGGTTACGATAAGAAATTTAGGTCTTTCATTAATTCAAAAAATTCATAGAGCAGTCAGCAATATATATCGTTCAACTCTTAAAATGACACCAGAAGAAGCAATGTTTTAAGAAGACAACTCCAAACGGAAAAAGAGGTACGAACTGAAAAACTTAATGAAAAGCGTGAAGAATATAATGAAAATTAGGGGGTAGCCCCAATTAAGAACTATAAAAGGAATTATACTATAAAAATGAGCCCAGATATAGGATTAAAAAACTAGAAAGAGAGCATCCCATAAGTTTAAAACGACCTCGTATATTTGCAGATGACAATCCTAGCGTATCTACTACTAACACAAGTAACACCAGGACTATCAACTCTGACAATTAAGAAATTGATTACGGAAAATGGATACTTCATTATAAATATGGGACAAACTGATCTTGATTCAATAAAAGATGGTGTTAAGAATTTACAAATAGGAGATGTCATGACAATTAGAAAAACAATAGAAAACATTCAAGCTAAAATTTCGGCAATAGAACCAGAAAAGACTAGAGAACTTATCAATATCGTAGGAACATTACAAAAATGGCTTTTTGGAACGATGGACGACAACGACAGACAAGAAATTATAAAGCATTTGAATACTATAGAGGAAAATGATAGTAATGAAATTTTTAGCTTAAATAAACAAATTAAAATAAATTCCCATTTTAACGATTGGATATTTGATCTTAAGAATATAATAGAAATAGATAGAAAACAATTAGCTCAAACATACAAGGAATTATCTATTAATGAGAAACGCATTATTAAACAGCAATTTAAAACTGACCAAATATTAAAATTACGATTTTTAGAAGATAAAGTTAACCAAATTATAGACACTATAGCACAGATAATATTAGGAGTGGTTCACCCAAGGATATAAACGGCAACACAAATAACAGAAACAAGATTGGACTTTTATAAATTATAAAATGTAAGAGTAGGAATTTTAAAAAAAGCTAAAAAAAGACTCATAATAGCTATGAAAATAGCAAACAGTTATAAGTTAGTCGATTTTAAACTAAAAACATTTAGTCCCACAGAAATTTAACACAAAATAATAATTGAAGATTGTTGATATTAATTATTACCATCTTATTTGTTATACTTTGAATTTTGAATACTTGTTCTAAACAAAACAAATTAGTTACTTCTGAATATTTTTAGTCATATGAAAACTTTTCTTATTTCATTATAAAATATTTAATCGAACTGGAAACTTGAATTTGAATTTTTGTATCATAACTACAAAAGGTATTATTTTCTTAATTTAATTATTTAGTTGCCTACAATGTAATTATTTGTCTTTTATTTATGTTGCAGGTGCTTTTTGTTAAATAAATTTTTCTTAAATAAATGTACTCTGACTAAATAAATTCATCAGGTTATGGGCCCAGGCATGTTGCCATGCATATATTGGGTTTAAGTTTGAGATTGAAATTTTGAATTGTCTGGAATAATTAACATTATATAATATTAAAAATGGAAAGTATACGCTCTCAACTTGAATGTTTAACTGAAGGTCCAAGTGGATACGTTAATTACGAGTCATGGAGGTTTAAATTAAATTTTACCTTGAAAGGTAAGAACATTTTTGATGTTGCTACTGGTATAACCGTTAAACCTGAAGGAGGAGAAAACTGTCAGAATGTTTTGTCATTGATCGCTAAAGATTTAGAAGCTCAAACACTTATTGGTCTTAATTGTAGTACAGGGTGGGCCGTAAATAAGTGCACTTAAAAAAAAATTATATTAATACAACTGTAGCGCTTTTAAATGAAATATTTATTTTTAATTATACAAAACGAAATTAATTTTTATTTTTTAAAAATTAAATTATCCAAATATTGTCCATTTCGCCTACAGCACTCTTCCAATCTGACTCTGAGATTTTGGAACACTTTTGTCAAAAGTTGCGGAGTGATTAAGCGGATTTCTTCTTCAATGTTCGCTTTTAATTCAGCCGTCGTTGAAGGATTATTAGAGTACACCTTACTCTTGAGGTAGCCCCATAAAAAGAAATCCGGTGGCGTTAAGTCAGGGCTCCTGGGTGGCCAAGCAATATCACCCCTCCTCGATATCAAACTTCGAGGAAACATTTCTCTAACGACCTCCAGAGAGTCGTTACTTGTATGGCAGGTAGCGCCATCTTGCTGGAACCAGGTGTGAATAGTGTAACCACTCGATTCTTGCAGTTTTGGAGCTAAAAAATCTCTAAGCATCGAAACATAACGCTCTGAATTAACAGTAACATTACGCCCGTATCGATCTTCATAAAAATACGGCCCTATGATCCCCCACTTGGCTATTCCGGCCCAAACGGTCACTTTCGGAGAGTGTAACGGTCGTCCATGTTTTAAGCGTGGATTTTCTGTTCCCTAGTATCGACAATTTTGTCGATTAACAAATCCGTTGACATGAAAATGAGCTTCGTCTGAGGAGATAATGTTATTGAAGTGAGGGAATCTCCGTAACATTTCTGTTGCGAAATTGAACCGTGAAACAAAATCGGATTCTTTCAAATCTTGGACAATCTGAATTTTGTAAGGGTATAACTTCAAATCATCCCGTAAAATGCGACGTAAAGTCGTTCTGGGTACTCCCAAGGCCGCAGCGCGTTTCCGTGTAGAGCTTCTTGGATCCTCGCGCACAGAAGCTTGTACGCGTTCAATTGTTTCTGCAGTCCGCCTGGAACGTGGGCGTCCTGTAGATCGAAGTTTTTGCGTTGATCCCGTTGCCTCGAATGTTACGATCCATTTTTTGATTACATTCGTACTTGGACACTCGGTGATGTTGCGTAATCCAAACTTTACCCGAAAAAGCCGACGAACAGTCACGTATGAGCGATTGTTTTCATAAAAGGCGCGAACGCAGAAATCGCGCTGCTCTCCCGTGAACGGACTCATTGCGACTAAAAATTTAGATCTCGAGCTGCAAGGAGATACCATCCCCGCGCGTCTCGGTTATTTCGTTCGGGAGTTAGAGCGAGACAAAAAGTGCACTTATTAACGGCCCACCCTGTAGTTCAATTGCTATGAAAATTTCAAAATGTACATCTGCCTACAGTATGTTATTGAAATTGGACACTTTATATGGTAAGAAGTCAGATGTATCCATTGAAGGCTTACAACGACAATTTTTTGGGTACAAATATAATGAAAATAAGTCAGTGATCGAAAATTCAGCCGTTAGCTGACAGTTTGGCAACTGAAGGTGAAGACATGAAGGACTCCTGGATTATGCAGAGAACTTTAGGTATATTGCCACCGAAACTATACCACTTTCGAACAGCCTGGGACAATGTCAGTGGAGCAGAAAAGTGTCTGGGAAACTTATTTGATAGGCTAAGACTAGAAGAAGAAGAAATGCTTTCATATCGAAATACAAAAACAAGTCAGATACATCCTCTGGAAGTCTGAAGAGCAAGCCTCCGGAATGTTTCAAATGTGGAAAGACTGGCCACATGAAGTCTCAATGCCATGGAAAACCGTCAGCAAAATATGTTGAGTACTGTAAAAATACATATGGCTGTAACAAATGCAAATGCAAAGGACATTTCGCGAAAGACTGTCCGAATGCAGAATCTAGTCATAATGAAGACAGATATGATAAACGTAACAAGAATGGCAGTAACAGACGTGCACTTATAACGGTCAGTTTATCCTCGATAGACTCTTTCTACAAAAATTCTGAAGACTGTTGGTATCAAGACTGTGCTGCAACTCAACACATGAGCTCACATAGAGAATGGTTCAAGAACTACATAACCCTTCAACAACCGACCATGATTGTCATTGGTGATGCAACCGAACTAGAAGGCATCGGTATAGGTGACATTGAACTTGAAGCTTTTGACGGTCAGATATGGCAGAAAATTGTGTTACAAGACGTATTACATACTCCAAAAATGCCTTTCAATCTCTTCTCAGTCAGTTCAGTGTTGGATAAGGGTTACAAACAGTCAGCAAATGCAGATCAATCGATATTCACAGACTCAAGTGGAAATGTAGGAGCTTTGGCAGAAAGAGAAGGGAAGTTATACAAAATGAAGTTTCGCCGAGAGTTTGAAAAATGTCTTGTTAACATCTCCTTAAGAAAATGGCATGACAAGCTTGCACATCAAAATGTCACACATGTGCGAGATGTACTGAATAGAAATGGAATCAAGTTTAAAGATGATTGGAACGAATATGTTTGTCCAGGATGCATTTATGGAAAGCAACATAGAGTATCACATCCTCTAAATCCAAAAATTTCAGAAAAACAGCTTGATTTAATACATTTTGATTTATTTATTCACTCTTTAGGAGGAGCAAAATATTTTCTACTTTTTAAGGATGACTACTCTCATTTTAGGACTGTTTACTTTTTGAAACATAAAAGTGAGACAGCTGAAAAGCTGGAAACTTTCCTGAAACTAGTTGAAAATTAGTTTGATAGAAAAGTTAAGACATTACGTTCAGACAATGGAACTGAAATAAAGAACCGCCAAACGACAACAATTTTAGAAAGTCTGGCAGTTTTTCACAGCAAGTCAAGTGCTTATACTCCAGAACAAAACGGACGTATAGAAAGAGAAATGAGAACGATAGTTGAAGCTGCGAGAACAGTCATTCATGCTCGAGGCCTCAATGAAAACTTATGGGATGAAGCCGTAAACTATGTCGTTTTTACAATCAATCATACTGGTACTAGTACTGTTAAAGATAAAAGTCCAGCGGATTTGTGGTTTGGAAGAAAAATAGACATAAACAAGATGAAATCTTTTGGTTGTGACTGCTACGTATTAAAAGAAGGCAACAAGAGAGGCAAGATGGACAGAAAAGGTATATTTTTCGTTTATTATGTTGATTCTCCAGGTTTCAGAGTCTTCATAAATGAGACCAAGGACGTTATGAGTTCTAGCAATGTAGTTTTTGATGACAAGACTGAAACCGAAAGCTCTAATGAAATAGAAACACCACTAACTGAAACATCTGATACTGAGAAATCAGACACAAGCTCAGAATATGGAAGCGTTGAATCTGAAGAGACTGAGGAAAATGGAAGTAAATCTGATAGCTCTGAAAGTCCAGTAGTGCCAACTCTAAGAAGAAGCTCACGATTACGTCGCGTCATAAAACCACCATCAAGATTCAATGACTATGTAACTGACACAGCACTAGTAACACAAGATATTAAGGAAAATATGCCCAGTGAAACTAGTGATATTTCTCCCAATGAAGCCCTTCAAGATGAAAACTGGAAGAAAGCAATGTTAGAGGAGTATGATTCATTGATAAAAATGAAAACATGGATCTTAACTGAAAAACCTAAGGATATTGCACCTCTAACCTGTCGTTGGGTGTTACGAAAGAAAAATGATGGAAGATATAAAGCAAGACTGGTCATCAGAGGGTTTGAACAGAAAGAAGGTAGAGATTATTTTGAAGTTTTCAGTCCTGTTGCTCGTCTTATGTCAATCAGGCTTATCTTGAGCATAGCTGCATCTGAAAGTATGAAGTTAGTGACTTTTGACGTAAAGACAGCGTTCTTACATGGTAAGCTTGATGAAAGAATTTTCATGTACCAACCAGAAGGCTTCAATGACGAGTCAGGTCGTGTATGCGAATTAAAGAAAAGCCTATACGGTTTAAAACAGGCACCAAAAGTTTGGAACGAGACTTTCAAAATTTCTGAAGTCTCTAAGTTTCAAATCCACTGATGATGACCCATGTTTTTTTTATAACAAAGAGAGAACTATAATTATTGTCTTACATGTCGATGATGGTCTCGTGGTCGGACAACATGAAAACGAGATGTTAGAAGTTTTGAAGAAACTTGATCAAAAGTTCAAGATCACTCATGATACTGGAAGAGACAAGTGCTTCTTATATCTCGGAATGCAGATTCAAGTGTCTGAAGACAGAATATTTGTAAATCAATCCAAATATGCTGAAAGAATTTTGCTACGATACAACTTTGGAGATTTAAACCCTGCACACACACCTATGGAAAGAGGAATGGTCACAGATCCTGGAAATTTTGTTAACGATAGTCCTTTGGACAAGTCCACGCCATACAGAGAAGTCGTTGGAAGTCTGCTATATCTCGCTACCATATCACGTCCAGATATAAGTTTCGCAGTCAATTACGTAAGTCGCTTCAACAATAAGCCAATGAGAAGTCATTGGGCAATGGTAAAACGTATCTTCCAATATATAAAAGAGACAACAAAATTTGGAATATGTTTTGATGGAGATAAGAATCTGTCTGGACAGTCCACTAGTGGAGTCATCCTACTACGTGGAGGCCATATAGTTTGGCTAACTCAAAAACAAAATACCGTATCAAATTCCACCGCTGAAACTGGGTATCGAGCAGCAGTATTAGCCATAGACGAAGTCTGTTGGATACGAAGAATTAAAACAATTAGACACAAGCAAACCTACACCACACTATATTGACAATCAGTCTGCTATTCACATGCTGAATAACACACATGAAGGAAAGATAACTAAAGGCAAGAAACATATCGAGATATGAAGGAAGTTCATCCAGCAGCATATTGGAACAACAGTCACGCCAGTTCATGTCAGAAGCAAGGATCAACTGGCTGATATCTTGACCAAGCCTCTTCTACGCAAATACTTTGAATATTTACGAAGTAAAATAATTAAGGAGGAGTGTTGATATTAATTATTTTACCATCTTATTTGTTATACTTTGAATTTCGAATACTTGTTCTAAACAAAACAAATTAGTTACTTCTGAATATTTTTAGTCATATGAAAACTTTTCTTATTTCATTATAAAATATTTTATCGAACTGGAAACTTGAATTTGAATTTTTGTATCATAACTACAAAAGGTATTATTGTCTTAATTTAATTATTTAGTTGCCTACAATGTAATTATTTGTCTTTTATTTATGTTGCAGGCGCTTTTTGTTAAATAAAATAAATTCATCAAAGATCAATATGTCATAGAAATTAATGAAACAATGTATGAATATAATATAAAAATCTTATATGAAAAAGAACTAATACCAATTAATTGTATTTAAAATCATAATTGTAAACTAAAAGAAAATAATGCTATTGAAATAAAATCATTAGATGATTATACTGTACTTTGTAAAAATATGAACAAAATAAGATTAATAAATAATTGCGATGATCGTAAAATTAATCTAAACGGAAACTATTTAATTGTACAGAATAATTGTTCAATACAAAACATTAAATCAAATATTTAGTAATAAGAATAAGAACGTTCAATTTGTGGATAGATTTTTTTATGAAGAAAATGTAAAATGTAGTAGAAAATGTAAATGTAGTACCCGTGGCATGATGGTTAGTGCGTTGGACTGTCATGCGAGAGGTCTTGGGTTCAATCCCTGCCTGTGCCACCTTAATTAAAAAAAAAAAAAAAAGAGTTTTCACGGGTACTGCCTCTTGCGAGGAATTGACAAATTCTCCAAGAGTAATTCTTGTCATGAAAAAGTGCTTTCTCAAAATTAGCCGTTCGGATTCGGCATATAAATTGTAGGTCCCCTCCATCCCTGACAACATTACTCGCACACAGGAATGGTTGAGAGTTGTAAGTCACTAGGCCCTGGTTCTCTACGGACTGTTGCGCCACCTAATTTATTTATAAATGTAAAATGTAATTTTACTAAAAGCTTAATTTTTGAAGAAATTATACTTAAAAACTTTGTAAATCTAGAAAACATACAAATACTCAAATTGCATACAAATGTACACTATTTTGAAATTTCGTTATTTTTTATAATTATTACATTTCTTACTATATATCTTATAAGAAAAAACAAAAATTTTAAAATTTCAATTAAAAATGTTAGTAAAGATACCTCCAAAATTCAGGAGAATTTAAAAAAAAGGGGAGAGGTTACATATTCTATTCCTACTAACCCATCTATATTTGCAATTCATTAATTATTCTTTTATTCTATTCTATTATTTTTCAACCTGATTTCCCACGGAAATAAAGTTCATTAACTTCTATGAATTCCCTAATGCACGCGCATTATTTTTGTATGCAATTTGAGTATCACTTTATTAAAATGCAATAAAATATACATTAAAAAATAACAAACAATTCTGCTGAGAAAGCAGCTTAAAAAAATTATAATGTATTTTCCATAGTAATTTAAAAATAAAACGCTGTCATAAGCCAAACACCAAACGAGCACGTCTTGTTTTTTAGAAATTCCCGTTACCCTACAAAATATGTGTTTTATATAATATCTTAAATAAATATATATATGTATATGGTTTTTTCAAATGAAAATCACATCACAATTCAGAAATTGTTTGCTAAACATAATAAATAAATTTAAAAAAACAAACATTTTTCATTTAATATACATATAAACAAGAAATATTTTTATATTTTAATAAGTTTAATAAAGTTTAAATATGCCCTATGCGCTATTCTATAAGATCTAATATCCACGCATATTTGTTATCAAAGTGGCAACGTTTGATATATGAGTCCAGAGCAGGGATACATACAAATTCATGAAATAAGTAGGAGAGCTGCGTGTTATTTTCTTGTATACTTATTGTTGAATTTTAAGTTTACGGAGTGGGATGTGGTACCCAAAGAAAGAAAACAAAAACGGCCAACGTATGTAGACTTCAAAAATTTATTCGTGACTAACTTAATTCTACTTATAATAAATTAAAACTTTTACACAAGATTATGTTAAAAAATGAATTTATTAAAAAAAAATATTCTCAAGACTAACAAGTGTAATCATGTGCGGTACGCACTGCGGTAGGAATCGAACTGAAGTCTTGTTGATCATCTCGTTCTCCTCGGAGGTTCGGATGACGGTGATTGCCAGCGGCGTCGGTAGTAAATGATCTCTTATCTATTTTATGGTCTTATCTTTATTGTTGGCTTGGGTCGTAAATCAAGGAGTTTATGACGATCCCGATCTTCTTTCGGGGTTGGTGTCATGTATCATCATGCACTTGTTGACCCATGTGGTCGCCATGTGTTAACTCTCCCCTTGGTCGGAAGAAGATTGTCAGTAGGTATGGGGCTACCTGGCGGTGGGAATTTCTTGCGGTTAGGTTGTGACGTAACAATAATAATAATTTTAAAAATGTTGTGTGTTGAGTGGGGCTGGGGCTGGGGCTCGAACCGAAGTATGTGAGTTTAAGAAGCAGACGTGGTATGGGGTGAGCTATGGTGAAGTTATGGTTGTGTAGTTTAAATTCGACTAGTGTTTAAAATAAAATTGAAGTGACTGTTGTTGTTTGAGAAGAATACTGTGGTGTGTTTTATTTTGGAAGAGTTTATTTTTAGTGTGAAAAAAAAAAATTGGTTGAGATTTGTGAACTAGCAGCGTAGTGGAGGGGCTGGAGCTGGGGCTGGGCTGGGCTGGGGCTGGGGCTGGGGTTGGGGCAAGGCTGAGGTGTTTCCAAGCTAAGCTGAGTACTGAGGTTGGAGAGGCTAGGGCTAGGGCTAGGGCTGGGGTGTTTCTAAGCTAAGCTGAGTGCTGAGGCTTGGTGAATCACTGGTTTTCGTATAATCTGTATTTACCGCATTGAATTATGTGAATTATGATCTCTGGAAAAAAGATATGATTTTGAAAAGTAGTATTTCGTATTTAAGAGTCTTGAAGTTTTGTTTTATAGTTTCAGTAGTCAAGTTTTAATTGTCGAAAAACATTGTGGATAAAGTGTTTGATACAAATTAAATAAAAAAAAAAAACAATGGAATACTACTTTGATGTTCAAGGTTTCATCGGCTACAACAATGAATTCATACCAAAAGAATTTGCATTGATTCACCAAGGACAACATCAACACTTTCTTATTAAATCAGTGAGTCAGATGTGTAACTGAGTAGACGTGTGCTTTTGCGCGGTAATTTCGAGCTCTGTTTTCGGCGGTTTAATTTTCATGCCAAGAAGTTTTATTGGGCTTGTCAAGATCTCAATTAATATTAAAGTGAAAGAACATTGTTTAAATTACTTAAACTCAGTTTAATTGTCAAAATTTCAAAGTTAAATAAAAAATAACAATTACAAAAAAATATAAGAAAAACTCAAAAAAATAAACTCAAACGAACAATCGAAAAGTCAGAGGTAATAAACGTCTTTATCAGCTCTCTAACTGCATTACTCTGTTGTCAGCAGTCTAAAATCGTTCCCCTTCACCATTACACCTTCATATTTTTAAAATGTCTAATATAAAACGAAATAGAAATCAGTTCTCACCTTCTGATAAAAACTCTCTCAAATCTACGCCACCACCCCCCACGAAAGTTCAGAAAAAGTTCTCTTTGGATGTCAACGATGGAAATATTATGACTTTATTTGATGCTGCTCTTAATAAACAAAGTGAACACATTACCACTCTTCTCACTTCTAAAATAGCGGAATCAGAACAGAGAATCACTGATAAAATAGAAAGAGACATTGCGGCACTAAGATCTACGATTGATGACGTAAATACCCGTTTGCTCTTACTTGAATCGAGGCAAAATGAAATCACCGAACTTAAGAATGAAAACAAAAATCTCAAGGACAAAATCAAGGAAAATAGTGAGGCGATTAAAACTATTATCACACAATTTGAAACCGATAAAGAAAAACAAGATCTTAAAGAATCCATGTGCGATGTCTTATTACATGGCATTCCCATTCTACCGCGAGAAGATCTAAAGTTTCTTCTTAATTCACTTTGCTTCACTCTTAACATTAAAACACCATTCACTAAGCACATATTTCGAATTAAATCAAGATCGAACACAACAGCTCCGCCGATATTAATAAAGTTCTTCTCTATACACGATAAGAACCTCGTTTTACGTTCTATTGCCAATTACCGAAAAACTACACAACGATCACTACGACTTTTTGATGTTGGTTTTGATGATTGTTCTAACAATACTGAAGTTTACCTGCATGAATGCTTGACAATTAAAAACCGCTCTCTCATGCATAATGCATTGAAATTAAAAAGAGAAAAAAAACTGCACTCTGTTTTCTCAATGCGACCTCGCGACTTCAGCCTTCGATTGCAAAAAACAAGTTATGGAAAAATTTGAAAGAAATCGGAATTGGAAAACAAAGTAATAACGACCTTTTAAATGTTGATGCTAATGAGCTTAACCGAATATTTACCTCTCCCCCAACCATTTACTATTCTGAAGATACCATGGCTCCTCGAGCGGAAGACTCAATTTTGAATTCGGATACACCAAACTCTTTCTATTTTCAATTTGTTGAAGATGCTGACGTTTTGGAAAGCTGCTTGTCAATAAAGTCTAGTTCCGTTGGTTTAGATGAGATTCATCCTGTTTTCATTAAGGCTATTCTTCCTATTATATTGAAATATATAACACATTTGTTCAACACAATCTTCATGACTGGTATCTTCCCCAATGTCTGGAAACGTGCAAAAATTATACCTATTTTAAAAAGCAATAAGGAATATAGACCTATCGCCATTCTGCCGTATCTATCAAAAGTCCTTGAAAGAATAATGAGCAATCAGATTCAGAGATTTTTAAAAATGAATTGCTTGCTTTGCCCTAATCAGTCAGGTTTTCGTGCTAAACACAGCTGTACTACTGCATTAATTAACGTCGTTGAAGAAATAAGACAGTCGGTTGATAATAATGAAATGACGTTCCTTACATTATTAGACTTTTCAAAGGCTTTCGACACAGTGAATCATGAAATCTACATAGGTAGCAAACTTATATCACAGTTCAAATTTTCATCTTCCTCTACTAAATTGGTTTCTTCTTACCTTAGCGATAGATTTCAAGCAGTTGTATGTAATAATACAGTATCTGATTTTCTTCCCTTGTGCAGAGGTGTTCCACAGGGATCTATTTTGGGCCCGATATTCTTCACAATGTATATTAATGACCTTCCTCAATGCTCAATAAGCTGTGCGATCGATATGTATGCTGATGATGTTCAGCTTCAAAAAAATTGTTTGTTGGGTTCAGTGGAAAATGGGGCATGTGAAATGAACGAGGATCTCGAAAGAATTGCTTGCTGGTCCCGATCGCATGGTTTATTTTTAAATCCGATCAAATCCAAATGCATTCTTATTTCAAGAAAGTCGGTAGATACAACGTATTTTCCCAAAATATATATGAATCATACACCCATACAATTCGTCGACTCAGTGAAAAATCTAGGACTGATTTTTAATAAGACACTTACTTGGAATGACCACATAATTTCTACCGTGGGTAAAATGTATGGTTGCCTTCGTATGCTATGGTCAACACAAAGAATAACGCCCTTAATCACAAGACAAATTCTTGCAAAAACTCTACTCATGCCAATTTTATTATATGGCTGTGAAATTTTTTCGAATTGTGATTTTGAGCATATACGAATCTTAAATGTAGCTTACAACAGCATTGCTAGATATGTCTATGGACGAAGAAGGTTTGACCACATTTCTGCTCTCGCCAAATCAATATATGGCCTAACATTTGACAATATCCTGAAACAAAGAACGATTACATTGCTCTATGACGTTATGCAAACGCGTCAACCCTCGTACCTATATAATAAAATAATTTTCCCGCGTTCCAATAGAAGCTGTGACCTTGTGCCCATTCGATACAAATATTTAATTTCCGAGCGTCAGTTCTTTATTAATGCGATTAGACTATGGAATTCCCTTCCACAATCGGTTAGAATGATAAGTTCCAGGACCCTGTTCAGGGTAAAGCTGAAGCAGTATTTCGAGACTTTTTCATGATGATGATGACTTGATAAATTGTATATTATTCTCTTTTAGAAATTGCTTTTTTTTTTTTTCTTTTCTTTTGTAACTATTATTTGTGATTTAAATTAAAATTAAATTAATATTATTGAATTATATTTTTAACCGTATTTAAGCTTGGAGTTATACACCTAAATTATGTTGTTATTATTAAAATTATGCCATTGTTTACTATACATCTAACAATAATTGTAAACCATGAAACTTACACTAACTAAAAAGATTATATCTTACTGTGTAAAGTTAGTATATATGAATAAATGAAATTGTTATAAAATTGTTATAAATCACCCTTTGAGTTCAACAAATTGTCAACAGCGTTGCAGAGGCAGGTGAAATGGTTGAATCATCATCATCACGGAATCAGTTGGGATGACGGTACAACGAATTTGACATTCGTTAAAAACTTAATAAGAAAACTGATCAGAGGAAACTCAATAGTTTTCTTTAAAGGAAAGGATAAGCAAATTTGGATGGATAGCCTATTAAAAAATGAAAACATAATGTACATTAATATTGAGGATTTTGGTAATACGCCCAATTTAAAATGTTTAAAGAAACAATTCAATTGTAAACAAATATGTTATTTTCACTCTAACCAAAAATGTTGTGCTTTGGAAAATGCGCGCAAATTGTTCTTGAATACATGTGCAGAAAACAAGATTTTTAATAAAAAATAAAAAAAAAAATTGTAAATCAAAAACGACCTTGGATCTTTTTATTTTCTATTTTTTATTTTTGAAGGTACTAAGTCTGCTATGGTATGCGGTTTGCCATGTAATTGAATTAGACCGCAAACGTAATCATTTAGGGTTTTTTTTTTTTTTTTTTTTTTTTATGATAGTAGATAGTGCATGTGTGTAATAATATGTTTTGTTAATTTGGAGTTTTCAAAATATCAATATAACGAGATAGCGTTAACGTGATGAAGACATTTTATAATTGTTCATTAATTAAAATAGTCGACCCTTGTAAAAATGTTTTGGTGTGAAAAATTGAAAGAGGGGGAAACTTTTTGTGTTTGTGAAGCAGGATGGTTGGAAATAAAAATAAGTGATGTTGTATTTTTTACTGATACTTTGAAATTACTTGTACAACCATAATATGGTGTTGAATGTACCATAATTCATATAAGAAATGGGGAGGTTACCTCTCATCTAAACAATTTCAGAATGCAGTTTCAATCAATGCAACATGTGAAATTTAAAGTTGAGGGTAAAAGTGTCAATTTAGATAAAAGAAATAGAATCTTAATAAAACTTATTGATTTCACAGGAGGAGAAATAACTTTGTTTGGATCAATTTTTCCTCATTCCAATGTTATAAAAAGAAAAGAGAATGAGTACCCAATTCTTTGTCCGTTCGGTGCTGCAGAACTACTGAATATATCTAAGAGGAAGCACCTCGAGAAATTAAGAACACGCGACTCTTCAGAAGTAATGAGAGAACAAAGCAGAAATAAAAACTATTTACAATCGCACTTAGTTTAATGATCCCTAGAAATAATAACACGATGGAGAAGAAAAATAATTTTTACACATGTATACATACATATGTATGTATTTGTGTTAGTAAGCAAACTTTTTTAAATAAAGTACCTACCTAAATACTATATAAATTTCTTACGCATGTTTAATTTATTAGTTTATATTTATTACTTGACGTATAAGTACTTCTAGTTAGCAAGAACAAAATTTCAACTAAAATGTTCTACTTAACATTTCTGGCAGTTATACCAACTTTAATCCTTGGATTGCCTCTACCGATTAATATTGATTTACAAGAACCAAGCAATACCAATAATCTTTCTTTTGGTGTGAGTTTACCAAACAATGATACCGTACAAATAGGTTTATCATTTCGTTTGTTAACATTTTCGAATGGAAAATCACTGTTAAATACCACAAATGACGGTGTGTCATCATATCAAAATGATGAGATAGCAAAAACAACAACAACAATAACAACAACAACAACAACAACAACAGACAAAAATGTATTACAAAAGAAGATCGTTACTGTAGAAGAGGCAATTGAAAGTTTAAGGCAAGATTTAATTAAAAAAGAAGCCGATATATCAGGAATCATTCAAAGTAAAAACATATTTTATAGACATTTTAAATTAGAATTTGACGATGAAATAGCTTTAACTATCCGATGTTCTTATGATAGTAATTATAATATGCGTAGCTTAACTATAAAATATTATGAATATCATGATTACGAAACGGAAAGAGTTCTGAGTAATGGGGAAGTTGAAGTGTTTATGAAAGAGGATCTTGAATACAAATCTGATGTGGAATTGCTGGATTTTAAATCAATGAAACAAACATATAAAATGGAAATTTCTTAAATAAAACATGTACTTATTTTTTTATATAGTATTAAAGGTTTATTATTTTAAAATTACAAGTTTTTCATTTTTTTTTTTTATAAAGATGAACTAATTCCTTGGAAGATATCCAAGAGTTATCTTTTGAAGGAAATCCAAGCCATTTGACAAATATTTGATCATATTTCTTTTGCAGTACTTTCTCAACTAGGAAGTATCAGGAAACTTGGTCCTTTGGAGCTCAAGTTCATAGAATCCACCCTTGATAGGATTGCCCTGAAAGTCCTCTAAAAGATAAGTAACAGGATTTGTGCGTTGAACTTTATTTATAGTAAAAATTTCTGTTGTCCAATTCGGTGTATATCCCTTTTCAAATACATGTTTATATTTACTTATTCTGACAAAGTCTCCAACTTTTAACTTAGATGGAATATGAAATTTGATGTGATTATAAATATTGGAGAGTAATTGCTTTTCATTTGAAGCATTGACTTCAGATGGTTTCATTTTTATTGTTCGATGTACTGAATCATTATACTTTTTTGTAAGTGTTTTTATTATGTCAGTCCATCGATATGTTCCGTTGGTACTGAATTCTTTCCACATGAGTGTTTTAAGAGTGCGATTGAAACGTTCAACAATCGATGCCTTGAGTACGCTAAACGTTGAATAATGATTGATTCCATATTTTTTCATGAGATTTTTAAAACATGAATTAAAAAATTCTTTCCCATCATCCGTTTGTAAGTTTTTTGGTACACGACCGTTATTTATTACACTAGCCAAAGCTGCAGTAACTAAATTACCTGTTTTACTTTTAACAGGAACTGTCCAAGCAAATTTTGAAAATGTATCAATTACCGTAAGAAGATATCGATAATTGTTATTTTCACCTGAATAAGCACCCATTTCAACAAGATCAGCTTGCCATAAATCATCTAACCCCTTGATAACAACTCGTCTTCTCTTAAATTTTTTTCGAGAAGGCTTATGTAGTTCATTGACAACGTCTCTCTTACTCATCTTCTTAAATAATGATTAAATAAAATTGCAATAAGTCTGTTATTTTGTTTATAAATTTTGTATTATTATTTTTTTAATCTTTCATACAATGACATTAACTTTTTAATTCTTATCAATCTGTTTTCAACCAGGAAACATGCACATGTATCTGGTCCTTCTTTACATTGATTTGAAGGCCAGGGACAGTTGACAAAATGATATCCGTTATCCGATAAGGTAGTAGATACATTTTCAAATCTTCGCAAGAAAGATAAGCATTCTAGAAGATATTCGTAATGTTCATCAAGTATATTACACTGATTTGTTTTCAGGAAATTTAATATTTCTCCAAAAATTAATGAAGTATTTATGTTGGACATCGTGGAAGTATGTATGAGTTCACTCCTCAATTCAAAGTTTTAGACTGCAGTAAACAATAAATGGCCTTATGTTAAATAGTTGATTTTGTTTGAGCTGCAATTTCGGTTTTTTTGTTAATTACATTTTCAAGCAAATACTTTTCTATTTTTTTAACTTCATATACAATGTATTTTTCAAAATTTGTAAATTTTTCATCAACATAATTTTTTGTTGCCGCATCTGTTTTATCGTAAGGCTCCTGAAGATTTCGTATCCTTTTTGAGTTTAAACTAAAGTCTCCGTTTTTTTTTTTAAGAAACCCCTCTCCTGGTAGTCCAGGTGGACCTCTTTCCCCCTGTAAACCTTGCTCTCCTCTTTCGCCTCTTGGTCCTAACCTAACTTTGGATTGAGTTCTGTTTGAATAACGTCCAAACTTATCAACACTCATTTTCATTCAATGATGTTTGCTTCTTTGATTTCTTCAATAATTTAAACAATCTCGTTAGAATGATTATTATGTCCTGCCTGATGTGAGGCAATAAGAAGTCGTAAACGAACTACGAGTTCATTTGGATCATCCCAGTAGACATAGTCTTTTTCTTTGTTTGATAAATGCATTAAACCCTGACCTATATGCAAATCAGTGGGAGAGCTAGAAGTATCTTTAAATAGTTTACTTATAATTTGTTTATATTTATATCCTTTATGTCCCAGTATTTGATTTTTAGAATCATGATTACGTCTATATGCATTGGTGCTAAACAATATGTTTTTGTAATTATTTAAATCCTCTTTATTATAAAGGGCTGAACTTGGTATTTTCTTAAATATCAACTCAAATAAGCCACTTGTTCCTTTATAGGTTTTATTATTAATTTCTATATTCTGCCCATTAATTTTGAAGTCCTTATAACCTATTTGTAATTTCCCATTGTTAGTATGTACACCGTATACGCCATCAATTGTTTTTGAATTATTTACAAACAAATCCATATATTTCCGAGGAATTTCTCCATAATTTTTTAAATCTATTTGATCTACAAACTCGCGAACAAGGTTTCGAAGAAGTTTGCGTCCACTCCTATCGGATTTGCTTCTAGGCGTTGATAAAGATGTTTTTGGGGGAATATTGTCGACTAAATTAGAGGAGATGCCTGGAGTTATGAATTCATCATCAACTTCTTCATCATCATTTTCTTCAGTTTCCTCCCCTTCATAATGGCGCTTTATTTTTTTCACAGGAGATTTAAAACTGTTTGGATTTTCATGAATTGAATGATGTTTTTTTGACTTTTTTACTAATTCGTTAAGAGGTTTAATAATTGGCTCGAAGGTTTCTTTTAATTGAAAATCGAATGCTTCTTTACCATTTCTAAGAGCTTTATATTTTTTTCGTAGTGTATCGGTTGTTTTAATGAGGTCTTTTGTTAATTCTTTATTTAACTTCATCATGATTTCCTAAGTTTTTTTTTTTTTTAAAACAGTTTATAAATAAGAATGCAATTAGCTTTTTAAAACGTATAAAATTTAGTTTAATATTTAAAGAATTGGTTTTGAATGAAGAACAGCTTTTTCTGAACTGAGTTGATCTGCTTTCAACTGAACCGGATGCAACCCTGTACACCTTGGAACTACTTTGGTAGAACATAATAGTATTAATGCTGAACACATCAGTTGCACTTAGCTTTTATAGTTTCAGGAATTCATCGAATCTCTTTCTATAGCGGCCCTTATTCAGGGGAATATCCTTATCAATGACTAGAAATCCATACTTAATGTCCCAGCATTCGTCGCAAACCCTTTGAAACATTGGAAATGTCATATCAGAATTCACATGGTTATTGTAAATATGTTTTAAATTCATGTCATCTTGCTTGAAAACAATGAGGAAATTCGCATTGTCTCTTATTAAGTGCTTAGGGATTCTTATGTATGTCTGACACAAATAAAAACTGTCTACATTACGATGTCGACCCATACTGAAATAGTTTCGAACCGCATCTTGCTTTTCACAAGCAACATCATTGAAAATAAATACAGAGTTTGGTCTGGCCTCTTCGGGTGGTATGACATCACAATTATTTGCAAATGCAAAAAAACCCATATTTTTTATTGGCAAAACTGCTTGTTTGAAAAATTCATACTTTGGTTGGTGTAAGGACTTTGAATATATATAAATATTTTCAAATCTTAACCCATTTGTCTGTAGTAATAAACTCATCATAACATTTGTTTTACCACAATTGGATGGGCCCGTGATTAGGCCTCTTATACTATTAGGTAGAAGTTCCCCATGTTTTTTCTCTTTTGTTTCATCATTTTGAATTAATTCCATATTTTTGATAGGTAAAAGATGTTGTTGGTTAACAAAGCGCATACTGATAAAAACTAATTAAATTTATATAAAAATGAAGATTATATTTTAATTTGTCATAACTGAATAACGGTTCGAAGAAGCTGGTGCTCATATATTAAAATGATTGATTTTTCAAACAAAAAAATCAGTCATCGATATGTAGTGAAAGGAAATGGTTTCCTAAATACTGTAATAAATAAATTACCAATTGAATTACATCTACCTGGTTATCAATATTGTGGTCCTGGAACAAAACTAGAAAAACGTTTAGCTCGACGAGACTCTGGAATTAATTTATTTGATCAAGCGTGTACGCAACACGATATAGCCTATTCTAAGTTTAAAAATACTTCAGACCGACACATAGCTGATAAGATTTTGTCTGAAAAAGCTTGGCAGCGTGTAACATTAAAAGACGCTAGTTTAAGTGAGCGAGTTCAAAACTTAATGGAAAACACAGAAAAGCCAAAATGACAAAATCAAAAAAGCCTGTGGTTTTTAGTAAAACAATTAAAAACATAGGAAGACTACTCGAGGAAAAAAGAACCCATAACCTTGAAAAAGCTGTTAAAGTAGCTTTGTCAGCTGCAAAGAAAACTATAAAACGTAATGGTGCTAACATAAGGATACCAAGAGTTATACCAAAAATTGGTGGGGTGATCCCATTTCTAGTACCTCTATTTGCTGGGCTTTCAGCTCTTGGAGCTTTGTTGGGAAGAGCTGCAGGAATTGCAAAAGCTGTAAATGATGCTAATATTGCTAAAAAAGATCTAGAGGAGAAAAAACGACATAACCAAAAAATGGAATCGATTGCAGTTGGACATGGTTTATATCTAAAGCCGTATAGAAAAGGTTTAGGTTTATATTTACATTCACAATCAAAAAACTACTAAACTCGCTACCTAATCGTGCACTAAATGAGGTGGATTTAAGAACATTCGCAAAAGATTTTATCCCAAATTTTCGAGGGGTTTTTATGCGCGATAGTTTACCAAAAGGTAAACCTTGGAAAAATGAAAGTGGAATTATAAATCTTGATTCATCGAATGGACTAGGAACACATTGGGTAGCGTATTTTAAAAAAGACTACTATATAGATTATTTTGATAGTTTCGGAAATTTGCCACCACCAGTTGAATTAATTACATATTTAGGTAATAATATACATTATAGTTATATTAAGCACCAAGATTATGATTCAGTAAATTGCGGTCATTTATGTTTAAGATTCTTATATGATTGTAATTTTAAATAAATAAATAAAAAGAAAATCTATAAAACTTTTTCATTACCTTTTTTATCGTCATGACATTGACACTTACATTAAGCGGGAATACATCCCTTCTCACCGCAGATTATTTCCCATCTCTAATATTTGATGGTAATTACGTTTGTGGGTTGATTGATTTTCAAACATATAATTCTATACCTAATGTGGATGAGCGAATAATTTATTTCACATTGGTCTGATGTATTGGAAACTCCAGTGGGGTCCTATGAAATTGATGACATTGCAACACTTGCTTCTGAAACATTGTTAACGTTGAATTCAACAACATCTATAAAGGTGAAAGCAAACAATAATACCCTGAAAAGTGAGATCCAATGTAGCGAAAAGGTTTATTTTAACAAAGATCGTACAATTGGGAAATTATTAGGTTTCAGTAAACGTGTACTTGAACCTGATCAAAAACATCTATCAGACTTTCCAGTTGATATAAATAAAGTTAATGTTATACGAATTGAGTGTAATATTATTACTGGCTCATATTTGAATAACAGCCCCGTACATACTCTACATGAGTTTTCCCCTGAAGTAGGACCGGGGTATAAAATCATTGAAGTTCCAAAAAATGTAGTCTATTTACCAGTGAATGTCAATAGAATAACCTCTCTTACGCTAAAGCTAGTAAACCAAGACGGAGATTTGATAAATTTTAGAGGAGAAACAATAACTGTGCGCTTGCATTTAAAACGCACTTCTTAATAATGCTGATCTACAATAATATAATAGACGTCAAACCAAATTCCTCAATTAGTCCTTATAAAACATCGAAGCTAACTACACAAAGCCTCACCACCGAAAATTCGGCTTATCTACTTTCATTAGGTTTTAAATTAAAAATAAGATAATGAGTGAAATATTGAATATAACTCAGGCTGTTAGCTATGACAATAGCATATCCAAATACGAATATCACAGTTATTCACCCTTTCTTCAATCATTCAACCCAAGCGATGAAATACGTATTCTCATTCAGCATCAGGACTTGTGTATTTTACCTTCTGAAAGTTTCATTTATATTGAAGGAAGTCTCACAAAAGCAGATGGAACGATATCTTCTACATCAAAATTTTGTAATAATGCAATGGCATTTCTTTTCGAAGAAATTCATTATGAACTCAACGGAGTGGATATTGAGTTCAATAAAAATGTTGGTATAACAACATCATTAAAGAATTATATATCTTTGAGTGAGCATGAAAGTAAAAGCTTAGAAAATGCATCATGGACTGGAAAAGATGGTATATCCCTTAGTTCAGGGACTTTTAACTTCTGTGTTCCATTGAAAAATCTGCTGGGGTTTGCCGAAGATTATAAAAAGATTATAGTAAATGCAAGACACGAGTTAATTCTTATTCGTACACGATCCAATGAAAATGCTTATTTTTCCAAGGAGAATGAAGAATTAAAACTTTCAGTTTTTAAGTTGCAATTACATTACTTTAGCTGATTCAGAAAAACTTACACTACTTAAGCAAATACAATCGAAACCAGTTCAAATTCATTTTAGAAATTGGGAAATGTATGAATATCCTGCACTGCCAACAGTAACTGATCACATTTGGACTGTTAAAACTTCAAGTCAACTGGAAAAACCAAGATTTATTATAATTGCTTTGCAAAGCGATAGAAAAAATCAACGAAATAAAGATGTTAGTAAATTTGATCACTGTGACTTGAATAATCTAAAAGTGTATTTAAACTCAGAAGCATATCCTCGTGAAGACTTAAATCTCAAATTTAAGCAAGATCGATTCGCCCTTATTTATGATATGTACAGTAAATTTCAGCAATCCTACTACAAAAAACAATCAAATCCACTATTATCTCGACAGGAATTAAAGGATACCGCACCGATAATAGTAGTTGATTGTTCACACCAAAATGAAGCAATAAAAACAGGGCCAGTGGATGTGAAAATAGAACTAAAAACCACAATACCGGTTCCTCCTTCAACAACTGTGTATTGTTTAATTTTGCATGATAGAGTCATTGAATACAATGTAATAACGGGCGAGGTTCGTAAACATGTTTAAACTATAATAGCCCAGCAAATAAAATAAATAAAACAAATATTGTGTATATTTAATTAATCATATTGTTTTGTTTTTATTGTAAATTATCTTTTATTTTTGATGGGGTAATTTTTCTTGTGAATCCATATGGAAGGGAACTGAAATCGGGGAGGAAGTTTCTTTTTTCCGAAACAAGTCTGTACGTTTTGTGTTCTGTTTTGGTAACTACTTGATGTTCCTTTGTACGTTTTATGTTCTCAAAAACAACCAGAATACTCTCATTTTCTTCAGGTTTAAGTATTGCCTCTTTAATGGATTCAAAATTTACCTTTTTTGAAGCAGAATAGTTTAAGGAAATACCTTTCACTTTGCACACAACGGAGGATGTATTATCGTTAGGGTTAAATACTTTGTAAGCATAATTTTTTGGCCCACCACTTACGAACTCTGTAATAAAACTGCCTACTCCATAAGATTCCAACTCATCCGTCAAGTCTCCGATTAGGTCTCCTGTTACTGGTTCAAATTCTCCTTCACGACTTATGAAGACAATAGAGTCTGTGTCATAATATAACACTCTTCTATCTAACTTTCCCAAAAAGTCATACAGTTTGAGACGAGCCTGAGTTGTTGTGAAGGCTGCAATGCTTACATTTACCGTTGGAGAAGATTCCACAGCCTCTTCTTACTTGTGAAATTTACGACAACATTTTCATCATTTACTGGTAAAACACTGCAGACTTCTAGAGTGGGGTTTGTCAACATTTCATATAATTCTGAAGGGCTGTTTACAATGCTTGTTCTAGCTTGATTCTCTCGTTGACCAAACTTACCCCAAAATGAATTTAGTATTAATTTTGAGAAAGATCTTTTACCTTCATTTTTCTCAATGTTAGAATATTCAAGTTGAATATTTTCATTTTTTAAAAAGTGAGAAATGTAGTTTTGTTTTTCTTCTTCTCTGTTACAATTACTAGGCCAACCCGAGGCTTCTTGCTTCAATTTCAGAAACTTATCCATCATGGAATCAAAAAGCCCTTTAGTACCTATTTCTGTACTACACTGAACCACATTATATTTCCATATTTCGGTGATTTCCAAAACTTATAACCTTTTTTCTAGGGCTTTGCACACCTCATCAATTATCCATGTTCCGTATAAAGCTCGTTCATTATCTGTATGACGGCAAAATTTTTCTCTCGTTTTGAGGTTACTGCATATCCTACACAAAGAGAAAATAAGTTTACTGTTTTGTTTTATTGGAAGAACAGGATGAAACAAGTTCTCTGGTGGTAATATTTTGCATTTGATAATTCCACTTATGTCTTTTAACTTTATCTGAGAAGTTATGGATAGATCTGTGTAGAGTTCTGGGTGTCCTATAGGAAATTTCCCATATTTACAAACCCATGGATATAAGGAACATACGTCGAGGTACTTGATTTTTTCATCCTTTTTGCACTGATAATACATGGTTGTATTGCCGGTTCTACCCCCATAAAATGCATCTTGAGGGTTGATTGGAGTTTTCTCGATACACGAATGCGTTTTTAAGAACTCCGACTCCTCATGATTCATCATTGATAGTTTTCTTCTAAATTCGCATTCCCAAATTTCAATGACTTCATAGTTGAATGATTTCAATCTAGCCGTTTTGGATTGCGTTCTTTCAAATCGCAAGTTTAGTGTGTCAAGCGTATCACTTCCTAGTGGTTCATCTCTTCTATGGGTTAAGCACTTAGGATGTCCATGATAATAACAGCCGTGAAACTCAAAAACCTGACCAGTTTCTCTACAG
The DNA here is from genome assembly GCA_920104205.1 of Eupeodes latifasciatus. Classification (NCBI taxonomy): domain Eukaryota; kingdom Metazoa; phylum Arthropoda; class Insecta; order Diptera; family Syrphidae; genus Eupeodes; species Eupeodes latifasciatus. The sequence continues at coordinate 242,140,451 of OV049924.1, forward strand.
AACCCATCCACTTTCAAACTAGCAATAACCATTTCTTTTCCGTTGGCAGCATGTTCAATATATATTTGACGCGTTCTCCCTTCCCAAATTAAAGCCTTAATGGAAATTTTAGAATGTTTTTCCACATTCCTATAACCATTTTTTGGGATCAAACCGATGGTGTTTTCTGCAAGAAAATTACGCCGATACACAAGATTACATGCCGAAGCGATAGTGACAGATTCCAAAAACGGCTCTACGTTATTAAGCATCAAGAACATTTTTCTAAACTTTAAGCATGCCTCTGTTAGAATTTTAACATCACTAATACAATATTCTACCAAGTGAAGCTCCATATTGAAAACATCATTTTTATGTTCCTCATACCAGTTAAGGAATATTTTTCGGTCCTCAGGTTTGATACTACCAGGGGCGTAGTATTTAGGATCAGGTAACTTTCCTACGTATTTTTCATTTTTGGTTAAATTGAATAGGTATGGAAAGTAACCCTTTTTTAATGATGAGGATAAATCAAATGCCTTTGGTAGTTTAGATAAAGCCATCGGAAAATAATTGACGGAGTCTAAAAATTTTACATTTCCGATTTTCATTAGCAAAATTTTTGACCCACGCATAATCAAATCAGGCTTTATGTCTGTATTTACAAGAATGTAATTTATTACAAACTGATGGTCATAAGCCTGTCCGTTATGAACTATCACTATCACATTTTTAAAATTCCTTCGAACACTCAATATGTAAGTTAGAAATTTTAATACCACTTCTTCGGTTATGACGTGTTCTCGAAATTTGCATACATTGCAAAATTTGAGATCTTGTATATCTATACATGAGCTGCATCTCTGTTGGAAAACACATAAATTTGGGGTGTGAATTTTTAGAACATTTGCCACTGTTTCATTGATTGCATCTGTACATTCCTGTCTACTTTCGAAATCATAAAAGATGTAGAGGGATTTATCTGTTTTCGGTATTCTCCGATCAGGTAATATAAAGCATTGATGGTCATGAGGCACAAATTTTTGACACTGCTTACAAAAATACTCGTTGCAGAAGTGCTCTCTTTGACTTATTGTCTTTAAACAATCCTTACATCTTTTTAAATCCTCACAGATAGATTTATTTCTACAGGCAATCGATTTGTGGTTTTCAAAACAATTTTTTCCTCTGAACTTTCGATTGCAATCATTACAAAGAATCTCTTGGTTAGTCTTTTCGCAACTCGGGGTTTTCTGGCACTGTGGACATGCTTTTCGGCATTTATGTCTGGATTTTTCATTGTATGGTACATGACAATCTTCACAGTAATAGCTACAAGAAAACGCTGATGTTAAGGAGGTTATTAAATTGTAGTGATTTTTGCTATGCGTAAGGTTTATTCTTTTTGTTGCTGCTTCATTTGTAGGCACGCCGCTGAATACAATTGTTCTACCCTTCGTGTTGTACTCATACACAGTTATTCTATAGTCTGCCAAATGACTTTGAAATAATTGTAACTCGACAATACCACACCCTTCTCTAGGAATCTGAACTTTTGCGTCCTTTAGAAGTTGATCTGCTCTAACAGTTTGAACCTTTCTCACATCATCCCGAATTGTATTATACTCAGCAGTTTTGTCGGCAAATGCTTTCCCGACCACCAGAGCACGTGGTAAACAGAGATTGTCTTTGTTCTTGATAGAAACAATACCTCGACGTTTTTTAGATTCCTCTGTGAACGAGTTGTAAAAACATGCTCCTGGGCTTCTGCCCTTTCCATGGGGTATTTTTACAGTTGTCACCTTTATACCAAAAGAGTCAGTATGAAGACCCTCTGAATTACTTTGGAAAACCTTTGAAATCATTTCCCAAAGATCTGACTTATTGAAGTCACGTGCATTTTTGAAGTTTAAACACCCACATCCTCGTTCTTCCGAAAATCCTTTCCCGTAAAATGTAACACCCACCTTATCCATTTCTTGCAGCTCAGCAAAAATGAACGCGACTATGTTATCTACAGCCCCCTTGAACCAAGTAGTAGGTTCAACATTGTTAGGAACTGATTTAACCTTAAACTCAACTTTTCTTCCCTTAAGGTTAAACCTCCTAACATTTGTAGAGACATCTGATAATATTTCGTAACGCTAAATATAGAACAAATTATTAATCCATTTCATTTATTCGTACTTCTTTAGATTACCTTTTCATATTCCTTTTCCTCTTCTGCTAACACAATTTTTGGCAGGAATCTTACCCCCGTCAAAGATCGTTGAATCCTCGTGTTTTTCATCTCTTTCAGCTCCCCGTCTGTCAGGTTGCTACAATGATCCCCCAAAAACATCTTACAATTGTCTAGCTCGACAAGTATCCTTTCCCCATAGCGAGTGTTACACCGTTGTGTTGCCAGAATAAGTTGGGGATCTTCACTTAGATCTTTTAATGTTATTAGCGGTTTCTCTTCCGCTAATTTGTTCAGCTTTTTTAAAACGAATCCATTTTTATTTTTCACTCACAAATTTAATTTAATAAACCGTTTTATAAATTGGAACTAAAGTAATGAAACTATAAAACTTAACTTTCTCATTAAAGACTCTTAAATACAAAATACTGACAGTTCCTAACAACTGATATGATATCAACACTATAACAACCACAAACCCCAACAACTTTATCATAATAGGTTGAATTAATATACATGTCTAGACATTTATTTCTCTGTTACCATCTTTATCAAAAGGAAAAATAACAACAAAACAACCAAAATGACAAAAAAAAAACAATGAAGAAGAAATAATGAAAAATACAATTTTAAATTTTTATAACTTTATTTAGGTACTTATTCAATTTTTTTTTTTTAATTCTTAAAAACATTGTCGTTTTTGAGAGAGCATAAATAATTCGCTGCTGGAATCGTCGTCTTCAGCTTCATGATCCTCCCTGGATCGTTTTAAACGTTCTTCTGGTAAGAACTTTACTCCAGACGAAGATTGCTGCATCCTCGTGTTCTGCATGGTGCGGGGAAATAAATCCACGGGAACTAACTCCACTGAGGGATTTAGTTCCCACTCAGTGGGAACTAAATCCACTTTAGTAGAGTGGATTTAGTTCCCATGCTATGTGGGAACGAACTCACTTTCTAATGGGAATTTAGTACACATTCAAAAATATGAAGAGGGAACTAATTTCTAACAACAACAGCTTCAAATTACAGTTAGTTATCAGATTCTTGAAACTTGTTCCATTTTGATGAGTACAGTCGAACATCAGTCTTAAGCAATTTAAGAAAACAGTGCGTAGTGTGAATAAAATTAAAATAAAAAATTAAAAGCATGGAAAATAAAATTTAATTTATTACCGGGTTTCGTAAAAATAGTGTGTTAATTTATGACGTGAAGAAAAACAAATGTATGTTAAAAAATATACTCGAAATAATATTTCACGTTACATTTGCTATTATGGTCAAAATTGCAAGGGGAGCTTAGTTATTGATGAGCAAGGTAATAAAAAACAGAGCCAAAAAAGAATATAAAGTTTTTGTATTTCAATACAATGAACAATAAGTTTTTGATACGGTGATAATACAAAAATTTAGAAAAACAAACAAATTTATTTTCAACATTATTTTCGGGATCTCAGGATTTTAACTCCCTTTTTCGGGGTCACACCCACTTAGGGTTTGTAAAGTCGCCAGGCAGGGCCTATATCAACAACTTCTTTCAATAAAAGCACCTGTGGGTGGCCCGCTTCGCGGGTTCTCAGGATTTTAACTCCCTTTTTCGGGGTCACACCCGCTCACGCAACTCCGTTGCTCCGCTTAGGGTATGTAAAGTCGCCAGGCAGGCGCCTATATCAACAACTTCTTTCAATAGAAGCACCTGTGGGTGGCCCGCTTCGCGGGTTCTCAGGATTTTAACTCCCTTTTTCGCGGTCACACCCGCTCACGCAACTCCGTTGCTCCGCTTAGGGTATGTAAAGTCGCCAGGCAGGCGCCAATATCAACAGCTTTTTTGAATAAAAGCACCTGTGGGTGGCCCGCTTCGCGGGATCTCAGGATTTAAAGTGCTCCAAGTTGTGTCATTTGTTGATTCTTATTAAGTGGGACATTAGCCCCAAAATTTTTATTTGGGGCTTCGGTCTTACTTGGGTGGGACTTAGGGCCCAAACAAGATTTCGGTTTTATGTCCCACCGAAGTGAGACATAAGCCCCAAAAAAAAGTTGAGCGTTATGTTCCTGGGCCCTATGTTCTGCGCCTTATTCTTTTTGCTTCTTCTTTTAAAAAGTGGCAATTAATTTCAAACTCAAGGAGAACTTAAATCACACATTTTTTTCGGAATTAGATTCCCAGTTAGCATGGGAACTAAATCCACTTTACTAAAGTGGATTTAGTTCTCACTAAGTGGGAACTAAATCCCTCAGTGGAGTTAGTTCCCGTGGATTTATTTCCCCGCACCGTTCTGCATAGCCTTCAGCTCCCCGTCTGTTAAGGTGCTGAAACGATCGCCCAAGAACACCTTATACTTGTCTAGCTCGACAAGTATCTTCGTTCCGTAGCGAGTGTTGCACCTCCGGGCTTCTATAATTCGTTGAGGATCTGTAGATAGATCCTTCAACGAAATCAATGGCTTCTCTTCCGTCATTTTGTTTAATTTTTTTAGCAGAAAATCCATTTTTTTTTTTTTAGTTTTTCTTGTACTACTTAGTCAAATTATTTGTTTAATACTTAAATTTAAAAAATTGTTCCCTCTCTTATATACGACTTTTACCGCTATCATAGAATACCTACTTTTTTGTTTTTATCTGTAGTACAAATTCATAGCCATCCGAATTTACTTATCAATTTCGCCACAAATTATAGAAACTCAAATTCACTTACCCTAACTCAACCGCTAACATAAAATCATGAATTATTTAAAATTATGTCTCACTTGCCTTGTAACCTCAAATTTTTGATAAAATATCATTTCAAAGTCTCAATTGCCAGACTTTTAAATACGAAATACTACTTTTCAAAATCATATCTTTTTCCAGAAACCATAATTCACATTATAACTTCAATACCACAAAAATTGATCATTTCCCAGAGACCATAATTCATATAATAAGTTCAATACCGCAAAAATAGATTATTTAAAATTGTGTCTCACGTGTCTTGTAACCTCAAATTTTGATAAAATGTCGTGTCTCAATTTTTAAAATCCTATCTTTTTTAACCACATACCATACTCCATATAAAAGTGTCTCAATTGTCTTGTAACCTAAAAATTTTGATAAAATGTCGTTTCAAAGGCATTTTTTTTTTTAATTAATCTAACGAACACCAGTGATTCACCAAGCCTCAGCACTCAGCTTAGCTTAGAAACACCCCAGCCCCAGCCCTAGCCCTAGCCCTAGCCCTAGCCCTAGCCCTAACCCTAACCCTAACCCTAGCCCTAGCCCTAGCCCTAGCCCTAGCCCTAGCCCTAGCCCTAGCCCTAGCCCTAGCCCTAGCCCTAGCCCTAGCCCTAGCCCTAGCCCTAGCCCTAGCCCTAGCCCTAGCCCTAGCCCTAGCCCTAGCCCTAGCCCTAGCCCTAGCCCTAGCCCTAGCCCTAGCCCTAGCCCTAGCCCTAGCCCTAGCCCTAGCCCTAGCCCTAGCCCTAGCCCTAGCCCTAGCCCTAGCCCTAGCCCTAGCCCTAGCCCTAGCCCTAGCCCTAGCCCTAGCCCTAGCCCTAGCCCTAGCCCTAGCCCTAGCCCTAGCCCTAGCCCTAGCCCTAGCCCTAGCCCTAGCCCTAGCCCTAGCCCTAGCCCTAGCCCTAGCCCTAGCCCTAGCCCTAGCCCTAGCCCTAGCCCTAGCCCTAGCCCTAGCCCTAGCCCTAGCCCTAGCCCTAGCCCTAGCCCTAGCCCTAGCCCTAGCCCTAGCCCTAGCCCTAGCCCTAGCCCTAGCCCTAGCCCTAGCCCTAGCCCTAGCCCTAGCCCTAGCCCTAGCCCTAGCCCTAGCCCTAGCCCTAGCCCTAGCCCTAGCCCTAGCCCTAGCCCTAGCCCTAGCCCTAGCCCTAGCCCTAGCCCTAGCCCTAGCCCTAGCCCTAGCCCTAGCCCTAGCCCTAGCCCTAGCCCTAGCCCTAGCCCTAGCCCTAGCCCTAGCCCTAGCCCTAGCCCTAGCCCTAGCCCTAGCCCTAGCCCTAGCCCTAGCCCTAGCCCTAGCCCTAGCCCTAGCCCTAGCCCTAGCCCTAGCCCTAGCCTCTCCAACCTCAGCACTCAGCTTAGCTTAGAAACACCTCAGCCTAGCCCCAGCCCAGCCCCACTCAATTTATTTTAAACACTAGTCAAATTTAAACTACACAACCATAACTTCACCATAGCTCACCCCATACCACGTCTGCTTCTTAAACTCACATACTTCGGTTCGAGCCCCAGCCCACTCAACACACAACATTTTTAAAATTATTATTATTGTTACGTCACAACCTAACCGCAAGAAATTCCCACTGCCAGGTAGCCCCATACCTACTATTGTCCCAATCTTTCGCTCAACATCTGCTGTACCCTTGATCTTGAAGTGTCCATGAATTCTTCCATCTCTAACGTGATGTGACCTGTTCGATCGTGCTTGGGCAAGTGACTTCTTCGATTCTGGTTGTGCGATAACTCTGAATTATTATGATTATTTTGTAGATAGAGTAAATTAATATTACAATGAACAACTTAATACATATTCCCCACAGTACGGGATGTTCTTTGAGATCTGTTATAAATGGTTCTATATGATCAAGATTTGTGTACATGAGTTTCTCGTCTTGTGAAGCAATGAATTCGAGAATTTGGACTTGAGTTGGTTTGCTTAACTTAATATGTTCTAGTATTTGGTTTTCTGAATTCAGATAAATTTTGCCATTAATAGACACGTTCTGTTCAAATTGGATCAAATTGATTCCTGACAATTCTATTCTGTAACAATGGTTTCCCGTTAAAACAATATTCCCTGCGTTAATTATTTCTATTGGTTGATTATGTTCTTTGATTTTGGTACAGTTTGCTTTATATTTATTTTGAAGGTTGGTTAAGCAACTAGATTCTTTACTGACTTTACAATAGTGGTGGTTGAGTTCCTTTTTACATTCTGATTTATAAAATGTTTTCTTATATTTAATGATTTCGCTTAGTATTATAATTTTTCCACCATTTACATTATTGCTTCTGGTTAGATAATGGTTTCCTAACCCTTTTACCTTGGGGTATTTGATAAATACAACGATAATATTATTTTTTTGTACAATTTTAAAAGTGGAAGCATCTACTACATCGATTATGGATTTACTTTTTCTTGTTCCATAATGTTTTTTATTTCATTTAAATCTAACAATCTGTAATTCCTTTACTATTAGTATCTCTATACATACTATCTACCTTGTCGAATAATTGTTTATTGATGTTTTTTTGTCTATTGTTTGACTTTATTAGTTCCTGTACTTTTAAATTTATCCTAACGGCGTCATCGTGGTCTGGACTACCAGAGATCCATTTCCAAAGTGTACCTATTTCATTGATACCTCTGCGTTCTCTATTCCTGATAGATAGTTCGTTGAGTAGTTTGTCGGCTATTTCTAACTCCTGATCAATAATTTTTAGAATTTCTTTTTTTCCTCTAAATCTATCTAATATTTCGGAGTAGGAAGTTAAATTGATGACGTGATAGATCTCACCGTAGTTTTCGTAGACCGCGGCTTTACCGTTTTCTATTAAAATGAATTCATCTCTAGTGTAGTCCGTTATTTGTTGCGCTAAAGTTGAAACGACTAGCGTCAGTATAAGAAGCATCATCTGTGAATTTAATTTCTAATATTATTTTTATGAATTTTTCGGTTATTTGAATCTATGACTACGTTCCCTAAGTCTTCCTTAAATTTCTTTTTTTGGAATAAAGAATTATTCTTACTTCTTCTCTGTCCATTGTTTACAAAAATTGTTTCGCCTACTTTATAGATATGTTTTATTTTTCCTATTTTTATTACGATATCCTAACATTTTTTGTTGGTGTGCTTGGAGTTTCTTTTTTGTGTCACCATTATCTATATAATTGTGGAATATGTCCGTTGGTCGCTTGTCTGTTACCGTGTGAATTGTTTCGTTGTATTTTTTTGTAGCTAGAGTCATGACGTCCTTGATGTCTGTTATATGTATAGTTTCTTTGACTATTCTAATGAGTTCTGTCAATGTGAAGTGAATTCTTTCTATTATTCCATTGCTCTTTGAATGGGCTGGTGGTGTTGTCTTATGGGTAATGTTTAGGAGGTTATATGCACACTTCGCAGAAGGTGAGCAAAATGCTGCCTCATTATCGGTCATCAAGGTTCTGACATTACCGAAAACCGGAAGTAGTTCGATCATTCTATCTTTTGCTTCGGTTTTTGAATGAACTTGGGTTGTTATTAAGAATTTCGAGAATGGATCTGTCATTGTTAAAAATGTTGCATTTTCACAGTAATATATATGTATCTGCGTGGACGCGCTCTCCCCCTTCTTGAGGAATTGGAATCTCTCCAATTGGCTGCTTATTAGGATGTCTCTCATACTTATTCTTTTTACAGATTTCGCATGTAGCGTTTATTGAGAGGATCTGTTTGAAAGCGTTTGACCAATAATATTTACCTTCAATCTGCTTATACACTTCTTTAGCTTTTCTATGAACTCGATTGTGCTCAGCGGTGATAATAGCTAATTGCTCCTCTTTATCTGTAACGTCATCAACTATTTGGTTACAGAATACAAATTTTACTGTTGGAAATTCTTCTAAGAGTTTGTCCTTAATTTTGAAGAACATCTCCTCAGTGCTATAAATTCCTTCTGTTAAACCCGTTTTTATTATTGCTTTAATTTTACTTACGATGTCTAAATCTTTAAAAAGCACTGTATGTCTCCAGTAGCCTGTGTGTATTTCTTTTGAAATTATATTATTGTTAAGTGATTCGTTTAAAATTAATTGCACCTTAAAATTATTAATTCTTTGGCTTACTCTTCTTATATCTGGAATGGGACTACTCTCTGCACTGTGAACAGTTCCTACTTCTGATTCATCTTCGTTCATCATATTTATTTCCTGTCTACTGAGAGCGTCTGCTACGATGTTTTCCTTACCTGGTTTGTATATAATTTCTGGAGAATATTCTTCTATGAAGGAGCGCCAACGTTTTATTTTTGCGTTTGGGTTCTTATCGCAAATGGCAAAAGTTAATGGTTGGTGATCTGTATATATGCGGATACCACTCACGCCGTAGAGATAGTTTCGAAGGTTCTTCAATGCCCAAATTATGGCAAGAAGTTCCTTTTCGTTTGTCGCGTAGTTTTCTTCGGTTTTACTTAAGGTTCGACTTATAAAAATAACTGGTTTATTGTTTTGGCTAAGCACTGCACCTATGGCTGAGTTGCTAGCGTTTGTAGTTAGCTCAAATCTCTGGGTAAAATCAGGTTGGTTGAGTGTAACCTGTTCGCAGAGTTTGTCTTTCAATATCTTGAATGCTTTAATAGCCTCCTTATCGAATTTTATTGTTATCTTTTTGCTATTACTTTGGCCAGTTCTACCGTTCTCTCCTCTGAGGTATTTGGTCATGGGTTTGGCAATCATCGCGTAATTTCTTATGAATTTACGGTAATAACAAGCTAACCCCAAGAAAGATCTTAGTTGACGTAAGGTCTGTGGTTGTGGGAATTCCTCTATGCATCGGGTTTTTACTGGGTCTATTTTGATACAATTAAATGATACGATGTATCCCAGAAATTCGAGTATTTCGATTTTTCGCTCGATATTCTCATGTTTGCTGCGCTTAAGGCTTTAGTTATTGTCTCGATATGTTCGAGGTGTTCTTCTTCTGTTTCTGAGTACATAATGACGTCATCGATATAGACGTGGCAGAATTTGCCCATATATCATGGATATCATCCATAGTTCTCTGGAAAATTGACGGTGCGTTTTTGAGTCCAAATGGCATTCGAAGGAATTCGTACTTGCCATTGTTAACGCTAAAAGCTGTTTTCTCCCTATCGCTTTCCTTCAGTTTAATCTAATGGAAACTGCTCTGTAAATCGAGAGTCGTGAAATAACTAGCTTTGCCCAAATTAGCTAGGATAACAGATGTTTCCGCCATTGGGTACCTTTCGGTTTTGGTAAATGAATTAAGCTTTTTATAGTCTATGACTAGTCTATGCTTTTTCTTACCGTCCTCATCTAAACCTTTCTTATTTACAACCCATACAGGAGAGTTATGTATATGCACTTCTGCTAGATTGTATTATATTATTTTCGAGTAAGCTCTCGATTTCTTTATTTACGAAATTCGCCACTGACTGTGGGTATGGATAACCCGGTCCAAACAGCTGTGTCGATAGTAGTATCTATGCTACATTGCACACGAGTGTTATATGGAAGGTAATTTGGGTTCTCGGTCAAAACACCCTGATATTTTTTTAAAATAAGAATTAATTTTTCTTTTGTTGAAATTTTGTTATTTATATTTAGAGTGTTTATCAAAGTTTCGTTGAATATTAAGGGTATCATGCCCTGATCATATTCCAACGTTGAATCTCTGATATTTATATTACCTTTTACTTTCCTTAATAATTTGATACCTATAATTTCGTCAAAATCTTTGAGTTCGCTTAACTCGTAAAATTTATCTTTTACTCCCAAGATATTTATGTCTTGATAAGTATGGATGATGGTGGTTCCGTGGACACTGGACACTATTGACTCGCGATGGAGTTTCAAGCTCCATACTTGTAGTATAGGAGCTCGCAACGTTTTCGAGCGAGAATTTTAGGTCAGTCAATTTTTTGATATGTTGTCTTACTTGCTTTTTCGGTTAGAGTCTGGGCAGTCTGGCTGGCGGTAGTGGTTGCGTTTAGGGGGGAGGGGCAATTTAAAAAAATTATTACTTAAAATGGGAAAAAAATAGTATTAGTATTATACCTTTTTTTAAAGCTAACACTTTTGTCTATTAGCTTGTTTTTAAATTAAGTCAAAACTATGCATAGTTTTTGAAAAAAATTGTTTTAAACTCAAAATTTGGTAAAAAAAAAGTTAAAAATATGGTTTAAAGTGTAATTTTTCAAAACTTTAAGATTATTTACAATTTTTTTTTTAGAATTCAATGCTCTTATTTGTTTGTGATCAAAAACTGAAAACTAGATGATTTTATGTCTACTAGTTCTCGAGAAAATTAAAAATTACTAAAATTCGAATAAGGCTAAATTCATTTTTCTTAAATCCAGCTTATTTAAATGCAAAAGAGACTTTGCATGCACCCTTGCACCAACCCCACCTTGAACCCACCACACCTTGCACCCAACCCAAATCCTATAGTGAGTGCAAGCAGGGTGGTTGCAGGGGGGGCAGCATGCCCCCCATACACACTTCACTGTTGCATATGCCCAAACTCGCACCTACCATTTATTACTATCAAAATAAGACCACTCAAGCAAAAAAAAAATAATAATTTAATTAAAATAGTAGTTGTGGTTATTTTCAATTTTCTCAAAAACTAAAAGACATAAAATCATCTAGTTTTCAGTTTTTGATTAATAATTAATAAGGGCAACAAATTATTAAAAAAAAAAACATATTTATAAACAAATGGTTTTGAAATATTGAAGTTGAAATTTTTTTTCAACTTTTTTTTACTTAAATTTTGAGTTTAAAATTACGTTTTTCAAAAACTGTGCATAGATTTGACTTGATTTAAAAAGTGGCTAATAGAACAGAATATTGGCCTAAAAACAACGTATAAAACTTAACTGTAAGTATTACCGTTATTTTTTAACTATTTTTTTCCATTTTAAGTAATAATTTTCTTAAATTACCCCTCCCGCCTAAACGGGGGGAGATAGACCCCCCTCGCTTATTTTTAACTGTTCTATACAAATCCGTCATTAAACTTTGTCGCCTAAGTTATCGTACTCTCCCCAAACTTTTTTTACTTAATTATTTTTTTATTTAAAAAATTAAAAAAATCGCGTATGACACATAATAAACAATCATAAAAATGTCTGGCAATAATAAATGCATATTTAGGAGACCTATTTAAAGGTGGAAAATTGAAAATTAAGCTTTAAAAAAATCTTTTAAAATTCAAAATTATCACCTGTACAGGTAGGTTGGGCACTAACAAACACAACCGCTACCGCCAGCCAGACTGCCCAGACTCTAACCGAAAAAGCAAGTAAGACAACATATCAAAAAATTGACTGACCTAAAATTCTTGTTTTCCAAACGTTGCTAGCTCCCGGATTATTGGGAACAGCCCTGGTTTAATATAATTGTGCGTTGCTCCTGTGTCTATTAAAATATAAAATACACGCCCCGACCTACCATCCGTTCTTTTTATATACGGTAAGTCATGCCTTATTCTAAAAAATTACCGCTCTCGTTTAAGTTATTGAGGCGTGGAAATTTATTTGTAGCTATCTGATCGCTACCTGTTCGGTATCTTTTAAACGGGTTATTACTATCTGTGTTATTAGACCATTGTGGTCTATTATTGTTATGGTTATGAGGCGTGGCTTGTCTCAAGGGCAATAAATTCCCACTCGATGTGTCCATCCTCTCATGTCGGTTATGACCAGTTCCAAAATTGTTCGAATGGCGATTCTGTTGCAATGGTCTATTCCGTTGTTGGAAGGAATCAATAAAGTGCCTGTTTTGGTGGGGCCAGTTGTCCTGGTTTGTTCCTCTGTTTTGACGGAATGGCCTGGTCATTGATTGGTCAAACAACTGATTCGGTCCAGGTTGTCTAGAATGATGTTGGCCCAAGGTTTTCATCCTTGTTTGGTTGGATTCTATTTTCTGTGCTCTCGCCAGAGCATTAGGTAGGTCCCCTAGGGTTGAGAGAAAATACAATGTTACTCGTGGGTTGATTAAGCCCCGTAACAAACACCCGAAGAGCGTTTTGCCTTGCCCACTCGGTAAGACAGTCTGTTTCGGGAGTTCTAGGTCCATAAGTCATAATCGTCTTGTTAATAATAAGCGTCAGTACTTTCGTCACGTCATCGTAAAATTCTTGAAGAGTTTTCCTATCTTGTCTCATATTGCTTAACTCGGTTTCTAGCATGTGAATAGGCCTTTTGTCGCTATACGTTAGATCTAACCGACCTAAAATCGCGTCAATATTTAACGGCGTGCCATGACTGGTGAGGACGTCGTTAGCTTTCCCTACGATTTTGTTCCTCACTATGTTCACCACGGAAAAATATCTTGACCCGCCCTTACACGACTCGTACACCTTCATGGCATTTATTAGCGCTGCGCGCCAGGAAACATAATTTTCTCCACTGAATTGTGGTAGACATTTTGCTTCTTCTAGCCCCTCTCCGCCTTCTATTGTTGGGTCAATCGTTATGTCCTTGTATGGCTCGATGTCGTCTCGTGTCGTTAGTGCACTTAATTGACTATTAAGCCTTCCTACCTCTTCGACTAATTTTCGATTGGCATCAGCCACCAACCTACTGACTATTGTCGATAGTTCTTCTGGGGTCATCATTTTTTAGATTTTAGATTTTTTTGTTTAATATTATTTAAAAAAAAATTTCTTTTTTAGAGAATATTTCCAACTGAAATACGTTTGAACTTTTATGTATATTTAAACTTTCTATCTTTCTCCAACCAACTTAATTTTTTGTTTTTAATAACGTTTCTTAATCAAATAGTTAATACCATAAATTTGAATTTAATTAAATCGAATTGAAAAGCAAAAGGTAAAATATAACTAGTTCTAGTGACTTTTTTAAAATTAGTTATAATAAATATAATTATATAAATTGCTTTAACTTCCTTACTCTCCGTCGTTGGGTTGAATTTTCAGCGTCAGAGCTTACTTTTCCGATCTATGGGAATCGATGTCCCGGGTTTGCTTAGGGTGCTTTACGCCTTTAGTCTTGGAGTCGTTCCCCCGTTGTTCAGATTTAAAGTCTGATTGCTCTAGTTCCCGTGGCTGAAGGGTACTTGTTTCTTTTCTCCTTCTTGGATGCCTTCGTTAAATGTTCTTTGTCGACTGGTTGGTTTTTCACCCACTGAATCACTTTATATTTTTAATCGAAAAATTAATTTAACTAAACGGGTCCCTGCTCGGGCGCCAATTAAAACTTTTACACAAGATTATGTTAAAAAATTACTTTATTAAAAAAATATTCTTAAGACTAACAAGTGTAATCATGTGCGGTACGCACTGCGGTAGGAATCGAACTGAAGTCTTGTTGATCATCTCGTTCTCCTCGGAGGTTCGGATGACGGTGATTGCCAGCGGCGTCGGTAGTAAATTATCTCTTATCTATTTTTTGGTCTTATCTTTATTGTTAGCTTGGGTCGTAAATCAAGGAGTTTATGACGATCCCGATCCTCTTTCGGGGTTGGTGTCATGTATCATCATGCACTTGTTGACCCATGTGGTCGCCATGTGTTAACTTAATATAATACAGCAAGTGTTTCCATATCAATATGTTGCTACTCATACACATGCGTGCATTGGTATATAGGTGTTAATGTAAATACACAATTTTCAACACCCTTCCTCAATGCAAGTATGTTTAATTAAAAAAAAATATGTTTACTTCAAATTTAACATTTCTCTAAATTCATTATGCTTTTTCTTCGGCAGATTTTTGGTTAATATGTCAGCTACCATTACATCTGTCGATGCATATTTCAAGACAATCTGACCTTCATTAATAATTTGTCGAACGAAGTGATACCTAATGTCGACATGCTTAGTCCTCGCATGATGCACAGGGTTCTTTGCAAGTTGCTGCGCAGTTAAGTTGTCACCGTACACAACAGTTGGGGTGTCCGCCTCACCACATCCAATTTCAATAATGAGCCGTCGCATGGCTATGGCCTCCTTGCACGCAGTCGATAACGCCATGTACTCAGCCTCGGTGCTGCTGAGAGCCACACTACGTTGCTTTTCCGATTTCCAAGATACCGGACCACCTGCTAGGAAATACACGTAGCCAGTATATGACTTGCGGTCGACCCTGTCGCCACCCCAGTCAGCGTCAATGTAACCAGTAAATGCTTGCCCGCACTCTTTGTAGTGCAGCTTCATGTCAGCCGTAGATGCCAAATACCTCATTATATGTTTTACCCCAGAAAGATGCTCGTTGTGCGGATCTTTGTTCCGCTGCGCTAATTTCGCAACTGAGTGCAAAATGTCCGGTTTGGTCGTTAAGGCCAACCACATCAGCTCGCCAATTGCTGACTGATAGTAAACAGCATCTAGCTTGTGACATTTATTGCTATCACATGCTATCACCTGATACCCTGCATCTAACGGCGTTGATGCTGGCCTGCAGTTTTCGATGCCATGTCTTTGCAACAGCTCTTTAATGTATTGTGTCTGATCTAAAGTGATATTGCCAAGTTCACCTTCACGTTGGATTTTCATTCCAAGGAACAGCTGCAACGGTCCCTTATCAACACACTCGAACGAACTTGAAATAGCGGCTTTTATCTGGATCAAGTCTCGTTTTGATTGGCATGCTATAATGAGATCGTCATCATATACAAGGATTAGTGATAAGTTACCTTTCCCATGCTGCTTATACAGGCACGGCTCGTTGTCGCATGGAATGAACCCAATCCCTCGCAAAACACCATCAAGTTTGCAGTTCCACTCCCTTCCTGCTTGTTTCAAGCCGTATATAGCCTTCTTCAGTAATAAGACCTTGCTGGTTGACTGCTGTCTTCGTACCCCGGTGGTTGCTTCATAAAAATGACATCTGAGAGATCGCTATTAAGGTATGCAGGGCATACGTCCATCTGGTGCAAGTAAAGTCTCAACTCCGCAGCCAGTGCCAGGATAAAACGTACACTCTCCAGTCGACATACAGGCGAGAAAGTTTCGCCATAGTTCAAACCATATTGCTGTGAGCATCCTTTCGCAACAAGACGTGCTTTGAACCGTTCTACCTCGTCATCTGCACCTCGTTTCACGCTGAAAACCCACTTAAAGCCAATTGCTCGCTGATTTCTTGGTAAATCTGCGAATGTCCAGGTCTGATTCACAATCAAAGCATCAACCTCCCTCTGCATAGCCTCACGCCAAGACGAAACGTACGTGCTGCTCATCGCCTCCTCGTATGATAAGGGAATCGGCACGTCACTGGCAACCAATGCGTTTAGTACATTGTATCGCTTTCCAGACCGAGTCATTTTTGGTTTGCTGGGTTCAACCGTCAAATCATTTTCTTTGACATTTTTAGCTGCGCTATTGGAATCCTTGGAGTTACTACGCTCATCTGAAACCGCCTCGAAATAGTCGTCTCCTTTGCTACTGAGCTCATCCACATAAAAGTCATCGTCTTCACCCTTGATAATCGCATCTCCGGTAACCTCGCCAGCCACATCAATACCACTGACACTTCTTGGAGCCTCATTTGCTATATCAAATGTAATGTTTTTGCCATTACCATGCTCCATTTGACCTAGCTCGTCGAATAGGACATCTCGTTTTTCAACCACTTGTCTCGCCCCTGCGTCATACAGTCGATAACCTTTCGCTTCTCTCGAGTAGCCAACCATGCGGTATTCCTTGCCCCTCGCTTGGAATTTTCTATTGTTACGTGCCTTTTCCAGCACCACTGCAACGGAACCAAAAACTTTTAGATGATTAATAGAGGGCTTCTTACCTGTCCACGCTTCCATTGGTGTCATGTTGATTAGCGCACTTGTGGGTGAACGATTGCGCAAATACGCAGCTGTATAAACTGCCTCAGCCCACAATGACTCACACAGTCCAGACTGAACCAGCAGACACCTTGACATCTCGACCATGGTCCGATTGGCTCGCTCCGCAACGCCATTTTGTTGCGGTGTATATGGAATCGTCAGCTGCCTTGCAAGTCTGAGCATGCAAGTCTTACAGGCTATTTTGGATGAAAAATTGATGTTCTCAATCCCGCGCACCAACCCCTTTTTGACGATTTCCATTAAACTGCCGTAATTTAGGTGACCATATCTTCTGTGCCACAAAAGCGTATCAGCTTCAACGGCAGCAAAACATTCATTATGATGGCCTTCAAACATGTACAAATTTCCAACTTTATTCATGTTTAGTATGCATTCGCCTTCTTGTACAACTTTAGCTTGATTTTTTCCGAAATGCACAACACAATTATTTTCTACAGCTCGACTTACAGACATAAAATTGCATTTCATGCTTGGCACATACAATACATCTACCAATTTTAATACGCAGAGGTCAGTTTGCAGTTTTACTTCACCTCTTCCTTCTGCATGTAAAAAGTCAACGCCAGCCAAACCAATCATCTCTGAATGTGTCGCGAATTTCGTAAAAAATTCTTTTTCACAACACATGTGACTTGTCGCACCACTGTCCAAGCACCACTTTGAACGGTTAAAACTACCGGAATCTAACGCACCCAATTAGCTGCATTGCTTTTGTTGTTCTCTTTACGGTTTGCTTTCGTTGCTGCGGCACTGGGCTTATATATGGCCGCGACCGCCACACTTGTAGCATATAACGTTTTGCAGTTTCTTTTTCGTGCTGGCTTTAGCACAGGTATTCGGCCGTTGATGATCGGTGCTAACCGTAAACGCCTGCGATTTTTCGTGTTGTAGTTCTTCATTATTTCGACGTTCTTCTTTCAACTTGATACACAGAGTTTCAAATTAAGGTAAACTGTCACGCGTCTCGATGGCGACAACAAAACTCTCATATGTACACTTTTGGTAGACTGGAAAGTAAAATAATTGCTTGTAGTTCATCGTTTATCTCTATCCCAACAACTGCAAGCTGATCTATGATTTCAACAAATGCATTTAGATAACTGGAGCGATGTATCACAATTCTTCACATGACCTAATTGAGAAGGTTTAACGCTTAATGTGATCATGGCCAGCGCCTTCTGGTCCATGCCTGACCAGTCCACACCATCAGCGGCATCCTCCCGCTTCAACGTACCCGATGCCACATTCCATAGCTCCGCATGTACCAAAACGCTACGCATCTGAATGCTCCAAGAATCGTAATTCTTCTCCTCCAGCTTCTCTATTTGGTACATCGCACTCATAGTGCTAAGCTATGCACGTATATCGCAATAAAAAAAAACTTACACAGCGCTTGCCAAATTTTTCTTTATTCTTTACCACAGTCCGTTACCTGGGCCCATAACCTGTCGAATTTTCAGTTTACGGAGTTGGATGTGGTACCCAAAGAAAGAAAACAAAAACGGCCAACGTGTGTAGACTTCAAAAGTTTATTCGTGACTAACTTAATTGTACTTATAATATAATGCAGCAAGTGTTTCCATATCAATATGTTGCTACTCATACACATGCTTGCATTGGTATATAGGTGTAAATACACAATTTTCAACACTTATTTTATGTCTTTTAATGCACTGATTTCTTCAAGCAGATATCTGCAATATACATTTTGTTTGAAACCCACCTCAATCATACACCGAAGTTTGCAGAAGCAAATTTGCGTTACTACTCTAGTAGTGTGCTGTGCAAAGCGCAATCCTTGTATATGTATATAGACTATAGTACTCTTATGGAACAAGAACTTTTAGTTCATTGATGGTTGACAGGCGGCGCTCGGAGTACTGGGGGTCATTCCGTAAAACGATTATCGTCAAACGATAGCGTTTTGACGATAGTCTCACTTCACGTAAGACGATAATCGTCAAAACGATATCGTCAAAACGACAGCCGTCGACTGCAAAAAATAAAAACAGTAACAGTAAGAATAAACACCACAAAATAGTTGATCAGTTTGGTAAAAAGCAATTTGTTGCAAATTTTCACAATTTCCCATAGACAAAAACAAAGTTTAATAACATTTTCAAGTTATCGAACAAGTTTATCTTTCGGTGAGTTTATTTTAACATTTCAGTAATCTTATACTAAAAACGATAGACGAGACGATAGTGACAAAGTTACGTGAAGCAAATTATTGACGATATCGTTAATGATAATCGTTTTGACGATTATCGTTTCAAAAATTACGGAATGACTCCCCTGAAAATTTGTTGTGGAGATTACAGAAGTTAAAAAAAAACAAGTTGAGGAAAAGAGGTGATTGTATTATTTTCGCTCTCGTAAAAAATCAAGAGAGTAAGGGAGGCAAACAAATAATACATTTGCTTACGTTTTTTTTGTGTGTTGTCATGGGGAGATGTTCATATGTATTGAACTATGTAGGATTTGTTTTTCTTGGATTTGATTTCAAATTTTCAAATTTATGAAATCTAAACTAATTCAAATTTATTTTCTCAATACCTACAATGTTGTCAAATTTTGAATATTCTACATAGTTGCATATTTAAATATAGGCAATGGATTTTTGTTGTTTTTTTTCATTTTTTGGAAAGAAAAAATACGTTAGGTAGGGAAATTCAATTGTGAGTCAGTTATGTATGTAGGGAGGTAGGTACAATTTTTGTTACTCGTGTTGTGTTCCACGGGAACACAAGAAAACAACTTCTTCTGTTAAGGTTCAAAATAAGAGTGACTTAAACTCTAATCATTATTTCCTTCGTTACTTATTCGCAACCTAGATCATCACTTCTTTCAAATCAACCACGCATTCTACACCATTTCGGTTGCCTCTTGACACAGTTTGTTTATTTAAACAACGAATGCACCATATGTTGTAATTGACATACTTGCACTCCATGGGTCAGTATTGTTTATGTTTGCAATATGAGCCATGTCGTTGCTTTGTTGTTTGAATGACATAGTTCGATTGATATTCCCTTTAAAGTGTAACGTATGACACATGGAGGAACCTTTAGTAACAATTGAACTATGTCATGTGTCTTAAGCGATTCTTGGGAATTGTGTGAGGTCTCCAGTTTAATGGCACAACACTCCTCCCCCCCTAAAATAAGAAAGGCGTACGAGGTGACGAGTGAGATCTTTCGGCTTCAGGTGCGGAAGTAAATAAATCATAGGTCTTTATCACAATTGTATTTATTAATTTTGCAATCTTTTTTTTTTCTTTTTTTTTTTTCTCTTATAGGTACTTAGATACATACATACATACATTACAATTTTTCTTTTCGCTTTGTTTGTAAAAGTTTTTTTTTGTTTTTATAATGATTAGGTAGCATTTTTGTTTTTGTTTTTGGTTTGTTTTAAAAATTATTATACCTGCGATGTTTCTTCAAGGTCAGGTGTTACATTCATTTCGGGATTGTTTAAATTTTCTGTTGACTGTTTATTAAATGTACATTTTATTTTAATGATTTTTTTTTAATTACATATAAAGCTACAACTACACAAAATATACAAAATAACAGAAATAGAAATGTTAGCATGTTCATGTGTGACATGGAATAACAAATTGTTTTTCTTTAACAAATCTTTAATACTTATGCTATAATTATCTAAATCCAGTTTTTCTATATGGGTGGTATGAGGTGAAATTTGGGATAAATTAGTGGGAATTACTATGTTTTTAGGTATGGTTTGTTCTTCTTTATGCGTTTGTGTGTACGTTTGACTCCTTGATGACCGCCTAAAGGTGTGTCATGAAATTCATGTAAAATTTTCTTAATCTCCTCTGGACTAGATACTTTGACAGTATTCTGACTTACATCTTGTTGTGGATTTGGCGAGTTTTTGCTATGACTGCGTGTTATTACATTAACTTCAGCTGTTTTCATACGGGAGAGAGCGTCTGCGTTTGTGTTCAAACAACCTGCTTTATGAGAAACTGTAAAGTCATATTCTTCAAGTTTAATACGCCAGCGCATTATTCTCGAGGAAGGGTCCTTAAGGTTAAACATCCACACAAGTGGTTTGTGATCAGTAATAACTTCAAAGTGTCGACCGTACACGTATGGTCGGAAATGAGTTACTGCCCAAACAACTACTAAAGCTTCTTTCTCTATGGTAGAATAGTTCTTTTCTGATTTATTTAATATCCTACTGGCAAATGCTATAGGTAAATCGTTTTCATCGGTATCTTTCTGTGACAATACTGCACCTATAGCTTCATTGCTGGCATCAGTTGTGATATAAAAAGTTTTTTCAAAGTTTGGATATTGTAGGATAGGGGGTTCGATAATCGCTTGTTTAAGTAGTTTAAATGATTCATCACAAAATGCATCCCATTTGAAGACTACATCTTTGCGGAGGAGTTTGTTTAGGGGATTTGCTATTTTAGAAAAGTTTTGTATAAACTTTCTGTAGTATCCTGCTAAACCAAGAAAAGATTTAATATCTTTCTGGTTTCTTTTAGCTTCGATGTTTTGTATTGCGGAGATCTTTTCTGGATCGGGTTTTACACCTGATTCAGAGATGACATGTCCTAAATACATGACTTCCTTTTCTAAAAATTTGCATTTGTCTAACTGCATCTTCAGATTGTATTCATCTAAAGCTTGAAATACCTCAATTAATTTTTTGTTGTGATCATTCAGATTCTTACCGTATATCATTATATCATCCAGATAGACTAAACACTTTATGCCTTGTAGCCCTGTAAGGACTTTATTCATCAACCGCTGAAAAGTAGGAGGAGCATTACGTAAACCGAATGGCATTCTGTTGAACTCGAAATGTCCATTTGGTGTGCTGAATGCGGTCTTCGCTTTGTCTTCCTCATTAACTTCAATTTGATGAAATCCACTGGCTAGATCTAGTGTTGTAAAGTACTTTGAATCGCCCAATTGTCCCAGGATGTCTTCGATATTAGGTATTGGATACGCATCCGCGATTGTCACTTCGTTTAGTTTCCTGTAGTCCACTACTACTCTCCACTTCTGTTTTCCTTTCTTTGGCACGACTAGAAGAGGGGCATTCCATGGACTTGAACTTGGTCTAATTATTTCATCCTGCAACATTTTGTCTACTTGGTTCTTTATTTCATTTGTGTGAATTTGTGCTAATCGATATGATCTAATGTTAACTGCGGGTAGATTTGGGTTTGTATTTATTTGATGTTTAATCCCAGAGGTAGTTGACAGGGTGTCGCCCTCGAGGAAAAATAAATAGTTGTACTCACGGCAGATATCAATAATCGATTTCTTTTCTTCACTATTTAGATGATCTAATGGAAGTTGGTTTTGAATTTTACTCAGTCTGTCGTTTATATGAGTTTGGGTATCGAATGAATTTAGATTATAAATATAGTAGTCATCACTATTTGTAAATTCTAAATTTAGATCTTGTAAGACGACATCTTCGTTATTGGCGTTTATTACGGACATATATATGTATCCATTTGTAGGCTCAGTTATAGCTGAAGAGGTATAAACTTGAGGACGAATTTCTTGTGAAAGATATATTTGATTTGTTGGTTCGCGAATAGGTCCATATTTAATTATTTTTTTCAGATCTAGCAGGTATGGTAATAGACTTTCGTTTACTAATGAAATCTGTTGTATATATTTTATCTTTGAAGTGGTATATTAGAGTATTGTCTTTATAATTTAGTATAGCGTTAAAATTTCGTAATAGGTCTTCACCTAAAATTCCATCTTGAGTTATTGGGAAATTTTCGGGCACTACATGAAATAAATATTTTAGTTTTACTCCTGGTGTTATTTCTATATTCAGAAAAAGTGTGCCCAGTGTTGATGTGGGAGTATTACCTATGCCTTTCAATTGAGTTATATTGTTAGTATGAACCCAAAGCTCTTTATTTAATTTATTTATTTTTATTAAACTCAGGCTTGCACCTGTGTCTAGTAGCATAATGTTTTGATTGGAGATGGTGTCTTTAGAAGTTATATTAATTTCACTTTTGAACCTGGAGGCGTTATTTAAACAGCCTATATGAGCAACAAGGTTTTTCGTTATGATTTTTGGAATATGTAGATATGTTTTGTTTAGAATTTTCTTGAGTTGGCTTTAGGTTTGGAATAGAGGATTTAGGAATTTGAGACTGATTTTGTGATTTTTGCAGAAGAATTTTATCGCGTGTTGAAATAAAAGGTTTAGAATCTTGATACAGTGACTCTGATTTCGATTGATTTGAATTTATATTTGGGGACTGTGAACGAAAAGGATTTGATTTTCGGTTATGAGACAGTGGATTCAGAGTGTTTGTTTTACTGTTTTGAGACAGTGGATTCAGTGAAATTGAATCTTTGTTATGAGATTCTTGAAACAGTGGATGTAAAGAAATTGAATTTTGATTCTGAGATTGTGGATACAGTGGTTTAGCTGATTTATTATCGTTTTTACACCTTAATTCATGTGCTTTACCTGGGTCCGGGTGTTTGACGGGCCAGGTTTTTGGTAGTTTTCCGAACTTTGATTGGCTCCATATTGCGTCGAATTGTCTTGCCTGCTGTTATTAAACTGTCTTTTTCTGCATTGGTCTATTGTGTGACACAGATTTTTGCAATAACGACATGAAATATTATTTTGTACTTTATTGACTCTCACAGGCTGGCTTGTATTTGGACTCGACCTGCAAGTTCTGTTATCCTTTGGCTGAAAGCGACACTCTGTTGTATTGTGTGTCTTCGTTCGGCAGTTATTACAGTATTTGCTGTCAACATTGGTAGTGGCAGGAAGTTTTTCGTCTTCCATTGCGATATCTAGAGCTTCGTCTAAATCACTACACCTTGCGCTTTTCACCAAAGTTTTTAACTGGGGTATCAGCCCATTGCAAAAACTGTTTAGAATCGTTTTGGTGTTAAGACTTCTGATGGCTGCATTAGCAGCTTCATCTGCTGTGCTAGCATTTGCGTTGTTGAGCTCATCAAAAAGGGCATACGCTCTTTCTGCGTAAGAATTCACAGGTTCCTCATAACCCTGTTTGAACTAAAAAACTTCAGTTTGTATAACTTGTACAGACCTAGTTTTTCGGAAGTTCCTTATAAGAGCTTCTTTAACTTCTTCCCAGGCATTATAATTGTTATATTTGATAATAACGTTATATGCCCGGCTTGTTAATTTTGATTTAACAATATCAAGAAGTTCAGCCTTATCCGTTGACTCGGGTGCAGTGGAAGTTTTGTTTGATTGTAGGTCTACTAATTGAATAAACCTATCCAAATCCTTCGCACTTCCATCAAACTCAGGTATGAGTTTTATGGCTTGAGGAACTTTGAAAGTCATTATTTTTTTATTCGGTGAGCAAAAAAGGAAATCGGACTTAATCCCAATCGAAGTAGGAGGTGGTACGGGTTTTTTGTTTTATGAACCGGAAGATCTTTTTCTGACGATCTGCGGGAACGCGGGATTTTTCGAGTTCTAAGTGAAATGTTCAAATTCAATTTAGACATATATTTTTTTTTTACGGATTTAAGAAATTGTGTCAAACTTGTATTGCGACCAACAATAAGGATGGGAGTGTATTAATTATTAACCAAAAGAAAAACTGGTTACATCAAAAATATACAAATATAAATGTATATAAATGTATATAAAAAAAAATTAGAATATTAATATTGTATAACTTATGTGCTATTTCTTACAATGACATTGTTGATGCTGATAAAGATGTTGAAATTGTTGATTATGATATTGAGGGTAATGTTGATAATGTTGATTATTGAATTGATGATGGTGTTGATTATGGAGTTGATGATGGTGTTGATTGCCTCAGCGTGGCAATTTCTTCCTTCCTTCCTTCTTTCGACCACAGGAATTCGCTTACCTCTGTGGGATATTTTTCACTTTTTGTTATATATTTTTTTTTTTTAGTCACTTAATTTTTTTTTTCACTCTCACTAATATATTTTTTTTTTTTTACTTAAAATTGTTACTGTCTTCTCCTTTTTTTTTATGTGCTTTCACTTAAGGAAAAAAAAATCTTTTTTTTTTTATTTGCTTTCACTTGGGTTAAAACCAAATGCTTTAGTTTTAAATCCCACCGCTGCCACCAAATGTTGTGTTCCACGGGAACACAAGAAAACAACTTCTTCTGTTAAGGTTCAAAATAAGAGTGACTTAAACTCTAATCATTATTTCCTTCGTTACCTATTCGCAACCTAGATCATCACTTCTTTCAAATCAACCACGCATTCTACACCATTTCGGTTGCCTCTTGACACAGTTTGTTTATTTAAACAACGAATGCACCATATGTTGTAATTGACATACTTGCACTCCATGGGTCAGTATTGTTTATGTTTGCAATATGAGCCATGTCGTTGCTTTGTTGTTTGAATGACATAGTTCGATTGATATTCCCTTTAAAGTGTAACGTATGACACATGGAGGAACCTTTAGTAACAATTGAACTATGTCATGTGTCTTAAGCGATTCTTGGGAATTGTGTGAGGTCTCCAGTTTAATGGCACAACACTCGTAAGAAAAAAGGTGTCAATTAGATCTTTTTTTAAATTTTACCTAATGTAAGAAACAATTAGTTTGAAGCCAGTATCTTCATTTTGGCCAAGATATTCGAATCGAAGTCAATTTAATTTTTCCAAAAAGTGATACATGTGTCGAAAGCGTTATTCTTATTTGTATTAAGACATTCTGGACCGATAAAAATAACTTATTATTGGAAGTTAATAATTTTAACTAAAATAATAATAAGAATTTTGCGTTTTAATTATTACAAAAAAAAAATTGAATGTTGTTTTTTTATAAAAATGTTACTGAATGTCAAAAACAATATCTTAATCTCTTTAAAAGATATTTGAGTCGAAAACCAATTTTCACTAACTTTTACATGTTTTTTTAGGTTTTTATTAAAAAAAACTGTCAATTCGATTTTTATCAAAATTATAACAGATATCGAAAACGTTTTTATATTAAATTAATAGATATGAAACGTTTATTATGTTTTTCAATTTGCCATTAGTTTAACGAAGGTGTCACTTTTGACTTTTTGGGACATTTATATTCTTGAAATTCGTGTTTAAATCTTAGTTCTAGAGCTTCCAAAGCAAATTCACTTCAAAAAGTAGATTTCTTTCATTTTTAAGATCTTAAAAGATTTTGTATTTAATAGGAGATCCATTTTGAAAGAAAAAAAAACAATTTAAGAATGTCTTACAATATTTATTTGCTTCAAAAAAAAATAAGATGGAATTGAAGACGAGTTTCAGAAATTTAAATGCAATTGGCGATCTCTTATTCAAGGTTTCTTCTTAAGAACTTGCATATTTGCTTTTTCTCTCAGATAAGACTTTAAGAAAATAATTTAAAGTATTACTAATTTTTTTCTAAAGTGAAAATAAAAATTTTAGTTGTTTTTGACAGCAAATCGCTTTTTGGTGAATATCGTTAAATTACTAAAAAATCTGTAGATAAAGTCTTTAATTATGCAACTTAACTTAAGAGGTGTGAAATCCATTACGGCAATACTATAAGTTTTGAACTCAAGGGAATTTCTAAGAAAATGAAAAAAAAATATCTTCCAGGGGGGTGTCATCACCCCTAAACAAACGCCCTGGATCCGCCATTGACTTTTATTTGTCTTCTTTTCAAATATACTTACATACCTGGATTAATAGCGTATTCTTTTCATTTCAATAATAATAATTCCTTCTTTAATTTGACCTAATATACATATGTAGATGCATATACATATACCTAAGAAAAACAAAAACATTGTACCTACGTATTTTTGTTGTATTCATTGGCAATCGGCTAACCGGCAACACTTATAAATTTAAATTTGAATTGGTATTTGGCTTATTGGTATTTGTCTTTATTATTGCTTTATACATACAATACATAAATAAATAAACAAAAAAATGTCTCTTTATTGTCTCCCTCCAACCATAGCTATTTTTGTTAACATTCTTCTCTTTTATTGTCAAATTGTCTCCAAAATTCCCCAATTAAAATTCTCCACAAACTTTGTAGATTTAGTTCATTAATGTTTGCCCAGACGTCGCTTCGTTCGTTCCTCTTCATGATAGTACTATTCCATTTCATATACAAAGCATCGATGAACTAAAAATTCTTTTTCCATAAGAGTACTATAGTCTATATATACAAGAATAAATATAGCACTGCAATGTCAATGTCAAGATGGACAAAAATATATGATTGGTCTGAACTCTGAACGCATTCATTTTAAATTCTTAACTAAGATTCAGAGTTTCATTTCTAGATGGCAGAAGCATCGCCAAAGAGAATCAGTATCAGCTGTTCATAAAAGGGTGAACGTTTTGTCGGTGAAGTTTAAACTATCGGGTGATTTTTTAAGAGCTTGAGAACTTTTTTTAAAAAAAAAACGCATAAAATTTGCAAAATCTCATCGATTCTTTATTTGAAACGTTAGATTGGTCCATGACATTTACTTTTTGAAGATAATTTCATTTAAATGTTGACCGCGGCTGCGTCTTAGGTGGTCCATTCGGAAAGTCCAATTTTGGGTAACTTTTTCGAGCATTTCGGCCGGAATAGCCCGAATTTCTTCGGAAATGTTGTCTTCCAAAGCTGGAATATTTGCTGGATTATTTGTGTAGACTTAAGACTTGACGTAGCCCCACAAAAAATAGTCTAAAGGCGTCAAATCGCATGATCTTGGTGGCCAACTTACCGGTCCATTCCTTGAGATGAATTGTTCTCCGAAGTTTTCCCTAAAAATGGCCATAGAATCGCGAGCTGTGTGGCATGTAGCGCCATCTTGTTGAAACCACATGTCAACCAAGTTCAGTTCTTCCATTTTTGGCAACAAAAAGTTTGTTAGCATTGAACGATAGCGATCGCCATTCACCGTAACGTTGCGTCCAACAGCATCTTTGAAAAAATACGGTCCAATGATTCCACCAGCGTACAAACCACACCAAACAGTGCATTTTTCGGGATGCATGGGCAGTTCTTGAACGGCTTCTGGTTGCTCTTCACTCCAAATGCGGCAATTTTGCTTATTTACGTAGCCATTCAACCAGAAATGAGCCTCATCGCTGAACAAAATTTGTCGATAAAAAAGCGGATTTTCTGCCAACTTTTCTAGGGCCCATTCACTGAAAATTCGACGTTGTGGCAGATCGTTCGGCTTCAGTTCTTGCACGAGCTGTATTTTATACGGTTTTACACCAAGATCTTTGCGTAAAATCTTCCATGTGGTCGAATAACACAAACCCAATTGCTGCGAACGGCGACGAATCGACATTTCACGGTCTTCAGCAACACTCTCAGAAACAGACGCAATATTCTCTTCTGTACGCACTGTACGCATTCGTGTGGTTGGTTTAATGTCCAATAAAGTAAACTGAGTGCGAAACTTGGTCACAATCGCATTAATTGTTTGCTCACTTGGTCGATTATGTAGACCATAAATCGGACGTAAAGCGCGAAACACATTTCGAACCGAACACTGATTTTGGTAATAAAATTCAATGATTTGCAAGCGTTGCTCGTTAGTAAGTCTATTCATGATGAAATGTCAAAGCATACTGAGCATCTTTCTCTTTGACACCATGTCTGAAATCCCGCGTGATCTGTCAAACACTAATGCATGAAAATCCTAACCTCAAAAAAATCACCCATTATTTTTTCTGTGTGCATCAAGGAAGTTATTTTGATTTATTTTTCCTAGCGACTAACTCATAAAAAGTAAAAATGGACAGGTTAAAGATTATTTTGCATTTCGTTGAAGAAAAGTGTGTATTCATTATATTTTGTGCTTTAGGTGGTTAACGAAAGTGACGAAAGAACAAACACCAAGTGGATCAAATCTACCCGAACCATTTGTTGACGAGTAAGTAGTTTTCATTGCAATTTTACAAACAGATTCATAACGCATAATGTACACAATTTGTTTTAAAAGTGTTGTCTCGTGCTCTGAAAATCCAAAAAAGAAAAAAAAAGTTGTTAACTTCCAAACTAAGTGGATACAACAATATCCTTGGCTTGAAGAAGATCCTCAAGAAAAATTTAAAAGATATAAATATTGCAAAACAAATATTGCTGGAGGAAAAACTCATCTGGACTCATCAAAAAACGTATATCGCAGCAAAAACAAGCCTTAAAATTGATACAATTGCAACAAAAAAGAGTTGCAAGTTATCAGAAAATTCAAGAAGATTAGAAATTGCGCTTTCAATATTTGTTGCCGAGAATAATTTACCGTTTTCTGTCCTAGACCACCTTTCAGCTCCTGAAAATTCCAAAATAATTTCAATTTTGGCAAATCAACAATATTTTTCATTGATTGTTGATGAGAGTACAGATTTGACCGTTGTAAAAATCTAGCAATTATTATTAGAATTTTTAATGTTAAAAGTCAAGACTTGTTTCTTGGCCTACGAACAATAGAAGACAATTGGGACGGCTCAAGGAATTTTCAATGTAATTAGACAGGTTTTTGAAGAGAAAGAAATTCAAAACGTTTCAAAAACACCGACCGTAGGGTACCCTACTTCATAAGCCGACTGGAATTGAGTGCCAGAAATGGATAGAGCGTGACGTGGCATATACAAAACTGCAGGGCGGGCTAACTTTCGATGGGCCTTGTGATGGCAAAATGGCTACTTCCGGTACCGTTTTTTGGTACATACCAACCTCATCAGCTGACTGCAAAAATGTATAACCGGTCTATTGGGATTTACTTACAGGTTTCAAAACAGGAGGGCGGGCAAAAAAACTCGGGCCAAACCGCTTGTGCGCCCATCTCGAAAAACGGTATTTTTGGTACAAACCTACTTCATCCGCCGACTAGACAAATGAGGTATCAAATGAAAGCTTAGACTCTCTAGATTAAGAATCCGTTGGGCGGGCTAACTTTTGATGGGCCAAACGTGTGCCCGCCCAGCTGTTTTTGAAGAAAAAAAATCAAAATTTATCAACTTTTCTTACCGAAATTTCAAAATTTTGTATCTTAAATTAAAGAAAAAAAGGGTGAGTTGATTAGTTTCACTGTCAACTCAATAAAACCTTTAACTGAAGTTTTAAAATTTTTTAAAATTACTAAAAACAAGTATTTTACCACAGTTTTTAACTGTATTATTTGTCTAAATGTATGTTAAAAACATACGTAAAAAACATGAAATTATTTTCTGCAACAAATTTTTCGATCTTCATTATTAAAAAAAACAAAACACACGAAATATAAAAGTATTTATAGAAGGTAAGATTTATAGATGGTACCTAAGCATTTCAATAGGTGCAAGCGAATACATCCGTTATTGTCAGGTGCCATTCAAACTTTGCATTTCCAACGGTTTTGTTCTGAAAATAATATAAATATTGCAGAAGATTTTGTAGAAGTTTTACAAGACATATTTCAGAACTCTCTGCCACCAAATGAAACCCCGTGTTTAAACCCATTCCTTGAAGATATTTTATCGAAATATAGAGTATACATCGTTCAAACCCTAAGAGGAGATCATGGTAAAACTCCACAGTTTTTCATGCAGTATGTTGAGTTTACGAAAAAGTGATTTTGATTTATATGTATGTTCTATTTTCGAACTGTCAAATTTATTTTTTGTTTCTAAACAACCAAATTATGCTAGGTGGATATTGAAATATCACTCTAATTTAGTTGAACTAAAAATAAAAAATTCCAATTTGATCAACGAATTTAAGCGTGGTGCATTTGGAATAAAACGAACTGCAAAAAGTTTTGTTAGGTCTCCTGTTGACTTAACACTTGAGCAGACCATAAATGCAGATGCTGCTAACTCGCTAACTGGAGTAACCCACTTTTCCAACTCAATTTCAGCCAGGCAACGTTGGGCATTAAGCCATAATATACGCACAAAAATAATATCGAAAATGCTAACCGATTTAAAAATGGAACAATCAGATGATATTTGTCATGAGCTCGCCTGTAATAGAGTTGAAAAGCAGAAGAAATCATTCTCTGAAATAATTAACATTTTAAAAGAAAATATTAATCCTTTTATTGAAAATTTAAAGAAAGGATTTCCATTTAATATAACAACGGGTAGAGCGACAAGTCAAGATATAGCAGATTTTATTTAAAATGCAAATGAAATACATAGGTGAAACCCAAAAAAATAGTTTTATTAAAGAGTGTTTAAAAGACCTTGATCGATTTTCAAAACCGATTAAGCGAAATAAAGTTCTTAATTTTGCGTCTGAATGCTTAAAGAAATACCAAAAGAGTAGTGATGGTAAAAAACAGGGTCTTATTAAAATGAAACGCTGTCTTTGGGAGGCTGTTAGCGATAGCATTAGAAAAAAAAATCGATATGGAGGTTTGCTTATCATATCCTCTGTCGCCAGCTCCTCCAGCCCTTTGCCATTATACAGGTGAAATGCATAAAACGGACAAGGCTATTTTGGCAAAAAAAATGAAATCTCGCATATCCCCTTCAGAGCCATCAAAAAAAGACAATGAGTTAATTGATGGTTTTTATTTTTTGCATCTGTTAGGATCTTTAGTTCCGCAAACATTTAATAAAATATTAGAAATGATTTTAAAAAGAGTATGTTCTACTGATTCTCAGGAGATACATATTGTTTTTGACCGATATTTAAAACCATCAATTAAGGATTCGGCACACTACAATAGAAATGAAAAGGAAACCACAAATTTTACAATATCTGGCCCACTACAAAAAAGAACAGAAGACTTCCTTAAATGTATGAAAAATCCAAATTTCAAGGAATCTCTGGTAAGATTATTAGGGCAACATTAGGAGGATAGTTCATTAATTTCAATTTTGAGGGGAAAAAGAATTTTTGACGGTTGACGATAAGTGTTTTTCTTACGAAGTTTTAAATGAATCTATCTCAAAGTGTGAAGAGTCCAAATACAATTGCAGTCATGAAGAAGCCGACACAAGGCTAATTTATCATGTTACGATTCGAGCGTCTGAAACGGATATTCTTATTATTTTACTTGGAAACATGCATAAATTAAAGCATTTAAGTATTTGGCCAGCAGTGGCAACTCAAAAAGGAACAATTTAAGTTGCATAAATTGTACAGAACTTGCCGCAAAACTAGGGATGAGTTTGTGTGCTGCATTACCTGCATTTCATGCATTGACAGGTTGTGACTATACGTCCAGTTTTTTTTTCGAAAAGTAAAAGCTTAACCTTTCGAAATACTAGAAAAAAATGTTCATTATCAGGCCGCTTTTGAAAAACTAAAAAATGGCCAGTTATTACCACTTTGGTTTCAAAGCGACCCAACTCCTCTAAATATTGATGACATTATTTTAAATGAAGATGAAAATGACGAAATCGAATATTTAAGTGGTGAAGATTCGGGTGATAATTGTTAAAAATTTAATGCAAATAAAAATGTTGGTATAGGTTTATAATTTTATTTTCATTTTGTTAATATTATTTATTTTATTGTTTTCATCTTTACTATTTTATTTTTAATATTATAAATGAAACAAATGAAAATGTTATGTTAATAATCGTGTGAAATATGCAAAGTTCTTATTCCTATCTTTTGTTAAATGTATTATAGATATTAAATTATATTATATTATATTTGTTTTTTGAAAAAATTAAGATAAATACTTTTATATTTCGTATGTGTTTTGTTTTTTTAATAATGAAGATCGAAAAATTTGTTCCAGAAAATAATGTCATGTTTTTTACGTATGTTTTTAACCTACATTTAGACAAATAATACAGTTAAAAACTGTGGTAAAATACTTGTTTTTAGTAATTTTGAATATGTTTAAAACTTCAGTTAAAGGTTTTATTGAGTTGACAGTGAAACTAATCAACTCACCCTTTTTTTCTTTAATTTAAGATACAAAATTTTGAAATTTCGGTAAGAAAAAAGTTAATAAATTTTTATTTTTTTATTTTTCAAAAACAGCTGGGCGGGCACATGTTTGGCCCATCAAAAGTTAGCCCGCCCAACGGATTCTCAATCTAGAGAGTCTATGCTTTCATTTGATACCTCATTTGTCTAGTCGGCGGATGAGGTAGGTTTGTACAAAAAATACCGTTTTTCGAGATGGGCGGACAAGCGGTTTGGCCCGAGTTTTTTTTGCCCGCCCTCCTGTTTTGAAACCTGTAAGTAAATCCCAATAGACCGGTTATACATTTTTGCAGTCAGCTGATGAGGTAGGTATGTACCAAAAAAACGGTACCGGAAGTAGCCATTTTGCCACCACAAGGCCCATCGAAAGTTAGCCCGCCCTGCAGTTTTTTACATATATGCCACGTCACGCTCTATCCATTTCTGGCACTCAATTCCAGTCGGCTTATGAGGTAGGGTACCCTACGGTCGCCTCCTGGACTATAGGCTGCCATCAATCGAATTATTGAGCAATGGAATGCTCTCAAACATTATTTTCAACTCACTGATTTCGAAAACTTTAGTTCTAATGAAAAACTTAATTTTATATCGACCAGTTTAAACAATACTACCAAATTATATTTTTTTTTGTTCTCCTACGTTTTAGGCTTGATAAACAAGTTAAATCTTGAAATGCAAGCCGAAGATGTAAGAATACATGTTTTGCTACCGAGAGTCAAATCTTTGTTCAAGCAAATATGTAGAAATTTCATCGAAAAAAATGTTATTGATGCAGAGGATGCATACCTGCTTAACTTAAGCGATAATCATATTGCTAATTGCTATGGAAAACGAATACTGCGGTGACTTGGCTGAAACTTTTTTCTTAGAAAATAGAATTTCATTCATTTCAAGATATCTTAGAATTTGAAACGAATGTGATAAAATTTTACATAGGCTTACTGGAAGATTTGAAAAAACGAACCGATTTTAATAATCCTTTTTTAAATTCAATTTTATTTTGAAGTTTATTTTTGATTTCTTTCCCAACGAAATAAAAAATAGTCAATTAATAAATAATAATAAATAAATACAGAGAAATTGCGGAATATGAAAAATTAAAAAAAAATAAAACAAAATCGATTTCTGAGTTTTGGACTGAAGTCGGTTTAGCAAAAATCGAATGCAATGAATTTTTACTTAAAAACATGCATAGAATTGTGCAAGCTGTCCTTTCCGTCCCGCATTCTTCGGCGAATGTTGAAAGAATTTTCTCCTACCAAAATTTAATTAAAAGCAAGTGTAGAAACAGACTGCAGGTCGAAACACTTTCAGCTGTAATAGGAACAAAAAATTTGAAAAAAAATGTTCATGTTGTGATTATAATATACCAAGTAATATGTTACAAAAAAATGTGACAAAAGAAATAAACTATGTCGATGAACTTCTCGACTCAAAGTCTTTGTAGCTTTAGTATTTGTTTTCTTGTTATTTTTTTTTTAACTTATTTTTTTTTTATTCATGAATTATTTATTATGTTTTTATATACACTGTCGGACAAAATAAAGTGCAAAGTCAAATTCTTATTCTTATTTGTTTATTTTTGGAATGTTTTAATTCATTTTCAGTCGAACAAACAATTAATTTTTAATCTTAAGCCTATTTTACGATCTTATAAGTAGTAATGAAAGGTTATATACAAAATTAAAGTAAGAAATGAAAAGATATCACAACACATAAAGAAGACAAAATAAAGTGTAAATTCAAAAAAAAAAAAAACAAAAAAATATCAAAAATTCAAAAAAAAACATTACTAATGTAAAAAACTTAATAGCTAGTGGCTCCTCCTTTATTGTGTATAACTGCTGCAAGACGTTTGGGCATGCTATAGACCAAATTTTTTAAGATGTCACCTGGAATATTCTCCCATTCATGTTGTAGGCTTTCCCAAAACGATGTCAAATTTCGACGCTCATTAAATGGAATTCTGGCGTCTAAAATGGACCAAAGGTGTTCAATGGGGTTAAGGTCTGGGGATTGTGGTGGCCATTCTAGTACGTCAATATTGTTTTCGGAAAAAAACTCCTTGGCTACTCTGCTCGTATGTTTGGGGTCGTTGTCTTGTTGTAAAATATAATTTTCCAAAGACATTTTACGAGCAGAATTAGGTAAGTTTCTCCTAACAATATTGACGTAACTAGCGCCCGTCATTTTGGTGTCGATTTTGATGATATTTCCGACGCCACTGAAGGAGAAACAACCCCAGACCATAACCGACCCACCTTCATGTTTGACGGTTTTTTGAATACACCTTTGGCTGAGTCTTTCGTTTGGCTTGCACCAAACGCGCTTTCTGGCTTTTGAGTTTTTGAGTTCAAATTTGGACTCATCTGACCAAATAACACTTTCCCAGAATGATTGCGGCTTTGACAAAAACTTTCTAGCAAAAGCTAGTCTTTTTCGAATATTGACTGCTCGAAGCAGTGGCTTTTTCTTTGCAAAATAGTTTTTTAAACCGCTTTTATGGAGTCGCCTTTGAACCGTCCTTTGAGTAATGTTTAACTGGAAGTCTTCCTTAATATTTCTGGCTGATGATAAGGGGTTTCTTCTAGCCTCAAGCTTGATCCTGCGGTCATCAACTGCTGTGGTCTTCCTCTTTCTTCCGCAATAACTCTTAAAACTGGCAACAGTTCCTCGTTTAACGAAGTTAAGGCAGATTTTTCTTGCTCCAGAAATTGATATTCCGTATTTTTCTGCCAGTTTATGGAATGTCAACCCATGTTGACGGTCCAAAACTAGCAATTCCTTCACTTCCAGCGTCAGCGGTTTCATCCTAAAGTCTTTCACATATTAATTGAAACTATTCACTCAAATAATTATAAATTTATATTAATGCTTCTACCTTTGAATATCTCTTCGATTTGAAGTTTTTTTCTTAAAAATTATTATTTTCTTATCAATAAATAAGAGAAAAAACAGAAACTGCACTTTATTTTGTCGCGTTTCAACTTCATGTGTTTCAATATTCAAGCAATTCATAACAAATAGACAAAGCAATTAACGGGATAGTTTTTACAGATCGTCAATAAATGACATTATGTGACGTCAGATCATGAAAAGGAGCGATAAATGATCTTTACTCTTAAATAACAGTGATAAGAAAAAGAGAAAACTAATTTTGCACTTTAATATGTCCGACAGTGTATATATATAATTATTTATTTTATTTTGTTAATGAATTGTTTATTTTGTGTTACATTTTTATAATAAACGAAAACAAAACATTATTTTTCTTATATTCTTTCTATAAAATTGATTATCGATGCAATTGGTACCAAATAAATACAATTTAAATTTTTTTTTGAGTACAATTGGAAAATGTCAATTTCCATCCCTGGCCAACATGTGTGTAGAATATGACTGAAAGGAGAGTAGTAGTTCTTAAAAAAATTTTGGCAGCGTATTCATGAGTATGATAAAGTTTGATTCATGTTGCCAGAAGTCTAAAATGTTTAGGGTGAGAATTTCAAAAGGTAAGACGGAAATAATCGACTTATATGGACGCTTCGCAACTGCTATATACACACATACATATCTGTATATGAACGTGTTTTCTTATAGATGAAAATTATATCTACTTAAATTCGAAATGTGTAATGTTATTTTACTGTATGGTATAAGGCAGCACACGCCAATCTTCTGAACAAATAGAAATCTGTTAAACGTTTATTAATATAATTAGTAGGGATAAATTTGACCACTTTTTGACAAAAATAGTAGTTCCATATGCGAAATAACTTAGAACTGATTTGTCAAATTAAAATGGTGACATTTCTCCACGTTTCAAGGTCCCTGGAATCTTAATGCATGGCTTTTAGGGAGATTTCGGTGAGAGCGTGTACGTTCATATTTTCGAAATACCTTTTTTGTCCCCAACATCTCAAAAACCAGTAGAGATATTGATTTCAAGTAATTTTTCCTCATAGATAATTATACCAATAAGTAATTGAAAAACTTTCAGAAATATCCGTTAAGAGTTCAAAACATGTTTACTACCCCAGATAACAATTTGAGCTATTGACATACTTGATAAGGACTGCTAGTCGATTCCTATTAGAATAGAAAATCCCTCTTTCACTTCTTTAGCTAGGTATACATGTCCTTTTTAGGATTGATGAAAAAAATGAAATTAATTTTTCAGCCAAGGGCTAGTATCGTTAAGCGATAGATGACACCAACGCGAAGTTGGCTACCAGCAGTCCATTAGTAGTAGGTAATGGATTTTGATTGTAATTCTAATTGAAACAATCATATTTAAGTACGAACTCTAAAACATTTCATTTTTGTTTATTTGTATGTTCAAAGTGTTTTTCTTATTTTTTGTTTGCTTATTTGCTTAGGATACAAACATTTTGTATCGGTCTCGTTTTTGTATTGTATACTTTGTGAAGCTATTCATATTCATTAAGTATATTATGGTCATCAATTGGAAGATAACGGTGTGTTTCGCCTCCCAGCCTCTTTTTGTCTTTAAATTAGTATAGTTTATTCGTCCAGTAGCATTAGAGAACATGGACAATTTAATATTATTTAACGAGTATCTGAAGCAATTTTTGTTATTTCGCTAAATTGCTCGTTAATTAGAGAATTTAATTTAAAATATTTCAGTCATAGAAAAAAACTCTAAATATTATATTTGAGTTAAGCAATTCAATTCCTTTCTTAGGAATTTTTGTTATTTCGCTAAATTGCTCGTTAATTAGAGAATTTAGTTTAAAATATTTCAGTCATAGAAAAAAACTCTAAATATTATATTTGAGCTAAGCAATTCAATTCCTTTCTTACCTTCATATGTTTTCGCAGTGAGGATGGATGTGTGTATGATTTATCACAGCCGTTGACACGACAATTGTATGGTTTATCAGAAGTATGCACATGAGAATGTTTTTTACGATCCGAAGAATTTGCAAATCGACGATCACAACCTTCGTGTTCACATCTAAATGGTTTCTCACCTGGAAAAAAGCAAAATAAAACACGATACGATTACTAAAGGTCATAGCATTTTAACTAAAAGAAATACTAAGCAAAGAGATCATTGTATTTTTGATCTGGATACATTTTAGTTTGAAACTTTGTTAAAGAGTTTTTTATTGTGAGAACACGTGCAGATTCAATATCTTTCTTTGTAATCGTTGTCCCAGAACCCAGACCAAATATATTCCTTATGATTTATGACAGCAAAAGATAACTTGTTAAACACATGTCGATTTATTTTTTTTGTGCACCATCCTTTACCTTACATTCGCAGAGAGAAAGAAATACATAAAACTTGTTTATGTTTTTTTTATATTATAAATATAACTTGGGGGATTTCAAATTAATTTCTGCTGTGTTTGTTGAGCTCTATAATAGTTGGTGACCGTTCAAATAATTTAAAAATATTAGTTAAGCTTACATCTTATTAAAATAAATAAATATTGACGCTTTGACATATCGTTTTTAAGAGTTACAAAACAATAATAAATGTAATACTTACCTGCTCAGTTATAGTTTTCTCTCTTGAGGTTTTGTCCCTATAAATTGATAAACTCCATTGACGTGAAATAACAATAAAATATACCAACGCACCTTAACATCAAATAAAATAGAATAAAAGCAATTCATAATCAAAATTATGAAGAACTCAAGCCATAACAATAAATTGTATATTTTGAAATGTCAAATACATACATAGCCTAGTCTAGACTTGAAAGTAACACCAACAAAATGTTATGAACAATTTTTTTTTTAATTGGGGTTTTATTATGTTCCTCGTTTTAGTTTTGTTCCTCACCTAATGAGATGATATTTCTTTATCTACCTGTTACCCTGTCTTTTTTTAGTGTGATATATTTAGTGACTTTAACTGTGATGGAGAGTTATTCAATGCATTTATTCAATCTGAGGATCGGAACCATCCTAATGCAAGTTTTTGTTAGCATACATTTTATTTATTAGTGTTCTTTGTATTGTTTGAGTATTTACCTACATGAATCAAGTCAAAGAATCTGTATTGTAAATTGTATAATCTCAAAACACGAAGAAATCCGTCGGAATGACGTTTTTCTTTGTATCTATGTACATTGTACAGATTCAATCGAATTATATGTTCTTACTATTTTCAGTACAATATTGTTGATATTTGAATTCGTATTTCTTATATAACATAATATGGAAAGTGCATTCTTCTAACTTACAATGTCCTTTGTATGCAAACCTTGTGTGTAAATTTATTATTTGGTGATTGTTATTGGTGGCTTATGATGTTGAGAAGTTCAATCAAAATATACATACTACAATAAACGCATGTCGATGAAATTTGGTACAGACCATGAGAACCATTATTAGTAAGCGGCATGAATTTTCTAAGAAATCTTATGTGAGCATAAAAAGTTAGTTTTATTTATATGATATTTTTTTGTTGTTAATTGTAGGGAAAATGTTATTTACATGATACGCTTCCATTCAATGATTTCTACAGAGGTTTTAACAATGCGTCCCAGCCTGTTCTTTTGTTATTCAAGAAAAATGGAATCACATTCCTGTTTATTACTATACTATTGATTATAGTTGTCAAAATATTATAAAAGCACAACACAGTTGAAACAAAAAAAAACACAAAAATTCATTTTATTCGCAATGTTTTTTGAATATAATGTTCCTATCGTAGAAAATTGATTCGATTGCATTCTTAGTCTGATTTTTATTTTGTTTCTTTATGTTCTTTTCAGACCAAATTAATATTGTAATGAGATGTGCTTGAACAATTATGTTGTAGTCTTATTTTTTGAAAAAAAACTTTGATGGTGTCTGCCTGACGACTGGGCATAGCCTAAGCGGAGTGACAGATACTTGTGAGCGGGTGTGTCCAAAAAAAAAGTTGGAATCCCTACGACCTACGGAATTTTTAATAAGAAACAAAAATGGTACCTGTTAGCATCTTTTCTGTATTTGATTTAATAATTAAGTGTATCTTTCTAAATTTTCATTCGTCCTATGGGTACGCTATGCGAAATACATTTTAAAAATTTAATATTTGGTCTATTATTCCTCTGAATGTCAAAGTAAGATTGAATTGCTTCATTGCTTTTTAAAATTTTGCTTCATGGTGGTGCCTAACCCATTTGAATGTTTATAATGACCATTATAGATTTCTTACTGGAGGTCATTTATTAGAATTTTTCGTTTGCTTACAACAACCTACATAAAATAACCGTCGATACCTCTTTCGTTTAGCCATATTTTTGGAAATATCCGAAGCTTTGAACCCTTCTCCAAATAATTTGGCCGAAATGGAAGAGGCAGACACACGTATTTTCCTCAGGAAAAAAGCTTCATTCCGACGCACAGTGGTTGGATTCAGAAATCTAGCGGGATCCAAATAAAAGATTTTCAGAGAGATGTCTGTGCGTGCGATTGTACGTAGGTTTGTACGTCTGTACGTTCGCGAAATTTTTTTTCGTCATCCATAGCTCAGGGACCAGAAGAGATATCGACTTAAAATACATTTTGTTATACAGATAATAATACAGAAAGATGCAGAAATGACTCTCAAAAAAAATGCATGGGTGTTTTTTTTACTACCATAGCAATTTAAAAAAAGGTGAACATTTTGGTTAACCCAAAATACGAACCAATAACGCTAGCGAGTTGAATTAAATTTTGTATAATATATTATGACGTGATACCAAACTAGTATCTTCTTGGAAAAAATTGTAACTTACGGTTTTTTGTATAAATCAAAAAAAAAAAAACAGAAAAAAAATATTTGTCAACTCGAATATTTTACGAACAAAAAATGATTTTATCTCCAAAATAATTTGTACACGAAGAATAACGTTTTTGACATCTGGTAAAATGTTGAGAAAAATAGAATTAACAGTTTTTTTTTATAAAAAATAAAAACCTAAAATACATTACTTAAAGTTTGTAAAAATTGATATTCGACTCAAATATCTTTTCAACAAATTTTTTCTTCAAACAAATTTTATCTTATACAAAATATTTTTGTCAACATTCGGAAAAATTTTGAGAAAAATCGAATTGAAAGTTTTTTTACAAAAACATAAAAACCTAAAAATACTAAAACTTGGTGAAAATTTACTTTCGACTCAAATGCATTTTTAAAATGTAAGATATTGGCGTCAAACTTTTTTCATCTTATAGAAAATATTGTTTTCGACACTTAATAAAATTTGTATAAAAATCCAGTCAGCTTTTTTCATACAAATTAAAATCTACAAAAAATTGTACTCAAAATTGGTAAAAATTGATGTTCGGTTCTAAATTTCTCGTGAATAAATGAAGGTATTGACTTCAAAATGATTTCATTCTATGATAAATTTTCTTAGAAAAATCCAATTTGTATTTGTTTATAAAAGAAATAAAAACTTTAAAGAAATGGTAGTAAAATTGGTAAGAATTGGTTTTTGACTAAAAATGTCGTTAACAAAAAAATATTTTGAAATCAAAATATTTCATGATATGCAAAATATTGTTTCTTAATTTTTATTTCATTTTTTAGAATAATTTAACCAACAACTTTTTTAACAAAACACGAAAACCTACAAACCTTTTAAGCAAGGCTAATCGACAGATGGGATGTTAAGTTATTAGTGTGGGTCGCATTCCAGCCTCTTTTTTTAATTTCTTATGCTAACAAGAGAATATTAAGCTTTGAAGTTAGTAGTTGATGAATGTCACAATGATGAAAGAGAAAAGGTTTTTTTTTTTGTGTAATTTCAACTAACTACTAAATCTGCAACGGTGCTCCTACTGCAATATTTTTTTTCTATGAAGAGAAATAGTTATTGGTATTATAAGACCCAATTTTTAAATTATATATCAGAGTAAATAATTTTTGTATATTTGTTTTAGTTCGAGGTGAAAAATTGTACTTACATTTTTTTTATTACATTTTCAATTGGAGTTCCGCTATGTTCGCTCTCGAAATATAGTAAAAGTGATTCTGTGGAGTGTTAGCTATAAGGTAAAATAAAAATGTGCTGCCCGTTTTTGCGACACCCATACACCTTTTTTCAATTTCGGAATAGTCTTCTCAATATCACGCCAAGAAATTTTTTCAAATTTGGCAACAAACAAATGAATCTAAAGGGCTAGACGTGGTAAGAGCTTTTGTTATAAATAGACTAGATCTTTCTGAACTATCTCAAGATGATGAAGCCAAAATAAATGCGTCCGTCAAAAATTTGCTCTCAAAAATTGGTTAAGCGGGGTGAAAAGTGGTAGGCATTTGACCCGTTTTTTGGCTTCAAATTCGACATGGTTGCAGGAAACATATACATTTCCTGAACTAGGGGGAATTCAGAAAAAAAAAGTTAGAAGACCAAAATAGAGTTTTGAGGATTGTAGCGAAAAGTCAAAACAACGCAGTCAAAATTTGATAAATTTAACAATCTCTCAAGAGATCATTAAAGCTAGTTAAGTTGTGCTTCGCAAAATGGGCAAACGGGATTCACCAACCATTGTTAAGGATCTTTCGGAAGCTTTATCAAGTACAGGTACTGAAGTGAAGAAAGTTTTAAAAAATTGAGTTTCTGACTACGGTTCCCATTCACCTCTATCTCTAAAATACGAGAAGGTTTAGAGAGATGTTTACCAGAAAAAATTCAGGACTGAATACAAACACAAATGTGTTTAATCGATTCATGGTATCATCAGATCCATGTATTTCCAGTTTACGACACGTACCAAAACGAATACGTGGAGCGATACCAAAAGGAGTCTACTCTTTGTTATAAATCGACGATCTCGATAAAGAAGTTTTAGTAGATGAAGAAGATAGTGATAATGATGACATATTCTTATTAACTTCAGATTAAAAACAAACAACACTTTTAAACAAAAAAATCGATTTTATCGAAAAATTCAAAAAAAAAAAAACAGTTTTCTCATTTTGATACAATTTTGACCATTTCTATGTTTCTTCTCTAAAAAAAACAATGTTGTTTTTGTAAAAAAAAATTACAATTAGTCTGTTGGAACTCGTTAAATAAAACATACATAAGTTGAAACATGATTTTTTTTGCCGAAATACTTTTGTCCCGCTAGATTGGCCAATCTTACCACTGTGCGACGTGATTATGTTTTGCTCGAAGTTTTACACTAATTTTTCTTGGCTGTCGGGATATTTTATATTCTTGGGCAACTGAAAAAATAGTTTCTATTTCATACCTTCACCATAATTAATCAATATGACTATTTAAAAAAATTAGTTCTTAGCATTTCCGGGATTCAGAATCACTGATTTTGAACATAAAGAAGGTGTGAGAGTTTTGAAATACATTCAAATTATGATTAAAAATGGCATATTATTTTTGTATTTAATAATATATTTTATTTTTTTTTTTAAAAAACATCCTAGGGCCTTACAATTTTGAATTGTATGTAGGCACAACGCCATGAAGACAAAGTTAATAAAATGTATTTAAACAAAAATGGAATAATTTTACCTTTATATGATTATTTCAGATCTTGGGACAGTTTGGATACTCTACTGAGCGTCAACCGCTGCATCTATTTCAATCATGAAATTGTATGAACTAATTATTTTGACCTCTCGGGCTACTTAAGGTATTATTCCCGAACTACGTAAAATATGGACTTATATACGATGCACATGGATGTATCTAATCGAGTCCTCGAAGTAAATTTGCAGTCTTTGGTCCTTCAAATGTTAAAATTAAGTAACTTTGAAATTTAAGTGTAGTAAGCCACAGTGAACATCGGGTGCCTTGTACCTCAACTGGAGATTGGGTTCAAACCCCAGTGTAAAGTTGTTGGGGGTAGCAAGAGAGAGATGGGGATAGGTGTTTCCACTGAGGCACCTCTTCTTATCAAGACAGCAGCGGAGGAAGCATCAACCAGCCTCGGATACGGAAGGATTTACTGATGACGAACCAAGAAAACGAATTAAGGACAACGAACTTCGGATCTGTACGTGGAATGTTAGGTCCCTTAATAGACCACGTGCAGCCGAACAGCTAGCA
The DNA here is from genome assembly GCA_920104205.1 of Eupeodes latifasciatus. Classification (NCBI taxonomy): domain Eukaryota; kingdom Metazoa; phylum Arthropoda; class Insecta; order Diptera; family Syrphidae; genus Eupeodes; species Eupeodes latifasciatus. Next base: position 242,184,069 of record OV049924.1, read on the forward strand.
CAAGCCCTTAACTGCAGCAATGCAGATATTACCGCCATCCAAGAAGTGCGATGGACCGGTTGAACGCAAACTAAAATACTGCTATTCATACTACGGCGACAGCTACCGAGAACAAAGAGAGCGTCTATTTGGGTGTGGATTTGTTGTTGGAACCAGACTCAGCTAAAAAGTCTTGAGTTTCAACAATGTGAGCGAGCGCATGACGACAATGCACACCAAGGCTGAATTCGCCAACATAAGCTTAATATGCCCACATGTCCCAACAGAGGAGAAAGTTGAAGACACCAAAGACATATTCTTCGAGCTCTTGGACAAGACATATGAGCAGTGCCCTGGCTATGTCATTAAAATTGTCCTCGGAGATTCAAACGAACGCAAGGAAGATAAGACATCTTTGGTGGCACAATCGGGAGATACAGCCTGCATTTACGCAGGTAACACATCTTGATATCCCCACGGAAATGGAAATCTCCTTATTAATCAACTGTCAACCAAACTGACCTCATTGCCATCGACGCACGAAACTTCTCCAGTAGGTATACAGGATGTCCAAACATTCTGAGGGCCCAACATTAACTCGGACCACTACCTCGTTGTAGCCAAGGTACGGCTATCCCGATCCAAGTCAAAACGAGGAAAAATTGTGAGAAGATTCGAAGTTAGACGGCTACAATCGAAAGGGACTGCCATGTCCTTTTTGGAACGAGTCTCTAACACCCTCTTAAGAAGTCCTGCAATGCCTGAATTAAGCATTAAAAACAAGTTGCGATATTGGTTTGCAGCCATCAGAGATGCCGCCTCTAGTTTGGGTCTCATTTATGGCGCTGAACTGAGATGAGATCGTTAAAAGAATAAAAGTCAACCAACTTGACATGCGAAAGAGGAAACAGCTAGCTGTGGAGGTGGCTGGGAACGCATGTTGGTTGAGGTCCAGGTCCGCCCGGGCTGTAGCGTCATCTTAAGTAAGCCCTTTTTATTTTTGTGAACTGAAATAGTTGTCTTATCATATACTTGCACACAATTCATAAGCATTATGGACACATACATACATATTCCTATATTGTATGTATATGTTTTTATTTAGCCATAGATGTTCTTAGAGAAAATTGAATTCAACATCCATGTACTGACAAATATCTAGTATCATCTGAATACAAAATACAAGCAATGTTTAAGTTATTTTGTGCATTGTCCATGTGTGGTAAAAATAAAACAAATAGCCGATGTAATTGTCCTAAGAGAAATCAGTAGCGAAAATAATCTTATTTTCTGTCGATTTGTCTAAAACTTTATGAAAATATTAATGACAATATTTTGAGTAAGATAACAAATTTGAAGTCAATATCTTCTTTGGTATTCTAATAATTGAGTCGAAAACCATTTCATATCAATTTATCTTTGTAGGTTTTCGTGTTTTGTAAAATAAGTTGTCAAAAATTAACTTAAAGTTAACAAAAATATTTCGCATATGATATAATAAGTGTGATTTCAATATCTGTTTTTGTTCCCGAGATTCTTAAGCGAAAATCAATTCTAACTAATTTTAGTAGCATTTTATGAAAGTTTCTATTTCTTGTAGGTATACGAAAATACGGATTACATTTTTCTAGGACCATTATCTTACGTTAACTACAGAATTTAGCACTTAATTAAGTCATTTTGAAGTCAATGCCTTCATTTATTCACGAGATAGAAAAGTTTGAAAAATCACTTTGAGTATTATTTTTCTCATGATTATAAACACCAATAAAGAAGTAATTGATGCAGATAGCTGCTCTAATTAATTTTTTTATCAAACTCTGAAAACTATTCGTTTCTAGGTTTTTAAGTTTTTGAGAAAATTGAAAAACGAAAAATTAGTTCTGTTCGGATGGTGCATGTACAGTTACTTTGGCATTTAAAGAATCTGAATTTAAGAAAATTGATTTTATACATATAAACGTATATACATTTCATGTTTAATGGGTTTTACGGTTAATGAGGCAAAACAAAGTACATGCTGTCGTCAAGAAAGGACTTACAACACCGACGTCTCGGTCAAAATGTCACCATCGACAGACGTAACTTTGAGGTAGTCAGGTTAAATTAGATTTTTACTTCAGCGATTTCTGTCACAGAAGCAAATGAAATTAAAACAACTAAAGAAGAAAAAGTGCAGTAGTTTAGATTTAGTGGCAGTAGATTAGATTTAGTGGCAGTAGATTTGGTTTTTGCGAAAAACGCAGTTACTTACTTTACTGCAATTGCAGTAAAGTGGTATAGCTGTAGGTTATATAAAACGTTTGGAAGTTTGACATGGCGTAATCTATTGAATACTTACTCAATCCAGTGAACAGATGTCGCCATCTGTTAGAATCGTTTGGAGTTATAAGACAATTGTGACTGTCAAATAATAGTAAAATAATTTGCAATAAAATAATATTGCGATTATAAATTGAGATGTAAGCTATCCTATCTTTCAAGTTGGATCAAACTGCACACGGTGTACAAATTTGATTCAAATCGGTTTAGTAGTTTAGGAGTCCATCGCGGACAAACACCGTGACACGTAATTTATATATTGTAATGTGTATACACTCTTTATCTCTTTTAATATCGTGTTATAGTAGAATAAAACGCCTCGTTAAGCATCTAGTGATTAAGAGGAGAACTCGCTTCGTTAAGCATCGAGAAACATCTAGTGGCTAAGAGGAGAACTCAATTCGAGAACATCCAGCGCATACAAGAACCTCGAAAGGGGCAACATCTAGTGATTAAGAGGAGAACTTGCTTCATTAAGCATCGAGAACAACCTAGTAGTTTCTCGAACCGATTTGAGGTATATAAATAGGCGCTCGGAAGCGAAGCGGATTATTATTGGTTGTGAACTGCGATAAAGTAAAGATTGTGTATAATTGAAAGTAAAGACTGTGTTTGAAAAGTAATAATTGAAAGTGTTCAATAAATAAGTTTGGAACAATTTAAAAAAAGTAAAATTGTGTTTTATTTACAAGTGTGAATAAGTTTTAATTGTCGGACCAAGCCGAATATTACATTGGTGTCAGAAGTGGGATTAAAACTTATTGAGAATAAAAACAGTGAGCAGTGATTGAACTATTTTGTGTAAAGTAGTGAAGTTAAAAATAAAAAAAAAAAAAAATGAGTAACGTTTTGAAAGACTTAACTGTTCCTGAGCTAAAGGCCGAACTAAGCAAACGTGGCTTAAGTGGGACAGGCGTAAAAACCGAACTCTTTAAACGGCTGCAGGAATATCTGGAGCAGCAAAATAGGACTCAGACACGTTTGCTTTCGAATTAGAAGCAAAAGTGGAAGAGGTAAATCCAAATGTTGCCTTATCTAACATGATGTCAGTTCTTTTAGCCAAATTTGAAGAAAATAAAAATGATGTCCTGAAATAACTAGAAGCCGAAAGAAGCGACCAAAAGCAAGAACAGCAGAATGTTCTCAAACAACTAGAAGCCTAAAGAGGCGACCAAAAGCAAGAACAGCAGAATGTTCTCAAACAACTAGAAGCCCAAAGAATCGACCAAAAGCAAGAGCAGCAGAATGTTCTCAAACAACTAGAAGCCCAAAGAAGCGACCAAAAGCAAGAACAGCAGAATATTCTAGAGCGGTTCGACGAACAGAGAAACCTTTTAGAAGGCAGGTTTGCGGTCTTCGGAAGAAAAATCAATATTCTTGACGAGCGCGTCGAAAAACAAAACGCACGTTTCGAGAAAATGGACGAACGAATCGAAACCCTTACAAATGAACTAGAAAAAGTGCGAAAGATGAAAGCTCGAGAACCTTCTGGTGAGTGCTCAAGAAAGAGAGAAGTGAATCCTCCAAGCTTTGATGGGCAGATTCCGTGGTCAATCTACAAAAAACAGTTTGAAGCAGCAGCGTTAACAAACGGCTGGGACGATCACGAAAAATACATTGCTCTTACGCTTGCTTTAAGAGGATCTGCTGCTGAACTGCTACAAACCATCCCAACAGAGAAGAGTGGCGACTTCACAGTTCTGGTAAACGCAATCGAACAGCGGTTTGGGGATAGCCACATGACAGAAGTCTTCCGAGTTCAGCTTAACAATAGAACACAGAAAAGAGGTGAAACTCTGCAGTAGCTTCAGGCAGATATTGAGCGATTGGTTCATCTGGCATATCCAACAGCTGGTAACGAGATAATAAATCAACTTGCTGTTGAAGCCTTTGTGAGAGCTGTGGGCGATATACATCTACAAAGGGCTATCCGCACTGCCGGAAAGCGAACACTTCTAGAAGCATTGGCTTTCACTCTGACGATGGAAGCTGCAGAACAAGCTTCCCAAAACGTGCATCGCGTAAGAGAAATAGAAGTCCAAGAATGTTCTTGTCAGAAGGCTACTGTGGAAAGGAGTCAGCGAGACGGACCAGCACGATGCTGGAACTGCAATAAGACTGGGCATCTACAGCGACAGTGCAGATTACCGCGAAGAGGAACCGCATGCCAACACTGTGGAAATAGAAGTGATTCAACCGGTCAAAGCAACACCAACAACATTGCTTCCGAAGTTGTTTCCCACCCGGGAAACGAATAAGAACCAACTTCGAGGGGCAGAAACTGGTTTCTGGTATCGATGGCCCCAGGAACAACATCCAGGTTTCTCAAACGAAACGTAACAACAAGAGCCTGACCGTGGAAGCAAGTATAAACGGCAACAAATGTGTGGCTACCATTGACACCGGTGCCACGGCGTCCATCGTACGGCAAGACCTCGTCAAGAAGGTATGGCTCCACAACACCAACAGCTATCGTCTAAGGACTGCAACTGGAGAGGCCGCAAAAGTTTATGGTGAGGTATGTCTTAAGATCCGGATTGCAGAGTTGGAATTCTCTCACCTATTCCTGGTAGCAGATATATGCGACGAGTGCATTGTCGGCGTCGATTTCATGAAAGATCACGGATTGATATTGGACATCGGGAACCAAGTCCTGAAATATCGAAACATCGAGATTCCGATGATCTATGGGATAAACTAGTATGAGACCTAGTCATCTGTGAAAACCGGCACCAAAGAAGATCTCACTTTGCCTGCTTTTTCAGAAGTATTCGTGTGGACGAAATTGAAGGGTAAGCCTGGCAGCCATCGATACCTCATGGCCGAACCAGCATCGTTAAAGTCCTCCCGAAACGTCACCATTGGGAAGACTCTTGTGAGACCTGTAAAGAACATGGTTCCCGTACGAATACTGAACATCAAGCCGTATGAAGTTAAGCTCAGAAAAGGTGGGATTGTCGGACAATGCAAATCTGTATTAGCGATAACAAGGATCAACGAAGAAGAGTCAAGGCAATCCTTGAAGTCCGAAGAGCTGAACTCCATAAAGACGAACATTCTCAAGTCATCTAATCTTGGCCACCAACAACGAAGAACTGCAGAAGGTCTCCTCGAAGAATTTGCAGACATCTTTTCATCATCGCAAGGGAAATATGGCAGAACGCAACTGGTGCAACATCGAATCAATACCGGGGATGCAAGGACGATTCGTCAACCTGCAAGACGCTTTCCACTAGCCAAACAAGGTGAGGTTGAAGAACTGATAACCACCATGAAGGAAGAGGGTCTGATCGATAACTCTAAAAGCCCTTGGGCGTCTCCAGTGGTCCTGGTAAAGAAGGAAGACGGATCCACCCGCTTTTGCGTGGACTATCGAAAGTTGAATGATGTGACCAAGAAAGATAGCTACCCTCTGCCTAGGATCAGTGATACCCTGGACGCAATGGAAGGAGCACAATGGCTCTCAACTTTGGACTTAAAAAGTGGTTACTGGCAAGTCGAAATCCATCCTGAAGAAAAAGAAAAGACAGCATTCTCAACAGGAAACGGATTGTGGCAGTTCAAATTGATGCCTTTTGAATGCTCCAGCGACTTTTGAGCGCCTAATGGAATGCGTCCTGCAAGGACTCACATGGAAATCTTGCCTGGTCTATTTGGATGACGTCATAGTATACGGGAAAACATTTGACGAACACTGTACAAATCTGAGAGCCGTGTTTCAAAGACTTCGAGAAGCCCACCTCAAGCTTAACCCAGAAAAGTGTTTACTCTTCAAAACCGAAGTGAAATATCTTGGACATATCATCTCATCCCAAGGAGTAAAAACGGATCCTGATAAGGTTGACACCGTGAAGAATTGGCCAACACCACAGGACAAACACCAACTCCGAAGCTTTCTAGGTCTAGCCACCTACTATAGGCGCTTTGTGAAGGACTTTGCTTGAATCGCCAAGAGTCTACATCAGCTAACGGAAAAGGGAAAGCAGTTTAAATGGTCAGGTGAGTGCGAGCGCAGCTTTCAAGAGCTCAAGCAACGCTTGTGTAATGCACCAGTGCTGACCTACCCAACTCCAGGAAAACCGTTAATCATTGATGCTGATGCCAGCAATGTCGGGATTGGTGCTGTACTGTAGCAGGTACATAATGGCGAAAAAAAGGTGATTGCCTATTACACAAGGTACTCTCGAAGTCGGAAAGGAACTATTGTGTAACCAGAAGAGAACTTCTTGCACTGATTTTGGCAACAAAGCACTTCCATAAGTATCTCTACGGACAGAAGTTTCTTCTCCGAACTGACCATGGAGCACTAAACTGGCTTTTGAATTTCAAGAATCCAGAGGGTCAAGTGGCAAATTGGATTGAGAGGCTGCAGACGTACGATTATGAAATTCAACATCGAAAGGGGAAGCTTCACTCAAATGCAGATGCACTGTCTCGGAGACCATGCAAGCAAGACTGTAAGCATTGCAGACGACAAGAAGAAAAAGAAGTGATTACTGTCCAACGAACCAGAGCCGATCCCATTTATGGCTGGAGCAACGACGAGTTGAGGCAGGCTCAACAAGAAGACTCAGATATCGAACCCATCCTCGCTTGGAAGGAACACCAGGAAAAAAAAATGGGCGGATATCTCCGATAGAAGTCCGACTCTGAAGGCCTATTGGGCACAGTGGGACTCGTTTCATGTCCAAGAGGGTGTCCTTCGGCGTAAATGGGAATCAGCAGATGGAAAGTCTTATGTAATGCAGCTAGTCTTACCGAGATCGAAGGTTATGGACGTTCTGCGAGAGATGCATGGTGGAGTTTCGGGAGGCCATCTAGGAGTGAACAAGACACTAGAAAAGGTTCGACAACGATTTTACTGGCTACATGCAATGGAAGATGTCGAGAAGTGGTGCCGAAAATGCGATACCTGTGCTGCCACCAAAGGCCCGAACAAAAAGGACCACAGCCAAATGCAGCAGTATAATGTCGGAGCACCCTTCGAAAGGATTGCAGTAGACGTGGCGGGCCCATTTCCGGAAACAAATAATGGAAATCGTTATATTCTGGTCGTCATGGATTACTTCAGCAAATGGCCTGAAGCCTACGCCATTCCAAATCAATTTTGACAAATCAAATGGCATTTATATCTTTGAAGACAAACTTATTTAACAGGTATATTTTTAAATCTTATATAGGTATTTTTTTAAACAGACTCTTTGCATACAGGAGCAAGTTCGTGCGACCCAGTCATGCATTTTATTTTATTTACTTCTTGTACGCGTGTGCTTAACGTTAATCTATTATCCAAACATATCCTAAAATATTAAGCACTTGACTTCCAATCTGTTTCTTAACCGTTAAGAATAAGGTTGTTACTTGGTAAAAAATAGTGCTTTCTTTTTCGAGAGAAAAAGACCGCCTGAGTCTTAGCAGCATTTATCCTTATTTTCCAGTCACTAAAGTTATCTTGTGGAACCAATTGAATCTGTAGAATAAACACATGTGTCGCCAGCAAAGATAGCTGTTTCACAATTTTGAAGTTTTGGAAAGTCAGACGTAAGCACATTGTAGAGAATTGGACCAAGCACAAATCCTTGGGAAGCTTCGAGAAAGACAATTGACTTTCTTGAAGACAAAACCGAGTTTATAATTTTAATGAGGTACATGGAAAAATTGAAAATTAAAAGCTTATGTAATAGTCAAATGGAATTGTTGCGAACCCTAGTTTCTGATTCTTAAAATAAAAATAATTTTGTTTTAACTATACAATTTGAAAGAAGTGTACTTCATTAGCAAACACCGGAAGGTATATAGACATTTTGTAATTACAATTTACTTTCTTCTCTTGGCTGATCTCGTGCGATACAGACGATAACCTTAAATTATAAACGTATATATTAATAAAAGAGGACCTTGGAATTAGTCAATGATCTTTTATTTTCGAAAAGATCGGTCTGTAGTAAGCAAACAAGTTAGCTATTTTACCAGGTTTTAAAATTGGAATAATGCTATTATTTATTCATTTGGGAAATATCCCAATTTAAGGCAAGAATTAAACAGTTTTTGCAAGAATTTAACTCCCAGCTTTGGCATATTTTCAAATAGAAATTTTGTAATTGTATTAAATCAGACGTTCTAGTTTTTAAAGAATTAAGAACATCATTGATGTCTTCAATGGTGATGGAGTTATGTCTTACCAGGTTTTAAAATTGGAATAACCTTTGCTATTATTTATTCATTTGGGAAATATCCCAATTTAAGGCAAGAATAAAAGAGTTTTTGCAAGAATTTAACTCCCAGCTTTGGCATATTTTCAAATACAAATTTTGTAATGTATTAAATCAGACTTTCTAGATTATATTCACAAACGAAACAACAGATTCAATGTTACTATTTGTTTGTTTGGCATTGCTAGCTAACAATTGTGAACATCATCGTTAAATATTTCCTACCTTTGAGGCAGGAATATGAGAGTTTCTTTTTTTCATAACTTTGACTATAGACCAGAATGGTTTGCTTGCTTTATCCATCCCTAGCAACTTCTAATTTCAGTGAAATAGAAGCTATTCCTAGTTCTTATCCACCTTGCTCGGTATCTGTTTCGCACTTTAATTAATTCGACTGAATTTGGTGGAAGGACATTTGTGCTTTTAAGATTGATTGTTTTTTTTAGAGACAGCCTGATCAATACTTTCGATTATTGCAGATGTAAAGGAAGCAACTGTTTGATTAATTTCAAGTTGATCTATAACCGGTGTGAAGTTATCTGTAAGATTTCTTAATTTTCTTTTTAAAAATCAACAGATTAATTTCGTTGACTAAGGGGGGATATGAAATTGTCAATGACACAATCGAGAGCGACAACTTACAAAGTTTGAACCAATAGAGACTGAGAGACAAAATGTATTAACTGACGAAATGAAAAGCTTTTCAATTAATTTATCTTTCTCATAAAAATTGTAGCACATAGAATTTCACATTTTCTCTCAGGTTATTAAGGCTGCCGCACTTCTTTTCCTTGCTTTTTTAACTTTTTTCTTAGCATTCCTCGTTTTGTTGTGTGGAAATTGTTTTCGTATTTCTGTACATTCGGCTGGATTATTCTACTTGTATTGCATTTTGTAGGTACCTACCACGTGATTGCGAGGAAGGGCTTCAAAATTTGCTTGTTTTCATCGCAGAAGCAGTGCTGCCTTATTTCATATTTATCATGGATTATTCACCAAGGAAAATAGGAACATTTGGTATACAATGATTTCTTTTGAAAATAAAATTTAAAGCAGTTTTATTAACTAATGTAACCTAGAAATTTTAATTTTATTTATTTAGGTATCTTAAGAAAGAAATAAAGCAATACAAATGATTGTAGTTCTAGAATATTTACTTACTATGTTCTTCTTATTTGCTTTTTTTAAGGAAATAATTATTTTACTATGAAACAATGTGTCCTTTAAAATGTATTTTGTAAATATTTTGAAGATTACTTTTTCTTGGTAGAAAAAATAATTGTCTGTCCCTTTTTCTCTCATAGTTAGTTTTGTTCACATGGTTTTGTGTTTTTCAGTAAAAAAGTAGATGCATATTGAAAGAAGGAATTGGAATTTTCTGCTTGAAATCTCAGTAATTTTTGTTTCATTCTAAAGCGAACTTACATAATGTCCTTACTCAACAAAGATTATATAAGTAGGTTCATAGACACTAAAGTGTGTTTAATTCAAGTTTAAGTCATTGGGTGTTTCGCTGGGTAATACAAACTGAGATAATGATTTGATATGTATGTATGTTGGTAAATGAGATATTTACGCTAACTCATAAACGCTTATCCACTTGCAATTTAAATAATACTTAGGTGTTGCACAAAATATGTATGATACAAATTAAGAATGCATAGGCGTTACTGGAAGCCAAAATATTTATTGTTCCAATAATTTTACTTATGAAAAATGTTTCCATGTTGGTTTTTAGGTATTTACCTGTAAGTAATTATTTTTTTTTTCATTAAACTTTATACTGCCTACCTACCTTCTAAATTTGGTTTATTTACCAGTTAACTAGAAGCAATCTAAATAATATTCGCTTTCAAGCAAATAAAGTATAATGTAGGTAATCAACAAAACTGTACTAACTGGTACAGTTTTGTCACGTGTAACGACTCAACCATAAATAATAAACATACAAATTGATGACCATCAGCATGAGAAAGCCCAAAGTAAACATCAAATATCTACCCCATGATCGCCGCCTGAATCCAAAGAATAAAAAAATACTGTTCGTAAAATCACTGCAGAATCCAGAAAGATGACATCACTCTATCCCACCAATACAAATAATTTGAAAATAATAAGTAACTGAGAAGTATTTTATGATATTATAAGTTAGTTCTAAGATATACTCTAAGCTGAAAAGAAGATTTTTGTTTTTAAACTACCACGAAGTACAAAGACTTTTAATTTACCTATATCTATAAGCTAAATAATTTTCAAAATTAATAAATCTAAAAAAATTCTTGCACCGTTACCTGCTCTTGTTCGTACAAATACCTACTGACAAGAAAACAAATTTCATATTCTTCATATATTCCCTCAAATGTAAAAATTAATTCCAAGGAGCAAAAATCTTGCAATTATTCACTCTAGAATGGAAAATCTTTCCATACTTACAAAGAAACTACTAATTCACATGTAATAGACATTATAAATCAACACATTGGTCTATCGAACAAAAACCGCTTCTTTTTGTATTCCTTGTCTCAAATCTGAGACGACCTTTCAAATTATAGGCGCAAATCCAACAAGAGTATAATACAAGAAAATCATCGCTTGTCTTGCTTTGATCGTAACACAGAAAGAAATATACGTATGTATCTGTGAGTTTAAAAAAAAGGCAAACAAAGAATGAAATCAGAACTAGATAGGTATTTCACGCAAAAGCAATAGCAAGTAACCACAAAAACTTCATCCCTTTCCCTTTATCTAGGCAATTGCTGTTGGAACGAACAAAAACAAAACCTCATAGGAGGGGTAAATGAATAGATTATCATTGAAAAAAAATATTTTAGAAAGAGCTTTCATTTTTGTAGTTAAGATCTTTGTTTAAAGCTTTTAAAATATAGCTTTTTCAGTTTCATAGGTCAATCTTCAAATGGTAGACATGTGCATTCAAGAGGATACAAGCGTCCACAGGTTTTGCTCAAAACCCAACTCTGTCTATCAACTCCTACTCTCACCTCCCCGTGGTGAACATCGGGTGCCTAGTACCTCAACTGGAGATTGGGTTCCAACCCCATTGGAAAGTTGGTGGGGGCAGCAAACGAGAGAGGGGGAGAGGTGCGTCCACTAAGGCTCCTCTCCTTATCCAGACAGCAGCGGATGAATTCCAGAGATGGAATCAACGGTGGCGTCTACAGTTCCAGTAAGGTTGAACTACTTAGTGAACACCTTATAGGGCTTCTACGACTTATTCGGAGCCCAGGCCTATAAGGTGCGGTTTATCCGGCTCCCCGTCCTTGGAGTTATACTAAGGATCTGGCCCTCCAGGTTGGGGGTTGTGCCGTCGGGGTGACTTCCTGACCACGTAAAAATATCCTAGTTGCGAAGCACTAACACTGTTGGCAACCCACGCAAATGAAATAAGGACAACGAACTTCGGATCTGTACGTGGAATGTTAGGTCCCTTAACAGACCACGTGCGGCCGAAGAATTAGCGGAGGCCCTAGACTGCTATAAAGCAGACATCACCGCCAACCAGGAAATACGATGGGATGGGCCGGGCAAAGAGAGGATGAAAAACTGCGATATTTACTATGGTGACTGCTACCGAGAAAACCAACAGCGCTTATTTGGATGCGGCTTTGTTATTGGAGCCAGACTTAGGCAACAAGTCTTGAGCTATAGATGCATCAACGAGCGCCTCATGAACATTTGCATCAAGGCTGAATTCGGCAAAATTAGCCTGATATGCGCGCACGCCCCCACATAACAGAAGGATGACAACGCCAAAGATATGTTCTTCGAGCTCTTAGTTCTTAGACAAAACATATTTATTAGCAGTGTCCTAGCTACGATGTTAAAATTGTCCTGAGCGATTTTAATGCCAAGCTAGGAAGGGAAGACATCTTTGGTGGAATAATCGGGAAAAACAGCATGCACGACAACACTTCCGACAACGGATTCAGGCTCATAGATTTTGCTGCGGGGCGAAACGTCATGGTAGCCAGTACGCGTTTTCAACACCTCAACATCCACAAAGGAACTTGGAGTTCTCCAGATCAATCTACCGTCAACCAGATTGACCATATTGCAATCAACGCTAGACATGCTTTCAGCATCATGGATGTCCGAACTTTCCGAGGAGCTAACATCGACTTGGACCAATACCTCGTTGTAGCCAAGGTAGCACTTCGGGTTTCCAGACCCGAGGCAAAACAGGGAGATGCTGGGAGAAGGTACAACGTCGAACGGCTTCAATCGCAAGAGATCGCCAAATCCTTTGTAAAGGCCTGTAATGTGTGCCCTACCTCACCTACGAATCTATGTGGGATATTGAAAGGCTTCCCCAAGCCGAAAAAGGTGATGGCTAAAGAGCCGATCTGCTTTCAAAGTTTAGAGTAAAAAAAACAAGGCTGAAGAGCCGAATTAGGTCTTTTCACTTCCAAACTGAAAGTGACCTTTATTTAATCAAACTTAGGCTATTTATACAAAAATAATTTACTTACACACTAAGAACTTAAAGCTATACATATAATTACTAAAACATATATACATTATATTTGCATTCTAATTTGATGGGAAACAAATGACAGAATTGGGCAGCATACTTGCTATGTCATCAAAATCATAACCAATATGCATGCCCCTTTCATAATGCACAAATGTATCCAAATTCATTCAGGCATATTTACTACACAGCATGCAGTGCGTTGAACCTTCATGAATAGGTAGATACACTTGACCATCGTAAAAGTAATCTGAGTCTCAAGTGGCATTGAAAATTTTATTTGATAATTTTCTGGGGTGAATGAAATGCGAGTGCATATTATAAGAAATGGGTTGGCTATAGGAACGTGGAATATAAATCTATGGCAATGACCTGCAGTAAAATATAGTGTAGTGTATGCGCACTACACCTTCTCCGACCGAGTTACAAGTAACCTCTCTAGCAGTTCTCTGCCACCAACACAATGTATCGGGAACCAGTGGCAACATTGCCAAGATGCAATCGGAGAAGCCGCCTCTGGTGTGCTGGGTTTCAAGCAGCAACCAACAAGGAACCCCTGGTTTGACGAGGAATGTCGGCAGGCAAATGCAGCAAACAACAGGCATAAACGGCGCTGCATAGAAGGATGAGAGCTGCTCATGAGCTCTATGAGAAGAAAAGGCGAGAGGAACACCGACTTCTCTGAAGGAAAAAGAGAGAACATGAGAAGCACGCGGTCTAAGATGTTGAGAGGTTCAAAAGCAGGAATGAAGTTCGAAAGTTTTATGAGCAGGTGAAACGGAATTCACAAGTGTATAAACCTAGAACCGAAGGCTGCAAAGAAGAAAGTGGAAACATCATAGTAGAATCGCAGTCAATGCTGAGGATATTGAAGGACCACTTCTGCAGACTGTATAACGGCGACGACGAACCGAATTCCGCTGTCAGGCAGGATGATCCATTCAATATAGTCATCGAAAGCCAACAATCCCGTCCTCCCGACTTAGACGATGTAAAGATTGCCATATCTAAGCTGAAGTCTAATTAAGCCGCTGGAGCAGATGGCTTGAATGCCGAGCTCTTCAAAGCAGCTGGAGATAATTTGGTTAGGAGCATGCACCAACTTATCTGTAAGATATGGTCGGAAGAAAGCATGCCCGATGAATGAAACTTTAGTATTGTTTGCCCGATTCTGAAAAAAGAGATCTTCTAAACTGAACCAACTAGATGAATCAGTCTACTTAACATCGCTTACAAAATCTTCTCTGCCGTAATATCTGAAGGTCTAAAGCCCATCGTCAACAACCTAATAGGTCCTTTCCTTATCAGTGTGATTTTAGACCAGGAAAGTCCACAGTCGATGAAATATTCATACTACGGCAGATCCTGGAAAAAACCCAAGAACATGAAATCGATACCCACCATCTTTTCACCGATTTCAAGGCCGCATGTGCAGGATGACCATGGAGAATTCACGCTGCTCCATAAAGGTTGGAAACAACTTAACAGAAACTTTCGATGTCAAAAAAGGTTTAAGACAAGGTGATGCGCTGTCATGCGAATTTTTTAACATCGTACTTGAAAGAATAGTGCAGAGCTCTCACGTCAACACTAGAGGCACTATCTTTCAAAAGTCTGTCCAATTACTTGCATATGCTGATGACATTGACATAATCGGAAGAACTCAGCGTGATGTCAATGGGGCTTTTGTGAGTATTGAGGCAGAGGCGGCAAAAATGGGGTTAACAGTTAATGAGGGCAAAACAAAGTACACGCTATCGTCAAGAAAGGACTTACAACACCCACGTCTCGGTCAAAACATCACCATCCACGGACGTAACTTTGAGGTAGTCAAGGACTTCGTCTACCTAGGCTCCGCTATTAACGCAGAAAACAACACCAGCGCTGAGACCACACGAAGAATAACTCTTGCTAACCACTGTTTCTTTGGGCTAGAAAGCAATTGAGTAGCAAAGTCCTCTCTCGAGGGACCAAAGTGTCGCCATATAAGACCCTCATCATCCCCGTCCTGCTATACTGTGCAGAAGCATGGACTATGACAAAAGCGGATGAAATCACCTTGGGTCGTTTCGAGAGAAAAGTTCTTCGTGTGATCTACGGTCCCGTATGCATAGAAGGGGAGTAGAGGAGAAGATGGAACGACGAGCTGTACGGGCTGTACAGCGACGTAGACTTAGCCAGAAGGGTAAAAGTCCAACGACTAAGATGGCTGGGTCACGTAGAGCGCATGGAAACCAATGCTCCGGCCCGGAAAGTTTTCGAATCCACACCCACAGGACAGCGCAGTAGAGAAAGACCGCGAATCAGGTGGCGCGCACAAGTGGAAAGTGACCTCACCCAACTTGGAGCGCGAAACTGGAGACATCTAGCTAGGGACCGAGCTAGATGGAGAAGTTTGTTGGGTGAGGCCCTAGTTCACAAAGGACTGTAGCGCCACCTTAAGCAATAAAGTAAGGTCAATCTTCTCCATAGGCGTGAGACATCTGTGTTATGATTATTTGTGCTATCACTAATTGTGCAATGGTATTAAATTGATCTGATTTATTTTTACAATTACTAAGTAGAGTGATCATTTCGGCTGTCAGTGCGTTGATCGAGAATAGTTCCTTAACAATTTCTGGTCCAGCGTTGTTGTTGATGTTGTTGAAATTGTTGTTGTTTGGCAATATCTTAGAAATTATGAATATACGTCCGATTTGATCTTCTCACAGTCGTCACAGTTATATGTTTTCTGTTTATTGATAACAATTTTTCAATTAATTCAAAGAAATTCTTCCGACTCGGGCATGATGGGTCAGTTTTTTCATGAGTTTCAATGAAGTTAGAATATTTAATGTAACTTAATTTGCATTTACTGGTTTCATGTGCCTCAGAACATCTCGGGCAATGGGTTTTATATAGCAATTTTTTTCGCCGTGACCGTACATTTGGCAGTTGATGCACTATGTAAATTTCTGCTTTTGCAGCCTTGTAAAGTCCCATTTTACTTGGAGAGATGGATGGTATTTTAATTTTTTTTAACTGGTTGAACGACAATGTCATCAGAATCATGAATCCTATTATCATCTTCAGAATCGGGGAGACATTGTAATGTAACGCCCAAACCTTTGATCATGCAAATTCATTTTGCGATTTTTTATGTTGAAAGACAAGGTATTGTCTGCAACTAGAGTAGGAGAACGAATTCTTTTACTAATGTTTGCTTTTGTTTTCTACAGCACGGAGATAATGTCTGATCAGATCAGACAGCAAGAACAAACTGACTAGCTAAATTAGTTGCAGTAAAAAAACAAAGCCTGGAAGAAAGCCCGTAGCTTCGCCACAACGGAAAACTGTGTTGCCTACAGATCTTCATGGGACACATTTATAAATACTGTTTCGACAATGCATTAAAATGAATTATAAAATGGACTTAATTAAAATTTGAATTAAAATACCCTATTGTGAATTATTATTAAATGGTATAAAATTCAAATAGCCCGCACTATCGGCCATATTAATAATAAAATTTAAATTGAAAAGAAAAAAAAGAAAAAGAAACTGAAATAATACCGAAATAAAACTTTCATTCTACCAAGTAACCGCAACTCAACCACGTCTTTCATTTTTAATCGAATACTTGCTAAAAGTTTAATTTCTTTCGAAACTTTAAAAAGTAAATTTTAAGCTCAAAATAGAGCTAGTTTGTAAAAAACATTACAAATTTTCATGGCGCCCGAGCAGGGACAAATTATATTTAAAATAATTTATAAATTTTATTAAATTACGCGAAGTATTCACATACATATACATATATATATATATATATATATAGTACATAAATATATATTCGCGTCTCTTATTAAAAAATTAAAACTAATTAAAATCGGTAGAATCAATCAAATCGTGCGTGAGTGTTTAAAACACAAACAAAAAAGACAATAAAAATAATCGAGCGAAAAACCACCCCCATTTTAAAACCAAGAAGCAGCAATCGTCGGTCGTTGAAGACATCCCCATCGAAGCACCAAAGCTCCATCGTCATCCACATACATATTCAATGCACAAAAATTGCATTTGCGAAGACTGCAAAAGGGAAGTGACGTCCAAAGTAGACGATACAGCTAATCAAGAGGTATTTACAAAAATTGAAAGTGCAAAATAATTTAATTTTAAAATTTGATTTTATTTTAATCAATTTACAAATTTTGATGTCTATTTGAATCAATTCAAAATTGCACCCACTTTCAATCTTTGCCACTTTTCAATATAAAACAACAAATATATAGTACATATATTGTGGTGAATAAAACAAACAACAACTTGGTGATTTTATATTGCATTTTATTAAAATTTTTATTTGTGTTTATAATTAAATAAGTGAGTTTAAACTAATAATTCACAATTCAATTGATACATAAAAAAAAACTTTAATTTGTTCTCGTTCTTATCGCTGAATCTGCCGCGCCGCCGCCGCCGCTGTAATCACTTTATCCATCCACTGGCTTACGAAGGTGTAAAATTATTTTTTCTCGAACTAAATTCACTTTTACTTAATTAAATGACACATTAACTTACTTAATTAAATTAATAAAACTCAATTAAATTGATTAAAAAATTAAAAAGAAAGTGAATTTAATTCCGATTTCGCGAAAAGAAGTTTGTTTACCGAGTTGACACTTGAATGTCATTTTTCTCTCATTTTCTCTTTCGTTCACTTTCGTCAAGTTTCATTTGTCACTTGTGGTGGTCGTAGCCGGCGAAGCAAAATTATCTTTGGATACAGAGTGTGATTCAGCAAATAATTTTAAAAGTTTTATTTTTTTTCGTTTCGATATTTAATGCAATCAATAGATTGTGATTAATAAACAATATTAATTCAAGTTAATTAACTTTATTTGCACATTAATACGGTGATAATAAATTAAATTTTCATCGGAATTTTTATATGAAAATAAACTAATTTTTCGAATAATTCCGGTAATTTAAAATTATTACCAGTGCAATTTGAATAAGTTTGGATAAACTAATTCCAAAAAATAAATTAATTTTTGTTCATTTTTTAAAATTATTCTTGATTGAATGAATATGGCTGGAAAGAAAAGGCAAACTTCTCCATCTACTGATGCAAGTCTTGAACAATTAAAACATCAGCGGTTAGTAATTAAAAACAACATTATTCGTATTAAAACGGGATTAGAACAAAAAACTTTGTCGTTTAATCCAATTGAACTGGAATGTCGGTTGGATATATTAAATTCATACATTGATGAAATTATGAAATGTCAATCTGAAATCGAGTCAATTGATCATAGTGATATGGTCCGCGGGGAAATAGAAGACGCTAGTGTAGGTGCAAAGTCCCTACTTATGTTGCATATGAACAAAAGGCGTCAATCTAATGCTGTTGATTATTCCTTTAGCAATCCTCATCATTCCCGACTTCCGAAAATGTCTCTTCCGAAATTCAGCAGTAAATATTCGGAATACAAACATTTTATTAGTCTTTTCGAAAACTTGGTTGATAATGATCCGATGCTTCCGGATATCGAAAAATTCAATCACCTTATTTCATGTTTGTCAGGTGAAGCCTTAGGAACAGTTAAAGCTTTTCAAGTTACCGAACAGAATTATCCTAAGGCACTTGCGAGTTTAAAGAAAGTTTACGATAACAATTGCTTAATATTTTTTGACAATGTTTCCACGCTTTTCGAATTAAAAGAAATTTCAAAAGCATCCGCGTCTTCATTGCGAAGCATGATCGATACAGTTTCTGCAATTTACGATTCACTTCTGTCATTGGGTGATGATAAAAACATCACAAACGCGATTATAATACATTTACTTATGTCGAAGGTGGATGCAATCACTAGGTCTAAATGGGAAGAACAATTAGACTACAGTACTCTTCCTTTATGGAAAGACCGTGAAGAAGCGCTCAATAAGAGATATCAGCATCTTTCTGCTGAAGAAGCTTCAAGTTTTTTCATTTCATTTCATTTTAATTTATTCGTGAATACTTAATAACTGTAAGATACAATATCTTATAAAATAGTTACAAGCTAATAATACAAATTGATAGAGCAAGCTAATAATTCAGTATCTAATATTATAATACACGATTGAAACTAAGTAACTAGAGTATCAGAAATATACATTTCCAAAAAATAATTCAAGTATTTCAATGCTATGTGAAAAATGATCTTTAAGAGCCTTTTTAATTATTGTTGCGTTTTGGATTTCCGTAATAGCGCGAGGAAGAGAGCTCCAGAGTCGGACTGAGTTTATAAAGAATTGACGTTCGGATGTTAAACATGTGAAGCGAGGATGAATCAATTGACGAGATCTACTAGAGGTAGGGAAATTTATCTTGTCAAAACAGTATTGTGGTTGGTGTGTAAGCAGTACATCAGCGAATAGCAACAAACTACGAAGTTTAAGGTAGTTATCAAAGGTCATATCAAGCAGCAG
Organism: Eupeodes latifasciatus; assembly: GCA_920104205.1. Taxonomy (NCBI): domain Eukaryota; kingdom Metazoa; phylum Arthropoda; class Insecta; order Diptera; family Syrphidae; genus Eupeodes; species Eupeodes latifasciatus. The sequence continues at coordinate 242,203,521 of OV049924.1, forward strand.
GGTAGCAAAATTGGATACACGATCATATCTTCGTAAGCCAAAGACATAGCGAACAATATTGTTAAAAGTGACATTAAGTTTACGTTTACTTTCATAACAACAATTGCAATATAGTTCACAACCATAAATTAAAATTGGTAGTAACAAGGTCTTGGCAAGCAGCATGCGTGTGTTTACTGGTGTAAAATACTGGGTTACCCATAAGGTACGTAGGGCACCATAAACTTTGCCTATAATTCCATTTATATGGTTGTCCCAAGTTAAAGAGCGATTAAAGCTAACACCAAGATTTTTGGCAGTTTCAACATATTCAATGGGGGCATTACTTAACAAAATCGAAGGGAAGTAAGAGATATCAAGAATCTTTTTGGAGATTACTATGCATTTAGATTTCTTAGGGTTCAAAAAAAGACCATTTAAGTGAGACCAGTTTGAAATAGTATCAAGATCCTCATTGATATTAGTGGCGCCATGCTCAATAAGTCCCAGGGGACAACTGAAATAAAGTTGAAAGTCGTCGGCGTACAGATGACAGGAACAGTTTTTGATTAGACCTGGAAGTTCATTTACATAGATACAGAATAGTAGAGGACCCAAAATCGACCCTTGAGAAACACCGGACGAAATTGGTAAAAAACTAGACAAACAGTCACCAATTTGAACTGCTTGTTTTCTGTTAGACAAGTAAGAATAAACGAGCTTAGCAGAGCTTGCCGAAAAATTAAACTGCTGCATAAGTTTTTTACACAGAATTACATGGTTGACAGTGTTAAAAGTCGAGCAAGACTAAGAAAGTTACATCACCCTTATCCAGCGCTTGTCTTATTTCTTGAGTCACTCAAAGTAGTGCTGTTGTACAGCTGTGCTGCTTCCGAAAACCAGATTGTTTTGGAGTGAGCAAAGAGTTTGCTGTAAGGTAAGCGTTGATTTGTCGCTGTAAAATTCTCTCAAAGACTTTAGACAAATAGGGTAGAATTGAGATAGGTCTATATTCAGATCCCTTAGCATTTTTAGGAAGTGGTATGATTTTTGCTGACTTCCAAATGTCCGGAAAAACTCCAGACATCAAAATAGTATTAAATGCGTATGTAATGTAAGGCAACAAAATTGGCAAGATTATTTTTAAAAATTTGGGGTTAATATTGTCCAGACCGACAGCACTTGACTTCACTGAAAGCAGACTTTCAACAACATCGGCAGCATCCACCGAACAAAAACTGAAACAAGAGTGATCTAAATGGTCCCTAAATGAAATATTATCAGAAAAAGTCGCCCCGGTTGATGGAACTGAGATGAAAGTTTTATTAAGTGAGTTTACATCAACATCGTTAGTAGGCATATTTCTTGCCTTACCAATACCAACGTTTCGCAAGTTCCTCCACAAGTTACGTCCGTTTAATGAAGAACTCAGTTGATTAGACAAAATTTGAGATTTGGCTAAACGGATTTCAGCTGTGACTTTGTTTCGTAGTGAACAAAACAAGCGTCGCAATTCGTTCCAGTTGTTATATGCATTATCTCGTTGTTGCATCAACAGTCTAATATTTTGCGTGAACCATGGTTTATCATTAGAATTTAGAGTTTTTGTTTTCAAAGGAACATGCGTATCGAAAAGGGTTTGGATATTATTTGTTAAGAATTGCCATTGTTCGTTAGTGGAGGGCATAGAAAATATACTCTCCCAATTGATGAGTCTAGTATGCTCTCAAGATACTGAAAGTTAATGTTTTTGAAGTCACGGTATGATATTTTTTCGTAAGAATATTGAAGATTAAATTTGATTGTTAAAATAATTAAGTCATGTTTTGAAAAGGCAGGTACGGAAAGTTGATCATACAAGGCTACATCGTCTATGTCACTTACAAAAAACAAGTCAAGCAGAGTTGCCCCACTATCAAAAAATTGAGTTGGATTCGTGGAGTTAACTGGACTTAAACTGGGCAATCGCATGCTATCAGTCAAAGTATTGGTATTCAATAAGTTGCAATTGAAGTCTCCGCATAATACAATATTAGGGAAACCCAACGAGACTTCTTATATAACTGACAAAAGAGGTGAAAAGTCTATGTTCCTATTTGGCCTATAAATAACCCCTAAAAGTAGACTACTGTCACTGCCCAGAAGATCAATGAACATATATTCAAGATTGCTACCTGCTTTGGACGTAAACTTAAGTTTGCATTTGATAACAGATTTAACAAATATTGCCACACCACCCCCAACACGATCAAATCTATTTAACCGAAAAGTACGATAGCCCTCTAATCTGCACAATTCGTCACTTACTTCATTTCTCAACCATGTTTCGGTGACACAAACGACATCATAATCTGAATTAACAAAGAGATCACGGAACTCATCAATTTTCGGTAGTAAGCTTTGCCCATTAATATGACAAATCCTGAGGCCACATTTCTGCTTACTCAGGATTTTAACCATAGAACGCAGAGAACTAAAATTATTCATTATACACAACAAGAAGAAAATAGAATACAAAAAACAGTATACATATATACAATAATAAAGATAACAAATGATTATTTAAATTTAATTTAATTTAAGTATTTATAAATATTAATTTTCATAAGAAACTGCTGATCTGGCAACGTCATCAAGTCCCTCGATGCAGTCAACTTTCACAGCTGTGTCATCTGAATGACGTTTTACAAATACCACCCCACGAGCAGTATACACAGTGGACAATTGTTTACTTTTCTTCAAAGCAAGTGCACGTTGCATGATGAGCTTGTTGTGCTCTGTTAAGCTCTCACGAATATAGATCGTAGAAGATGACGAAGAGGCGGGAGTGCTATCGAAAGCAAGGTTTATATCGTTTAAGCAAAGGTGTTTATTGTTTGTTTTTCGGTAATTCGCCAACGAAGTAAGAACAAAATTTTTATCGAATGGTGTGTTGAATTTAATTATAATCGCGGAGTTTTTTGTGTTCGGTTTTGGGCGAGTGCGGTAAATATTATTGAGTGTTGGTGGTTTAATGTTAACTGTTGTGCAAATTAGATTGAAAATAGATTTGAGATTTTCGTTAGGTAAACACGGGATAACAAAAATAAAGGCGTCTCTAGCGATAATTCGGTTTTCCTACACGTTCAAGGAGCTTTTAAGCTTGGCAATTTCGTCAGCGGTGTGATCAAAGTTATTGTTTACATTATTGATTTGATTAGAGTTTTCAATTAAACAAGATCTAGTGCTCGTACATTCGGTGGTAACTTTAGCTAGTGATATTTTGATATTACTTATTTCGGTGTTTAGAGAGTCGATATCTGATTTAATTTCGGTTTTGGCGGTTTCTAATATCACAACACGATTATTTATTTCCTGGACACTAGTTTTGATTTTATTAATTTCACGGCCGAGTTCTTCAGTTATTTTTTTTTTCTGACTCTTCGAGTTTTTTTGACAGAAGTGAAACAATAAACTCGCTTTGTTAACGAAGTTTTTCATCCATCCATGTCTTATCCATGATTTTTATTGATGTCGGAGTGTTCTTAGGTGTTAGGATTTTACGAGATGATAAGCTTTTGGGCGAATTTATGGGTGTGGAATTCAAAGTGCGCGGTCGTTTAGATGGGTTTGAAGGCATGGGTGAGTATTAGATAAACGTTAATGTATTGGACTTTAATAAGTTTGAGAGCAGAGTCAAGAGAATTTCTTAAAGATTCGTTAAATAATTTGCACAAAGGAAACAAAAGAATATTTTTCCACTTTTATTACACATTTATTTAGGCAAATATTATTTAAAATGTAAGCACTTTTGCCCAAAAAGAACTTTATACAAACAGCAAATCAGCTTATGCACAAGAAGACACAAAAACTAGCGAGGTTGAATGCGTTTATCGATCAGAAAAAAAAGTATGTTTGTCACCGGATCAAATACACGTCTTATCAGCAGCTCATAACTTAACTCTCTCTCGCATTGGGATTTTATATGGAGTACTAAAATAAAAATCCGCAGTTCAAAATATAAATCCGCTGATAAGCAATCCTAACTGAAACAAGATTCAAGTCGTCATCGAAATCAAAGGTCTTCATTTGCTTGCGTAAACTCGCAACAAAATAAATCGAAGTGCTTCTATTGCAAATCCAATGAACATTGCATAACTAAATGTCAAACATTCGCTGCACTGCCTGTATTACAAAGATTCGAATACGCTAAAGGTGTTCCAATTTGCATTAACTGCCTTCGAAAAGGACATACAGTTTCAAAATGCAATTTAAGTCGGTGCAGTGTCTGTAATCGTTCTCATCATACGTTGTTACATCAATATGAAACAACTTTTAATGGTACATCGTCAACCCAAGCTCCCACAAGTTTTCAAGCTATGCATGCCTCGGTTCTAACTGACCAAGTTATTCTTGCTACTGCTGTAGTACAAATAAAGCCATTACTGGTGAATACATGTCAGCTCGAGTATTGCTTGATTCGGGTTCGCAGATAAACTTCATAACTGAAGAGCTTGCGCAAAGGTTGAAGATTCGCAAAGAGGAAAAGTGTCTTAATTTACTTGGTATTGGTAAAGCAAGTACCACAGTCAATAAAAAGTTAACTGCAGAAGTAAAGTCACGATTCAATGACTATTCATTCTCTGCAGATTATTGGGTTATGAATTCAATTTCTAAATATCAACCCGATCATGCTATAAATACAGCGAATTGGAATATTCCTTCCAATATTCAACTGGCCGATCCTTGTTTCAATAAACCGCAAACAATTGATTTGCTAATAGGAGCAGAAACATTCTTTGAATTGTTATCTGTTGGTCAAATTAAACAAGGTCCCGATTTCCCAACCATTCAAAAAACTCTGCTTGGTTGGATCGTATCTGGAAAATATCCCAAGAGTACAAATTCAAATACCAAACAATGTAATTTGGTGTGCCAGTCTGAAGAATTGCCAGACTTGAATAAAATCGTACAAAAATTCTGGTTAATGGAAGAAATTCCGGGAGAGACGAAAAAGTTTCTAACGCCGGAACAAAAAATGTGCGAGGATCATTTTGTGGCAAATACAAAACTTTTGCCTATAGGTTTGAGGTAAAATTGCCATTTAAATCTTCGCCGGATTCACTTGGATCATCGTTTGAAGCTGCCAAACGTCGATTCCTTGCACTTGAGAGAAAAATTTCAAGAAATAATGATTTGAGAGCAATGTATATGGATTTCATGAATGAATATCTATCATTAGGACATATGTCACCAACGAATAATGAGATTCCCAAATTCCCACACTATTTCATTCCACATCAGTGTGTCTTGCGACCGCCAAGCACAAGTACTAAGCTTCGAGTAGTTTTTGATGCATCGTGTAAAACGCCTACTCAAGTTTCTCTGAATGACATCTTGATGGTTGGGCCAACCATTCAAGAGGAGCTGTTTTCGACATTGCTCCGTTTTCGCACTCATAAATATGCCATTACGGCTGATATTGCGAAAATGTACCGGCAAGTTCTCATTGCTGAAGAGCATTCGATTTACCAGCTCATAGTGTGGAGGCAGAATCCCTCTCAACCATTACAATATTTTCGCTTTAACACTGTTACGTATGGCACTTCTCCAGCGCCATTTTTAGCAATACGGTGTTTGAAGATGTTGGGCGATATCTCCAAAGATTCATACCCTACGGGGTCAAAAATTGTTCAAAACGAATTTTATGTGGACGATCTTCCCTTAAATGCACCTTGTATCAAAAATGATACCATACCTTTAAGTCGCTCTAAAAGTGTTTTTGTTTAAATCAACAACAAACGGAATTTTTTATAAAAGAGAACAAATATTTCTAGACTAGAAAAAAACAAAAACAAATCATGATCGATCCGTTATCAGTGGTTTATGCGTTATCATTGACTCGTAGGCAGCAATTTGGCAAAAGAGTGAAATTAAAAACTTTCTTTTTCTTATAAAAATTAATTTTGCGGAAAGAATTTATCCAAAAAATAAAATCAATAAAGGTTAGTATTTTGATAATATAAATTCATGGTAGCTTTATTTTGATTTTGATTTTTCAAATGAAAAACAAGTGTTTTAGTGTCTGTATCAAAAATGATACTTCATGCAGTAAGGGCTTGTTTTGAACTAAATGTTTTTAGGCAAAATTGTGAATGTTTTCTTTTTTATAGAATGGCACGAAAAATACTTTCGGATAGTGATAGGGATATCGTCAATTATTTGAGGAAATTAGAAAATGGGTATTTGTCAGAGGATGACGATGACGTAGATGAAGATGATCTTGGAGAGTTGTTGACGCGTGCGCAGCTGGAAGCGCTCCTCGAAAATGAAGTTGCAAATGAAAGTGACCATGAACTTGAATGTGCAAATGAGGAGGCTGTCCCTGAAAACCAAGAGCATATTGTTCCGTTGGTTGAAGATGCTGCTCTGCCGCCGCCAGTAATAAACAATGAATCAGGTCCAAGTAGCTCTCGTCGATCTGTGCCTAAGTCCATTGACATTCAACGGCTTATTTGGAAAAAAAAAATCGCTTGCGTATGATGAAGAAAAAATCAAATTTCACGGTTGCAACGACTTCCCACCACAAATAATGGAACTCGAAACTCCGTTTCATTTTTTTTCTTATTTTTTTACGTCTGATTTTATCGATGAAATAGCCACAGAAACAAATCGATTTTCGGTTCAGAAGCAACCTGATCGCCCTGATTGCGTGTCAGCTTGTGAATTGCGCAAGTACATGGGGATTTTGATTTTCATGTCAGTCTATCATTATCCAAGTGTTCGTTCATATTGGAGTAATAAACATGGATTTCAGGGCATAAAAGAAACTATGACGGTGAATCGATTTGAAAAAATAAAAAGAATTCTGCATTTCAACGACAACGACAAACACAGGCCCGTAAACGACTCCAATCATGACAGGCTCCATAAGCTTCGTCCAGTGATAGACCACCTCAACGAAAGGTATGGTAGTGTACCCATGGATCAGCGACTCTCTATTGATGAGCAAATGTGTGCAACAAAAATGGGTCATTTCATGAAACAATATTTGCCCTTGAAACCGCATAAATGGGGATTCAAACTGTATATGCTGTGTTCATTGACGGGATATGCCTATAAGTTCATCATCTATTCTGGAAAAGACAATGATCCCATGTTGGAAAATGAGATGGATGTTGGAGCGGTCGGAAATGTTGTGATAAAACTTTCTAGGGCAACAGAAAGAAGAGTCAATCACATTGTTTATTTTTCCAATTTCTACAGCTCCCTGCCACTTATGTATTACATGGCCAAGGAAGGAATTTTATGTCTGGGGACTGTGCAAAGAAACCGCCTCGGAAAAAATTGTAAGCTGCTGACGAAGCAAGAAGTTATGGCAAAATCGGTGTCAAGAGGATCGTACGAAGAATACGTCACAAGTTACGAAGGTATCGAGATGTCTACCGTGAGCTGGAAGGATAACAAACAGGTGACTTTTTTGTCAACGTATATTGGTGCAGATCCTGTTTCAACCATAGAAAGGTACGACAAGACTGAAAAGAGAAGAAAAAATATATCTTGTCCAAAAATCTTCAAAGAATACAACGCCCATATGGGTGGGGTGGATTTGATGGATTCGTACTTGGGACGGTACCGTACCCGCGTGAAAAGTAGAAAATGGTACTTGAGACTTTTCTATCACCTCCTGGACCTTACTGTGATAAACTCATGGGTGTTATACAAGCAAGTTTTGTCTAAAAAGGGAAAGGACCGAAAGAAATTTTGAATCTTGTCGATTTTAGAAGCGAACTTGCTGATACGCTTTGTAAATATAAGGCACACAATCAGCCAACAAGAGGTCGGCCCAGCAGCATTAGTAGTTTTTCGGAGGAACCAGCCCCAAAACGAAGGAATGTGTTGCAAGTTGTGCCGTCAATGGATGTGATACATGATGGAACTGATCACAAGCAAACACGACAGAGCAACCGCATGCGATGTATGATGCCAGGATGTAAGCTTTTGAGTAGCATTATGTGTGAAAAATGTAAGGTTTACTTATGTTCCAAAAAAAATGTTGATTGTTTTAATAAATTTCATTCATAAAAATTATCAATTTTATTAATAAATGAAATAATCACACATTTTTGCAATTTTTTTGTATTTCTTCTAATATAGGTCTCAATGAAGCCTTATATGCATGTTGTATCAAAAATGATACAGCCACATTTTTCCAAATAAAACCGTTATTTCAAATACAGGATTTTTGAAACATTTTTTTTCATCATATATAAACATATTCACGTCCAAAAATATTTTTTTTTTTAGTAAATAAAAAATCATGCATTTAAGGGTTAACTGGTGCCGATGAAATTTAAACCTTAAAAACTATTCAATATGAAATAGAAAAAGTATTGAAACAGGGTGGGTTTCAGTTGGCTAAATGGTATTCAAACCATCCAGAATTGTACAATGCTGAAAGAACAGAAAAATCCATAAAATTTAATGACTCAGACAGTACAAAAACTTTGGGAATTTGTTGGCAGCCGAAAGAAGATACATTTTCTTTCAATCTGAAAGATACTTTCCATGATCTGAGAGCCACCAAACGAAATATTCTTTCAGTGTCTGCTCGTCTGTTTGACCCTCTTGGTCTATTATGCCCCATCGTTACCAAAGCAAAAATCTTATTGCAAGAGCTTTGGATTGCAAAACTTGATTGGGATGAGTCGATTCCATTGCGCCTTGATACTTGTTGGCAAAACTTCAAAGCAAACCTCTCTCAGCTCTCCGAGATAAAAATACCAAGGTTTGTCGAAACCCATTCGAAGGCAAAAATTCAAATTCATGGGTTCGCCGATGCATCGATGAGAGCTTATGGATGTTGCATTTATATCCGAAGTTAAAGCACGGCAGGTATCAAGTCGACGCTATTAACTGCAAAGTCCAAAGTGGCCCCTTTAAAAACTAAATCGCTTCCGCGATTAGAACTTTGCGCAGCGCATACTCTTTCTAAATTATGGTTAAGAGTATCGGCAATGTTGAATCTTGACGTTGACCAAATTGTTTTTTGGACCGACTCTCAAATAACGTTGCATTGGATAAAAACCCATCCAACTTTACTTGCAACTTTTGTAGCAAACAGAGTTTCGGAAATCCAAGAGTGGGCAAATAATGTATCGTGGAAACATGTCCCAACAAATCAAAATCCAGCAGACATTGGGTCTAGAGGATGTAACGTCGATGAGCTCAATAGTTGAATATGGTTTAATGGACCGCCATTCTTACTAGAAGACCCAAAATTATGGCCAGTCAATTCGCATTTCGAGTTGTCTCCAGAGAATGAAGCTTTAGAAAATCGAAAAACAAATGTTGCTCTTGTAGCAGTTGAAAATTGCCGTACGAAACTCATGGAGCTTATTGAAGAAGAAACGTCGTATATAGAATTAGTGACAACATTTCTACATGTAATGCTTTTCTTTGCAGTTTTAAAAGATAAGACAAAGGTATTTGAAGAATCACCCACGGCAGAAGAGTTGCATTTAGCATTCCTGAAAATCGTTGAAATTGTTCAAAACAACGAATTTTTCGAGGAGATTCAAAAACTAAAAAGAAAAATAACATTGTCAAATCATATTCAAAAACTCAATCCATTCTTAAATGAGTTCAATGATAGCAATTGTTCATTTTCGCTTATTCGAGTAGGTGGGCGTCTTTTGCACGCACCAATTGAATATGATGCCAAATTTCCATTACTATTGACAAAAAATTCGCAATTTATAAAAGTGTACTTAACGCATTTGCATAGAAAAAATTGCCATGCTGGAGCTCAAGCAATGGTGGCACTGCTTCGCCAAAAAATTTAGATAATAAACGCCAAAGAAGCATGTCAAAAAGTTGTACGAAATTGCGTACAGTGCTTTAGGTATAAACCAAAGTTGCTCCAACAAATCATGGGAAATCTGCCAGCAGATCGGCTGCGAGCACAAAGACCCTTTTTAATATGTGGCGTAGATTTTTGTGGCCCTGTATATACCTCCTTAAAAATTCGTGGTCGGCCACCTAACAAAACGTACATAGTTGTTTTTGTTTGTTTCACCTCCAAAGCTGTACATTTTGAATTAGCTACTAATCTTTCTTCCGAATGTTTTATTCTTGCTCTCAAAAGGTTTATTGGTCGCCGAGGAATTCCGAAGACGATTCACTGCGACAACGGGACGAACTTCGTGGGAGCCCAGAGGATCCTGAAAGAGGTTGGAGAAGAGTTCGAGCGAGGGAAGCAAGCCATTCACCAGTACGCAGCAGAAGCAGGGTTCAGTTTCGCCTTCATACCCCCAAGAGCCCCCCACTTCGGAGGTCTGTGGGAGGCGGCAGTGAAAGCGGCGAAAACGCTGTTGCATCGTACCGTGGGGAACGCACTCCTAACAGCAGAAGAGCTGCTTACCGTGCTAATCGAGGTCGAGGCAATCCTCAATTCAAGGCCAATCGCTCCATTAAGCGCGGACCCCAACGATGGAGAAGCACTAACGCCAGCGCACTTGTTAGTAGGCAGTCCACTGCGGTCACTTCCCACAGAGAATGTCCCGGAACAGCAGATGGCTTGCTTAAGAAGATGGCAGCTTCTATGCTGGCTCAAGCAGCAGTTCTGGCAGAAGTGGTCAAAAGCGTATCTGCTTGGCCTTCAGGTTCGTCCAAGTGGATCAACGAGCAACCCAATCTCATCGTGGGAAAGCTCGTTCTAATTCACGAGGACCACACTCCTCCACAACAATGGGCAATGGGCAGAGTCGTGGCGGTCGTCGAAGGGCAGGACGGAAAGGTCAGGGTCGCCGATATCAAGAAACGAAACGGAATACTCAGACGTCCAATCGTTAAACTGGCCCTACTCCCAGAAGAAGAATTTTGAAGACCTGCAGGCTTTCAAAGCGGCCGGTGAATGAATTATAAAATGGACTTAATTAAAATTTGAATTAAAATACCCTATTGTGAATTATTATTAAATAGTATCAAATTCAAATAGCCCGCCCTATCGGCCATATTAATAATAAAATTTAAATTGAAAAGAAAAAGAAGAAAAAGAAACTGAAATAATACCGAAATAAAACGTTCATTCTACCAAGTAACCGCAACTCAACCACGTCTTTCATTTTTAATCGAATACTTGCTAAAAGTTTAATTTCTTTCGAAACTTTAAAAAGTAAATTTTAAGCTCAAAAATGAATCCTGTTCTTGCCATGAGAACGCTTTGGAGTCGCATCAAATCAATATGTATGCCATGCACAGGCAGAAAATTCCCTTACATGACAATGAACAATGATATCGAAGTAGATCCATATAAGATAGCAAACACATTTGCAGACAAATGGGCATCATACATTATAGCACATAAAATGATAATATTATAGAAAACAAGTTAAACTTCAACCTGCAAACCCTTCAGTTAAACCAAAACAGTTGCGATCTACTAACAAAAAATATTGGATTGATAGAACACGAAATGACTTTGAAAATGGCCGAGATGAAGATAAAATCACATGCAAGATGGTTGAACTAAGCGATACTGACCTTAAAATAAATATATGTGCGTTGTTTAATGGTATTTCATCGACTGCGATTTTTCCAATTGACTGGAAAAAAGCAAAACTGAATCCGATTTCTAAGTGCAAGAAATATCCATGATGTTAATGAATACCGATTAATTTCTCTTCTTCCCGTTCTCTCCAAAAATGTTAAAAAAAGTCTTGCGGGATGAATAAGTTAGTTGCTAGAGAAAAAGGCTTGTACTGAAAAATATGCTTACAGACCTAACAAATCAGTTTCAACACTTTTGCACCTACTAGAACACAAACTTGCAGAACATCTGTCAAAAACTAAACATAGTATAATGACGTCATCTGACTTAGAAAAAGCATTCGATAGGGTCACCACAGTTCCAGTAATCGAGGAACTTCACAAGTGGGGTGTACCTAAAAAATTACTAAAGATTATCCTTTATGGAAATAGATGTTTTAAGGTTAATGTAGACGGATATGATTCCACCCTAATGAAATTGCACAATGTCACACCACAAGGTTCACCACTTTCAGTCATTATTTATAATACATATATTGACTCCTTAATAACTGAACTTTCGCATTCAAACTATAGTCTCGATTTTATCAGAGTTTACACCGATAACATCTATGTCGTTGCATCAGGCCTCCCTAATCAGGTTAAAGATACTCTTGAACAAGTGGACTTGGCAATGCATAGTTGGTCCGAAAAAACAGGTGGTATCATACCCCCAATGAAATTGAAAATGCTACATCTATGCAGGAGAAGGAAGTGTATAAGCAGCCCACTTGTTTTACGTAACACTACCATTCCCTTAAGGAAAGAAACTTAAATTCTTGGAACTATTTTTACAAGCAATTTAAAATGAGATAGGCACGTCAAAAAGATTTAAAATCTCGGAACAACTTATCAAAAATGATTTGTTCAAAACGAAAGGAACCACATATCGAAATATCCATTCGAATCGTCAAGACCCTTGTTGAAGGGACGCTTCAACATATGTAGTTCAACCATTTTTATGTGGACCACTAAAAAGAACCTTTCAAACAATGATACAGCTGTGAACGATTTATTTAGAGCTGCAACAGGTTTTCTAAAATCAACAAATGTGGAAGCCCTAAGAGTCGAAGCAGGCTACCTATCTTTTGAAGAGACAGCAAAAAGAAGGGAAAATAATGTCGCAAGTAAGGCCATTGTTAACACAACACATCCTTTTTTTCGAAATTGTAGAAACAATTCTTACGTCAGCCAAAAAGGGAAAAACGCACTCGGTATATCTGGACAATATGGCCTTAATAATGCCAACAATTACTTCCGATATACATACATAGATACGCCCCAAATTTTCCGAAATATTCCTTCATGGAAACGCAATTCTCTTCAAATCGATATCAGTCTCTCCAAATATAAAAAGTAAACACTTCCGAGGCAATGTACAAAAAGTTTCAAGCAGAATTAATAGCTGAAATTAAAGCAGATAGAATAATTTACACGGATGGTTCGCAAAAGGAAGACCTTTGGTGTACCTATGCGGTAGTAGCATATCAACCCGAAGCACAATCTTCTTCTATTCACCAAGCTCAGCTTCCGGGATATGCGGACAGCTACACTGCCGAGCTAGCTGCACTTGTCAAAGCTATTTCGATAGCTCAACAAAGTTCTGAACGTTTCTTGATTCTAACAGACAACCTTTTTTTTTTTTTTTATAATAAGCGAACACTAAAATGGTTTTTTTTATACCTTTAATATGCCAAAGACACAGTTTGAGCATTAGGAAAGGAGGGAAGGGTTGGATAGGAGGTGTCGGTGTACATTGATTTTGAACTCCTGAACATTGCAATGATAGGGAAAGATAGAGCGTGGCAAGGCGTTCCACATTCGCGTAGTACGGCTAAAAAATGAATCTCTGTACTTCATAGTACGGCCGAAGTTGGGCTCAAGGGTAAACTGATGGGCATTCCTAGAAGCGTGAGTATTACGGTTAAATTGTTTAAGGGGAGGAATGCAACTGGCTATTTAACTTGAGCATAGTCCGTTAAAATAACGGTAAAAAAACGGTTAGACAAGAAACCTTGCGTCGATGTTCGAGTGACGTAAACGAGTTGATGATGTTAATGTCACCAATCATTTTAAAAGCTCTACTTTGAATACTGTCCAAGAGGCTTAAATAAGTTACTGGATCACCAGCCCAGAGATGAGAGTTATATTCAAGTTTCGGACGTATATAAGTTTTGTAGATTGTAGCCAGATCAGACGGAGAGAAAAATTTCTTGCAACGTCTCAAAAAACCTAGACATCTTGCGGCATTTTTGGCAACATCGCGTATGTGATCGCTTCACAAAAGGTGGTTACTGATGCACATTCCGAGGATGTCGAGATTTTCCGTTTCGTTGATGCAAGTGCCACTCATAGATAGTGGCAAAGAGGGTTTATCTCGATTTAACGATGCAAGACAGCATAGCGAAGCATTAAATTCCACACGATTTTTTATTCCCCATTGTACATTGTACATATTTTGTCGTTGCAGTTCCACATCCGAAGAGGAGGGTTGTGAGTCTGGAAACGAATATGAAAAGCTAAGAGTGCTATCGTCAGCGAAACAATGTATTGGATTAGAAGTAGCAGACAGGAGATCATTTATAAAAATGAGGAAGAGGGTCGGAGACAAAACGGAGCCCTGGGGCACACCAGCATTTATTTTATGGGTTTCGGGCTTGAATCCATCCAAAACAACTTGTATTGAACGGTTCGAAAGAAAATTTCTAATCCAACGAAGAAGAGATTCGTCGATACCGAAAGCACGCATTTTCGATAAGAGAGCAAGATGCCAGACTTTATCAAATGCCTTTGAAATATCAAGTGCAATAATCTTACTTTCTCCAAAACGATGTAAAGATTTGTTCCACTGTTCGGTGAGATGAACCATGAGATCACCAGTGGACCTATTGCTACGAAAGCCGTATTGCCGCGCATTAAGAAGCTTCCGTTCCTCAAGATATTTCTTAAGCTGATAATTAATCAGCGTTTCCATGACCTTGGAAAGAAGGGACGTAAGTGCAATCGGTCGGTAATTAGAGGGTGAGGAAGATTCGCCTTTTTTAGGAATAGGCTGGACAAATGCGGTTTTCCATCCACTCGGAACGAGACCTGAGGAGTAGGACAGATGAAAAAGCTTACGCAGTGGTTTTGCCAGCGTTGAAGAACACCTCTTCAGAACAATAGCGGGGATACCATCCGGACCAGCGGATTTATGTATGTTAAGATCTTTTAGGACTCTCGCCACAGTACGAGTGCGAAAAAAGATTGGTCCCATAGAATCACTAACGCGCTCGATGACAGGCGGAGTCATAACACTCTTTGGCAGCGTTGATTTGGCGGCGAACTGCCTAGCGAAGAGATTAGCTTTCTCTAAAGAGCTAACAAGTGGAGTGTCATTGACAACGAGCGTAGGAACCGACGAAGAGAAAGAATTCCTCATGTTTTTTACAAATGACCAACAATTTGTACTGCCTTTGGGACATTGCAGTATTTTTTGCCCTAATTTTTGGTCATGTAAAAATTTGGTCCATTGAATATGGACGTTGCAGGCCTTCCTGGCTTGCTTGAACTTATTCCGGTTTTCCTCAGTTCTATTGGCTTTAAAACAACGGAAACTTACCTTCTTGACCCTAATAACCTCTTTACAGCTCGCATCGAACTATGCGTTTTCCTTAGGTCTGGTGCTTTTAACCCTATTCGGGATAAAAGTTCTCATTCCAAGGAGAATCAAACTTCTGATCATATCAGCGCTGGCGTCAACGTCACTATCGAGGAAGCATAGTGACCAGTTAAAGATCCTAAAATAATTATTGAGACCGTCCCAGTTGGCTTTCTCGTATTGCCAAACGGTTCTCTTAGGAGCTCTTTATTTAACTGGAGAGTTTTGACACGAGAAATTTGCTGATATGACACAATGGTCAGATGAGCCCAGAGGAGATAGAACACTAATAGTGTACCTACTAGGATCAGAGGTAAGAAAGAAGTCAAGAGTGTTTTCTGCTCGACCTACCACGTCCGATATTCGAGTGGGCTCGTTGACCATCTGAGTTAGGTGGTTCAACTCAGCGAAGATCTCAGCACACACTCCTTCTGGTGTTATCTGGCCCGAATGTTGAAGCCATGAAGAATTGTGTACATTGAAATCGCCCGATTTCAGTGTGAGGGTACAGGGAGACAATTCTTTAAATGGAGTCAGACAGAGCATCAAATTCCTGAGAAGTCGAAACTCTGTCCATTTTTGGGCTTCGATAAAGGAAACAATAGTGAATGATGTGCTTATTCACGGAAAGTTTTAACCACATGAAATTAAAGAAGGAATTGGTACAATGACCATATTGTGGTAAAAGTTGATAGGCAACATCATTCCTAATATATATGGCGAGACCATGGTGTGAAAAGAATAATGGCACCCATGAATAAAAAATTCAGCAGGATCGGAATCTTCACCTACTTGGGTTTCACTCAATGCCAAAACAGCTGGTCTGTTAGAATTAGCGTGGATGTACACAGACAGAAAATTCGATCTCAGCCCGCGAACATTGCTATAATCTACTCTAAAATTACCAGTCATTGCAATATAAAAAAAATCCTAAAATCAAAACAGACGAACTTCTAAGTATATCACTGTATAAGAATGAACTGTTATTGAATGAACCAACACATACACACAATTGAGCGAGCTTTGAAAAAGCTTAGCCCAATGCATGCACCTGCTGAGCCACTCAACTGTAAAAAAAAATGAAAGAAAGAGTGAGGAGGGGAATGCACTTACTGTGTTCTGGTAGGTATTTATATCATTGCCTTTTTCCCTTTGTGTTGCTTTTTTTATTTTATTATATTGCTGTTGTTGTTCACTGTTTTTTTTTTGTTCATTATTATTTTCTGTTGATTTATTGATTATTTTTGTTGATCACTGTGTTTTGTACCTTGGTATACTTAAGGGATTATGTAATGTGACATATCCAAATCTTCAAATTTTAGCAACTGCTTTGTACCACCATAGAAATATTATACTTTCTTGGATACCCGGACAATGTGGAATTGATGGTAATAAAACCGCTGACCTCCCAGCGAAACACGCTAATCGCTACCCTTTTATCATCGAACAATCTATTCTGCACCATCTGTTGAAAAAGGTGTTTGCAACCCTACAAAAACTTAAAATTACGGAAAAGTGGAAAAAATCTAAAACTTTTCTTCGGAAACATCAACGCGTATCCAGTCGTACCGCGTATAACCCATCATATAAAATTATTCAGGGTCAGAGTAGTAGATTAGATTAGGTTGATTTTATTTAAACATACATTTTTAACAATAATTTTGTTAATACAATCAATATGATGCATGGCATTGCCGTCTGCCTGATTTACAACTTTATATAGATTAAAAAGAAAGTGCAGTTTAAGATTAAAACGCTTCATTTAAAATTTGATGTCTATATTTATGTGCAGTTTGCAATATGCATATAACTTTGTGACATCCATTTCCTGTAGAAGGCTTATGATTTCAATATTTGAAAGAAAGTCACTGCCTAGGATAAGTCTTCTTATTTCTCTCAATATCGCACATCGTCCAACAAAATGAAAAACATCCTCGCGCTCTTTCAAGTTGCACAGGTTGCATAAAATCGGTAAGTCCTCGCGGTGAGGAATGTAGTTCAGATTAAGGAGTTCTTCTCTTAGAGGGAACATGCACGAAATTTGTTCGATGGTATATTTGTCGTGGAAGTAGTTTGTTTCCCGGAGATCGTAGTCTAGTCTACTGTAAATCATGCGGTGCAGTGAGCCTTTGGCTTGCTCTGTGTATTGTTCTCTTGAAGCTTCATCCAGACGAGCTATTAGGCGATATAAAGTTGGTTTCCAGGCAACGGCCTAGTCACTGATAAAGCTTCGGTTCCCATCAATCACCGAAATCAAGCATCAGTGAGCGTGGTTAGTAGAAAGATGGGGGACCGTCTCGAAACCTACCGCGTGCTGTTGTCATGTGTTTCTTTCTGTCTGTTGTTCTTTCTCCTCTGTCCTTCTGTCTTGTATTAATGTCTTGTGTTGTTATCACCTTATATAGTCTAGTCGCTCAAGGTGCTGTGTTCTCTACTCTGTACATTTATGTGCTGAGTAGTATGTAATGTATGTAATGTAATGTAAAAAGTTGGTTTCCATGAGGCAAGGTTACTATAGTTTAGGTCAACATCCATCTGCTGGGCTAGTTCTATCCAGTCTTTAAACAATCCACTTCGGGATTGGATTGTTTGAAGAACTACTTTCTTTGGGAGACGATAACTTCGCATATCCAGAGCTTTGAGGATGTTATCGACCTGCAGCTTGAGTGTTTTTATAAATAAAGGCGATAGACCCGTTTCCAACATGATCATGTAGTTTGGCGTACTCGAAGGAAAGTGGAAAATCCGTTTTGTTTGCTCACATGCACCCGATCTTCCTCCGCCATTCTTAAAAACCATCACTTTGGATTTATTTAAATTTACCACTAGGTTCCACTTTTAAAATATTCAGCAAGCTTATTTATCATTAGCTGAAGGGACTGCGGAGTATACGCGAGCAAGACAATGTCGTCAGCGAAAAGAAGAGATTTAATGTTGACGCCTGCGTACTCGATACCTGCTGGTAATGCTTCGACTATATCTTCAATGAAGAGTGCAAACAAGCTTGGACTGAGGGCACAGCCCTGTCTAACTCCTGATTTCGTTTGGAACCACTTTGATAAGAATTGGCCATTCCACACTGATGCTTTGGTTGTCTTGTATAAATTTTGCAATACTGTACCGAACTTAAGCAACATTCCTATCTGGAAAAGCTTGTAAAATAGGGCATTGCGATCCACGGTGTCGAAAGCAGCTTTGAAATCAACGAAAAATGCAAATAGTTTCTTATTTCTCCATAGAAACGAGTCAGCAATCAAGCGGAGTACAAAAATGTGGTCGACGGTGGAGTATCCCGATCTGAAGCCAGCTTGGAACTCACTGAGCAGATTATTAGAATGTATCCATTCATTTAAACGACTGAGCAGAATCGATGTAAATATCTTATATGACGAGTTCAAAAACGAGATTCTTCTGTAGTGTTCCGGAACTTCAGTGCTTCCCTTCTTGTGGATTGGGAAAATCAAGGCCTCGCTGAACTGATTTGGGATGGTTCCTTCCTAAAAGATCTGGTTGAATACTGCTGTTAGAGATTCAACAAGAGTATCTGTAGCATATCTGTAGAATTCTGCGGGTATACCATCTGAGCCCGCAGCATTTCCATCCTTTTGGTTGTTTATTGATATAAAAACTTCTTCCTTTGAAATTGGTGCATCTAAAATATTGTTTTTGAAGACAGGTTTGGCATACTGATTCAGTAACGTATTTGACGCATCTGGGTTTAACAATATCTCGAAATATGTTTGCAGTCTATTTGAATTAAGTCCCGGACTAATAGTAAATTTTGTTCCATTATGTTTTCGGACCAGGTTCCAAAACTCAGACGACTTTTTACACTTTGCAAGCTGATGTGCTTGGGCTTCCGAATAGTCTTTTTTTCTTTTTTCGGCAGAGAAGTTTATAATTCTGATTTTACTCCATGTAATGATCTTTAGTACCCGTAGCGTGATGGTTAGTGCGTTGGACTGTCATGCAAGGGGTCTTGGGTTCAATCCCTGCCTGTGCCACCTAACTTTTTTCACGGGTACTGCCTCTTGCGAGGAATTGACAAATCCTCCAAGAGTAATTCTTGTCATGAAAAGTGCTTTCTCAAATTAGCCGTTCGGATTCGGCATATAAACTGTAGGTCCCTTCCATCTCTGACAACATTACTCGCACACAGGGATGGTTGAGAGTTGTAAGTCACTAGGCCCTGGTCCTTCATGGACTGTTGCGCCACCTAATTTATTTATTTATTTATTTAATGATCTTTAGTAAAATGTGTATTATACTTCCGATATGCGCTCAGCCTAGCGTAAGAAAGGCTTCTCGCCTGCATGCATTCTTTGTCAAACCAAGGTTCTCTATATTCGGTTTTTCTTTGGCTGTTGTTCGGTATATGGTAAGCTCTTTTAATGCTTTTTTCAATTTTGTTCAGGCTTGCGTCGTATTGTTCCATCATCAGAAGAGTATCTCAACGTGTTTTTTAGTTGGATGCAGATTCGTTTGACCAGCGTAGTTTGAGAATCAGTTGCATTTCTACATTGGTTTCATTTTTTCTTCCCCGTTAGTAAAGGATATACAAAGAGGCATGTGGTCTGAAAACTGTTTATTTTCTATTTCCAGATTTTTAACAACTGTTCTCCAGTCACCACCTTCCAAACTGTAGTCAATGACCGAACTTCCTTGTTTTCCCACGAATGTAAATTCACCCAATTTATCACCTTCACTTACACCGTTCGTTATACGGAGGCCGAAAGTATTGCAAAGTTCAAGCAATTGACTTCCTCTTGCATTCTTAATTGTGTATTTGGAATTTCTTGCTTTTCCGAGTCTGGCATTCTCAACCCCTTCTTCATTCCCTATTCTTGTTTAGGTCTCAAACCAGCAATATATTTTCAACATCACCACACGTTAAGAAATCCTTGATATCTTCGAAGTGAGTGTTCCAGTGATTGCAGTTGACATATGCTGGGATTATACGGTAGATTTTTCCACAAATCGTCAAATCCAAGAAAGTCAGATCTCCATTCTGTTTAAATTCACAATTTATGCCTTTCAGGTCTTTTTTGTAACCAAAAATACACCCTCCACTTCTCTTAAGTTTGTTCTCGTAGCTGATATTATCTTAAGTTCGAAATTATTAAATTTTTCATATTAAATAAGTTTCATACAGAAAAATTATTTCAAAATTAGTAACATAGCCAAAAACATCATTAAAAATACACTTATTAGATATATTATATGATAAAATTCTAAAAATATTGAGATCTTTTTTGTTTACATTACTTTTGTTTACATACATAGCTTCTATTAAAATTAATATTATTTACTAAAGGACAGACGGCATTACAATTAAATATAAGGTTGCGACACTTGTAGATCGTTGGTTATAGCATTATTATTACTGCAACCTGGAACGTCTTCTGTTGAAACGTCATTTGTCAGCTGGTCTAATAATGACATTCCACACACGCCGCCGTCACATTTTAATTTGTTGTCGCTATCAAAATAGAATTGTTTACCTTCCACCAACAGTGTTTGTTCCCAAATTTTCGTTTTTCGATTTTTGTTTTTTTTTTTTTAATGTCGGTTTTAAGTTGCACTAATCGTCTTCTTCGAGCTCTAGCAGCAGGTGGTGAATCCCTATGTATGAATATTCGGGTGTTTTTTAGTTTAATCGTTGAACCTAGCAATCGTGTTACGTCCTCTATTTTATTGAGTTTCATAATAACATTAGCCGTCTTGTTATTATTTGTCGGTCGTAAAACACGTGTTGTTGCAATAACGTTGGCTTCATTTGTTTGCAACAGATCCAGGCAACACTTTTGTGCCTTCTCTCCCACATCTTCTTCGCCGTTTTTCAGAAAATGGACGATGACCTTTTTTGCGTTGGCCTTCATTTCCATTTGCTCCATTTTTTGTTCCAAAGAAATGCAACGAGCTTCAAATTGCTTCACCTGGGACTGCAACTGGGTGTTACTAATCTGGAAGCTTTGAACCTCAGCATGAATTACATCCATATCAGCTCTCGTAGGCATATCTTTCAATTTGTCATCAAGTAGTATAGAGACGATATCATGCATCATATGTCCCAATGGTGTGACCTCCATAGCTCCAACTGCTGTACTTGACGTTTCTTGAGGCGACGCGACGCTGAAGCAACCACTCTGTGCGGTCCTTTAGGTGGTTGATTATGCCCACTTGAAGAACCTGAGCTGGGTTAACAGTGCACTGATAATGGCTACAATTCGATGCCTTTTTTTCTTTTTCTTTTGTATTATATGTAGACACATAATTATAACAAATATAATAATTTAATAACTATATGTTTATATGTATGTATATAAAACAATGTAAGACTAAAAAACGGCATCGTATGGTATTGCTACGCAGATGCCTTAAATTAATAATTTATAAATTTATTTGTAAGTTATTTCAATAAATAAATAAACTTACTTAAATTCCATACAAATTTACACTTTTCGATAATATCAATATTTTTTCTAACTTTAATTGTAAAGGGTGTCCCAAAATTAACGCAAGATTTGAATTTGCCGCCATTTGTGCAGTGAAGTGTTGGCAACCCTGAAAAAAATGCAATTTGACAGCTAACAGTATAGGGTTATTATTATTCGAAGATCGAAGAAAAAAATAGAATGATTGAATTATTACCGCTTTTTGGTAACGTCAGAACGTTGATAACCGATAACGAGGCAGTATTTTGCTCACCTTCTGCTCAATGTGCATACAACCTCCTAAATATAACCCATAAGACTATACCACCGGCTTACTCAAAGAGCAACGGAGGAATAGAAAGAGTTCACTCTACACTAACCGAGCTTATTAGAATAGATAAAGAAACTACGCATATTAACAGAAATAAAAGATGTAATGACTCTAGCCACAAAGAAATATAGCGAAACAATTCACAAGATGACAGACAAACGACCGACGAATATATTCCATAATTATATAGATAATAGTGACACAAAAGTAAACTCCAAACACACCAACAAAAGATGTTAGGATATTTTAATAAAAAGAGAAAAAATAAAACATATAAAGTAGGAGAAACAATTTTTGTGAACAATGGACAGAAAAGAAGTAAGAACAAACCTATATTTCGAAAAAAGAAGGTTAAAGAAGACTTAGGGAATATAGTTATAGATTTTAATAATCGAAAAATCCATAAAGATAATATTAGAAATTAAACTTACAGATGATGCATCTTATACTAACGCTAGTAGCCTCAACTTTAGCGCAACAAATCACTGACTACACCAATGATGAATTTATTTTGATAGAAGATGGTAGAGCCGCAGTTTACGAAGACTTCGGGGAGATCTATCACGTCATCAATTTAACCTACTCCAAAATATAAGATAGATTTAGAGCCAAAAAGGAACTTTTAAAAATCATTAACCAGGATCTAGAACTAGCCGTAAAATTACTCAAAGAACTACATATGTATCAGGAATAGGGAACGTAGAAGTATCAACGAATTAAGCACCCTTTGGAAATGGATCTCCGGTAGTCCAGCCATGATGATGCCACCAAAATCAATTAAAAGTTGCAGGAGTTAATCAAATCAAACAACAAACAAAAAAACATAAATAAACAATTGTTCGACAAGTTAGACAGCATACATAGAGACGTATATAGTAAAGAGACAGCAGAAATTAAAATAATGAAATATATAATTATGGAACTTAGAGAGATAATAAACACCATTAATTTAAGTAAATCAAATGTACTCAATACACTATTGTTAGATTTTGACGAAATAAAAAGCATTATGGAACAAGAAAAAGTAAATATATCCATAACAGACACACTAGATGCTTCCATATTTAAAATGGTGGAAAAAAAATAATATAATTGTGCTATTTGTCAAATACCCCAAAGTAAAAGGGTTAGGTTACCATTACATATGTAACTAGAAGTAATGGTGTAAATGGTGATTGTATTCAGTAAAACTGTTAAATATAAGAAAACATTTTATAAATCCGCATGTAAAAAAGAACTCAACCACGATTACTGTACGATTATTAAAGAAACAAGCTGTTTAACGAACCTTTAAAATAAATATAAAGCTAACTGTACAAAAATCAAAGAAAGAAACGAACCTATAGAAATTATTAACGAAGGAAATATTGTTTTAACAGGAAATCATATTGTTAATGAAATAAAACTAGCAGAAATCAACCTAGTTCAATTTGAAAATAATGTATCAATTGATGGAAAATTGTATTTTAACTCAAGAAACCAAATATTAGAACATATTAAGTTAAATAAACCGTCCCAAATCCAAATTCTGGAGTACATTGCTTCACAAGACGAGAATCTTATGTTCACAACCTTAGATTACATAGAACCATTTTTGTCCGATGTAAAGAACATCCCGTATTGTGGGGACTATGTATACAAATATCTATTTGCATATTAATCTATTCTGCCTACAAGATTTACCAGGTACTGCGAGTGTATCAAGCGAACAAAGCGAACATACCTGATCATGATCAACAAGTCGCAATAGAAATGGAAAATTTCATCAAAAATCAAGAGTACAGGAGGTGGCGCTACAGTCCTGTGTGAACTAGGGCCTCCCCAACAAACTTTTCCATCTAGCTCGGTCCCTAGCTAGATGTCTCCAGTTTCGCGCTCCAAGTTGGGTGAGGTCACTTTCCACTTGTGCGCGCCACCTGATCCGCGGTCTTCCTCTACTGCGCTGTCCTGTGGGTGTGGACTCGAAGACTTTCCGGGCAGGAGCATTGGTTTCCATGCGCTCTACGTGACCCAGCCATCTTAATCGTTGGACTTTTACCCTTCTGGCTAAGTCTACGTCGCTGTACAGCCCGTTAAGCTCGTCGTTTCATCTTCTCCTCCACTCCCCTTCTATGCGTACGGCAGCGTAGATCACACGAAGAACTTTTCTCTTTACTTCCTCTAAGTCGGAAGGACGGGATTGTTGGCTTTCGTCGTCTATGTTGAATGGATCATCCTGCCTGGCTGCGGAATTCGGTTCGTCGTCGCCGTTATACAGTCTGCAGAAGTGGTCCTTCCATATCCTCAGCATTGATTGCGGTTCCACTATGATGTTTCCACTTTCGTCTTTGCAGCCTTCGGTTCTAGGTTTATGTACCTGTGAATTTCGTTTCACCTGTTCATAAAACTTTCGAACTTCATTCCTGCTTTTAAAGCTCTCAACATCTTCGACCGCACGCTTCTCATGCCCTCTTTTTTTCCTTCTGAGAAGTCGGTGTTCCTCTCGCCTCTTCTGCTCATAGAGATCATGAGCAGCTCTCGTCCTTTTATGCAGCGCCGCTTTGCGTGCATGTTGTTTGGCTGCATTTGCCTGCCGACATTCCTCATCAAACCAGGGGTTCCTTGTTGGTGGCTTCTTGAAACCCAGCACACCAGAGGCGGCTTCTCTGATGGCATATTGGCAATGTTGCCACTGGTTTTCGATACATTGTGTTGGCGGCAAAGAACTTCGAGAGAGGTTACTTGTAACTCGGTCGGAAAAGGAGAGTACAGGAGATGTTAAGCGAAATATTGGGACAATCTTCTTCCGACCAAGGGGAGAGTAAGCACATGGTGACCACACGGGTCAACAAGTGCAGACAAGTGCAGAATGAAAAATGACACCAACCCCGAAATAAGATCGGGATCATCGTAAACTGCATAATTTATTACCCAAGCCAAAATCATCTGCAACAGATAATGAAATGGTGTATGACCGACGACGCCGCGGCGGCGGCGCGCCGCCGCCGCTGATAGCTACCGCTATCCGAACCTTCGAGGAGAGTACGACGATCACAACGCGTAGTCCGATTCCAACCCCACAACCATAAACATCAATACTTGTAAAACTAGTAATAAGTTGCATTTTAAATAAAATATATTTTTTTATTAAAAATATTTATTTGAAAAATTAATTTAACATAGGTTTTGTGTAGTTCTTAATTTAAGGTCTACAAACTACGTCATTTTTATCTCAAAGTATCAACGCGTTGACCGTTTACGTTGACCTTCTAAGGTGATGTGAAATAACGCCAAATGAAATAAAGCCAAATTCAAAAAATTTGGCATTATTTCGTTTTTGAAAACGAAATAAGGCCAAGTTTTCAATTTGGGTTTATTTCGCTTAAGAAAACGAAATAATAGCAATTTGGCATTGTTTCGATTTAAAATTTTGCCGAGTTGAAAAATGAAAGATACTTGTTGCGAGTTTGGGTATATGCAAAGAACACGAATGCGTTGTGATTCTTTCATAACTGTGAGCAATACTTGCTTTTTTTTTTTGGGAATTTCTTTGATTTTAGTGCTCAAATGCAAAAGTTCTTTGCATATACCCAAACTCGCACCCACCCCAAATCCTATAGTGATCCCAAGCAGGGACTTTTTAGCAAAAGTAGCTATTCTAGACAATAAATCAACCATTTTTGCGTGTTTTGTATGTAAAAAAGTGAACTTTAAAAATTCGGCGTTGTTTCCATTATTTTGTTGGCCTTATTTCTTTTTATAAATCGAAATAAAGCCAAATTGGTTTTATTTCGTTTTGAACAACGAAATAAGGCCAAATTTGAAATTTGGTGTTATTTCATTTGGTACTATTTCACGTCACCACCTTCTAATAGTAGCTTCAGACTTTTTTCTTTAATATTTTGCAGTGCGAAACAACTGTGTTAAAATTGAAAATGTATGCATGTATACCTATTTGGAAAGATATTTTTCTATATTTATCCTTTTGGAATCAGATAGGTCCAGAGTTTAAAAATTGGTAGGTACATGAAAAAGTACGATAGTATCTGTTTAGGTTGGCAGGTTGTTTCGTTTTTCGTAGGTAAGAAAGTAAGGAAGTTTCTAGGGAATAACTTTGTTTAATTAATGAACATATTAAACCAAAATAGTTACAGAATTATTTTAAGAACCTACAATCCTTCTCACCCTCATTTCGGTTGTTTTAAAAAACGGACAAATGGCTAAAGGTTGTGTAATGGCTTTCTGCATTCTTAAGAAAAAGGATTTTTTGTATAATTTTTAAGTAAAAAAATTTAAAATTAATGTCTCCGTCTAGACTTAACTTGGTTTAAAGAAAAAAATGGTAGTTAAATTCAAAATTAAGATTTTCTTCAAAATTGAAATAAAATTTTCATTTATTTCAATTTTTAACTTCCCATAGGAAGTTATTGTAATGGGTCCGATTTGTCAAATTGAAAATTTTGACATTTCTCGACGTTTCAAGGTCCCTAGAGTCGAAATAAAAGATTTTTAGAAAGATGTCTGTGCGTGCGTGTGTACGTACGTCCGTACGTCCGTACGTTCGCGACGTTTTTTTCGTCGTCCATAGCTCAAGAACCAGAAGAGATATCGACTTCAAATAAATTTTGTTATACAGATAATAAGGCAGAAAGATGCAGAAAGGGCTCTCAAGAAAATTGCGTGGGTGGTTTTTTTACCATAGCAGTTTAAAAAAAAGGTGAAAATTTTGGTTAACCCTAAATATCTCATGAACCAATGACGCTAGAGACTTGAATTAAATTTTATATTATATATTGTAACGTGATACAAAACAATTATATTTTTGGAAAAAAATTCAATTAACGGTTTTTTTTATAAATCAAAAAAACTGAAAAAAAAAATTTGTCACTTCGAAAATTTTAGGACTAAAATATGATTTCATTTCCAAAACAATTTTGTGCAATGAAGAATAATGTTTTTGACATCTGATAAAATTTTGAGAAAAATCGAATTGACAGTTTTTTTACAAAAAATAATAACCTAAAAAAAATAAAAAAAAAGTTGGTAAAAATTGAGTTTTGACTCAAATATCTTTTCAAGACTTTGAGATATTGGCTTTAATTTACTTTATCTTTCAAAAAATGTTGTTT
Organism: Eupeodes latifasciatus; assembly: GCA_920104205.1. NCBI lineage: Eukaryota > Metazoa > Arthropoda > Insecta > Diptera > Syrphidae > Eupeodes > Eupeodes latifasciatus. The sequence continues at coordinate 242,230,581 of OV049924.1, forward strand.
TCAACATTCAGTAAAATTTTGAAAAAAATAGAATTGCCAGTTTTTTTACAAAAAATTAAAAACCGAAAAAAAAATTTAACAAAAGTTGGTAAAAATTGATTTTCGACTTAAATATCTTTTCAAAAATTTGAGATTATGGCTTCTAACTAATTTTAACTTATAAGAAATATTGTTTTCAACATTAGGAAAAATTTTGAGAAAAATCGAATTGACAGTTTTCTTACAAAAAATAAAAACCTAAACAAAAAAATTAATAAAAGTTGGTAAAAATTGATTTTCGGCTCAAATAGCTTTTCAAAACTTAAAAATTAAATTAAATTAAATTAAATTAAAAATATTGGCTTCAAACTTATTTTATTTCACAGAAAATATTGTTTTTTATATTCAGTAATTTTTTTATAAAAATCCAACAGTCCGTTTTTTCATAAAAAAATAAAATCTACAAAAAATAGAACGCAAATTTGGCAAGAATTGATACATTTAGACAAACTTTTAAGCAAGACAAATCGATAGACGGGATGGGAAGTTATCAGTGTGGGTCGCATCCCAGCCTCTTTTTTAAATTATTTTTAAAATATTGATTTTCACGTGCATTTCAATGTTCGCATGAACTAAAATGACACTTTTAGTACAAATATGTAAAATGAAATGAAATTTTATCGCTTACACGGCTTTTTTAAAATAGTTTTGTATGTTTGTTCGGTGTTATTAATTTATTTAAGCAATCACGTTTCAAAAAATGCTATTCTAATTTTACAGAATTTAATTTAGGAATTAAGATCAACAAACCTTAACATTGAAGAAATTAACTTCGAATTTCAAATTAAAATTAATTTATTTTTTTATTTCTAACTAAATCTTGTCAATTTTAATTTTCACCTCAATTATTATTGATTTATTTATGTGGTGCTAACATTACAAAAACTAAAAGGAGTTTTTATATAAGTGAGAATTAAAGCTGTTATTTTAACATGAATACATTTTTAATATATATTAAAAAACAAAGAGGCTGGGATGCGACCCACACTGATAACTTCACATCCTCAGCCTGGCTGGGGGCCCAATTCAAAAATAGCTCAGTCTCTAACAGAGTATCCGGATACCTGGCGACCTCCGGATTAACTAGCCTTATCTGTATAATGCGAATCTCTGTACAGACGGACCTCTCTTTCTTCGCAACTCGTGGGACCAAATATGAATAAAAAAAGAAAGAAAAATTGATGAGACCGGTATCTCTTCACGACCGGGTGGCAGTTTGGCGTCAAAGCCTGTTGCCATATCTCCTGCGGCCAACACAGAGAGGGAGTAGTGGCAGTCCATGGACCCCCTTCTGCTGTTGGCAGCAACAAGAGTAGAAAGGTAGCGATACCTAATTCCAGTGGTGGCAGGGTTGTGAAAAATGGCCCTACCACTACTACTGAGAGTACATCCCGAAATGGAAAGAAACTCTCGAAAAGCCTATATAAACAAAGGCGGCAAGCTGCGAGAATCTTGAAGGCCTCTGGTGAATCATTGGAGGCTGAAAGGACACCGCGGCAAACCGCTCGCGTTGAATGGGCAAACAGTGTTCTTGCTGCAGCAAGGACCGGGAAAGACTTCACGTCTAAAAGAGAAAGGTCTCTTGAGGGGGCCATACCGACACCAAAACGGCCTCGTGTGCACAACACCAGCACTCCCCTCAATCCCATCAGGAAACAAGCCAGTTTCAGTGACGTCGCGAAGGGCAAAGTCGTGGTTGCGGTCATTGACAGGAACGATGATGATGGCACAATATCGGCTGATCGTTGGCAGCTGGTCAAGGTAAAGCTCTCGGGTGGCTTTTTAAGCATTTTGAGAAAGCTTCCACTTCCTTCCATAAGCGATGGGGGTTGGCATCAGGGTCATGTCAAACTCATGGTTTGTGGCGATCATAGGTTTTTTGACTTGTACAAGCTTGCTGTCAGCCGGTTAGGTGAAGTTTAGAGAGGTGCGAAGCTCGAGGTTGTCGCTAAGGAAGACATTCCTAGCAGACCTAGAGTCAGCATTTGGATTCCAATCGAACCTCCTGGTATCGAGGACATTCTCGAAATGATCAAGGTTTGTAATCCATCCCTGCCGACGCATAGCTGGAAGATCACCAATCTAGAGGAAGTGAAGGGTCTTTATAGGAGTGCCATTGTGCTACTCAATAAAGAATCCTTGGCTCCTCTAGCCCTGACCAATGGCTCTATTAATTATGGTTTCGATTCCATCAAAATTCGAATATACAAAAAAGATGAGGCTATCGCGGATAGCGGGCCTCCAACAACAATCGAAGGTGAACTCGCGGTTGGTGGACCTGCGACGTCGTCTTCTCTCCCACCAGAGGGTGACGATGCTCCAATCACGACTCTACCCTCTACAAAAGTCGTAGACAGTCCATCCTTTATGTAGACTGAGGACGACTTAAACATGATTCTTCTAAGCGAGGACGAACTCTTGGGTTCATCCTCAGACTCAGAGAATCAGAACAAAACCGTGGTGCAGGTTGATCTGCCTAATTGTAGCCAAAATGCTGCAGTTAGTACAGATTAATCTCCAGGCCTCGGCCTCACTTCTTCTCCGTCTGGCAAGAAACGGGTAAGCCATTGTCCTGATCCAAGAGCCATGGATTGTGAGATCCGTTGTTCGAGGACTCAGGACTCCTGGGTACTACACACTGTATGAGACAGATAAAGTTGAACCTAGATCTTGTATACTAGTGAAACGTAGCATTAATGTATTTTTACTCCATAATTTCAGTGACAAAGATACCACCATAGCTAGGCTGGAAACAACCAAAGGAAGTTTCTGGCTAGTGCCGGCGTATTTTGGCCATGACCACCTTGGCCCTCTCCCTGGAAAAACCCTTGACAGAATCGTCGCTGAAGTGGCACGGCAAAGGATCCGCCTAATTATTGGGATCGATGTTAACGCTCATCACACGGTATGGGGGAGTACGAATATCAACGACAGAGGTGAGTCTCTTTTTGCTATTATTCTTGGTACTAACCTCTTAGTAAGTAATGTTGGAAATGAACCAACCTTCATCACTAAAACTCGACAAGTCCTAGACATAACTCTTGTCTCCGATACTATTCACCATATGATCTTGGACTGGAAAGTATCCAAAGAACACTTGTTCTCTAATCATAGATATATCCAGTTCAATATCAATGTGGATGAAAACCCTAGTCCATTGTCTTTTCGAAATTATCGGAAAACTGACTGGGCTTCATACAGGAACTTATTACAAATTTTACTAAACTGGACTATCTAGGCCTTGCTCTAACGCTAACGAACTTGTCTTAAAAGACTCCAGCTCAGAGTATAAAAAGCGAAACAAATTTATATATATTAGTAAACATACAACGCTAGTTGGAGTTGCTTTTTTATTTCATCCGAATAAGTTTGCTTTTTCCTAAGTTTTGGTTCTATTAGTCAATAGACAAGCTGAACTCTTTTGGTCGCCTGGCTCTGAATCACTTTCATGATAAAAACTATCCTGTTGCACAAACACACACACGCACACTGTTGCGTAAAACAAAAACGCTTCAAAACTCTTTTTAGCTGATGTGATGTTGGCACCATACAAATAAATCAATAATAATTGAGGTGAAAATTAAAATTGACAAAGATTTAGTTAGAAATAAAAAATTAAGTAAATTTTAATTTGAAGTGTAAAAATTTAAAAATTGAAATGAATGAAAATTTTATTTCAATTTTGGAGAACATCTTAATTTTCAATTTAACTATCACTTTTTTCATTAAATCAAGTTAAGTCTAGAAGGAGACATTAATTTTAAATTTTTACTTAAAAAGGATTTTTTGTATAATGCCCTTTTTCCTAAGAATACAAAAAGCTATTACACTACTTTTAGCCATTTGTCCGTTTTTTGAAACAACAGAAATGGGTGTTAGGAGGATTGTAGGTGCTTAAATTCATTATGTCACTTTTTTGGTTTAATATATTAATTTAACAAAATTATTCCCTATAAACTTCCTTAAATTTTTATCTACGCAACAACCTGCCAACCTAAACAGATATTATCGCACTTATTCATGCACCTATTTAAACTCTGGACCTTTCTGCTTCCAAAAGGATAAATATAGAAAAATATGTTTCCAAATAGGTACACATGCATTAATTCTCAATTTTTTCAATTTTAACACAGTTGTTTCGCACTGCAAAATATTAAAGAAAAAAGTCTGAAGCTGCTATTTGAAGGTCAACATAAACGGTCAACGCGTTGACTCTTTGACGTAAAAATTACGTCATTTGTAGACCTACACGTCTACGTCTACGTTAGTTTTCGACTAACTATTCTCACGGTCAGTTGATTATAATCTTCACTATGTCTAAAGTTTGCACAAAATGCGATCAATGTATAAAACGGGCCAAAGAAGTTAAATACGTTAAATGCGAATATTTCTGCGGTCGTTTTTTTCATAAAGATTGTGTCCAGATTAGTGATAACGATTTTGATATAATTTCTGATAAAAGATTATTCTGGAAATGTAACTCTTGTCTTAGTATTAATCTTTCTCAGTTTATGAACAGTTTCAATGAGCTTGCTTCGAGTGTAAATGATCTCAGAAGAGAGTTCTCTTCATTTAAAGTGTCTCAATTAAATTCTCCACCCCGCAAATTAGCAAAAAAAATCAAGGCGAACTCTTTTCCAATCCAACACGTCAATAACAATGACTTAATCTGCGAAAATAATGACCTGCCTTGTGGAAATATCAATAACCCTGTTCAATGCCCTTCATTAGATAATAATGTTCCCGGACCTTCAAATAAAAATAATTCAAACAATTCCGAGTTTGTTGTTGTTGAGAATAAAAAAAAACCCAGACAAAAAAGAGAAGCGAAAATAATCGGCACCGATACGTCAACAAACCTTAGTGCTATACCCAAAATCAAATGGCTTCATCTTTCTCGTTTCACCAACACAACTACTCCTGAAGATATTGTTAATTTCATTTCTGAAAAAACAAACATTCCTAAAAATTCATTTAAATGTTTTATGCTGATAAAAAAAGATACAAATGTTTCAGAACTAAAATTCGTTACATTTAAACTGAGTGTGTCACATGAACATTTATCAAAAGTGATGGATTCTTCGATCTGGCCCATACATGTTCAAGTTAAATATTTTTTAACTCTGGACAAAAAAGAGAAAACGCAAATTATACCTCCCGCGCCTCCGGCTGTCATAGCCCAGACCTAATATTTCAATCGCCACCCCCACCACCCTCGTCATCATCATCACCTTTAGCATCTTCGTCATCATCGCTATCTTTCATTGCACCATTCTTAATTAGATCGACTCTCTCTACTTCGCCATGCACTCCAACACTTTCAACATCACCGCTATCATCACCGACGCCGCCCGCGCCGTCGCCACTGCCATCACCACCACCGTCGCCATCGTCTTCAACAGCAACTAATGCTTCTCATATGCCTTCTCACTCCGATTGTTATAATTTCCTTGGTTATTATCAAAACGCTGGCGGAATGCGCACAAAAATGCAACAATTGCTGCTGTATGTCGTCGTCTTCAGAGCAATATGATTTCTTAGTATTTACTGAGACATGGCTAACTGAAAATCACAACAATGCAGAGATGTTTAATTGTCATCAATACTCTGTGTTTCGTAAAGACAGATGTTCTCTATCCACAGGACTAGAAAGAGGAGGAGGGGTGCTACTTGCAGTGCGTTCTATATATGCTTGTGCTGAATTGTCATTGCCAACATCAAATAATTCATCTTATGACATTGATCAAATTATTATCAAGGTATCGTTAAATTGTAACAAAGATATTTTTATAATTGTGAGTTATATTCCGCCTAAGAGCCACATTGATTTATATAAAGATCACATAAATAATTGTATTTACTATATTTCTAAGCTAAATAGTAATCAACATGTCATTTTAGTAGGTGATTTTAACTTGCCGAATATAAATTGGGTATATGACCCTGATGAAGGTCTTCTTGTTCCATTTAATGTAAATAATGAGTGTGATTCCTTATTTATTGATTCGCTATCAACAGTTGATTTGATTCAAGTGAATAATTGTAAAAATAGTTTAGATAGAACACTTGATTTATTATTTGTTGATAAAGACTTAAATGTATCCGTAAATAGTTCTATTTTTCCTATATTTCCTAACACTACACACCACATTGCTTTGATATTTGAATTTAAAATATTGAACTTTTTCAAATTAAAAATGCCCTTTTATTATAAATATAATTTCTGTAAAGCTAATTTCAATAACATTGCGAGTCACATAAATAATAATGTATCGCTGCCTTCAACTTTAATTCAATCGTGCGAACTGTCTAATTTTTACAACAACTTTCTTAGTTCTCTGAAAGGAGCTGTCGATCTTTTTGTTCCTAAAACTAAAATAAAAAATGCCTCAAAGCCCCCATGGTATAATGGACGGCTAATTAATTTAAGTAATAAAAAAAACAAAGCTTACAAATCGTTGCGAAAGTCTTCGTGTGATGCCAGTTTGCGCAATATTTACAAAGAATTGGAAAGGAATTTCAATGTTCTAAATAAATTTTTATATAAAAACTATATTTACTCCATGGAATCCAAGTTGAAAGACAACAGTAAATGTTTTTGGAGTTTCATTAAAAACAAAACAAAATCGAACGGATTTCCTAAAAGTATGCAATATTTAGGTTCGACTTTAACAAGCTTACCAACTATTTGTGATGCTTTTGCTAATTTTTTTAAATCAAATTATATCGATTCCAACAATGTCACAAGCACTTCACTTAGTCAATCCGTGAATAGTTTAAACATAGGTCACTTGAGTATTACTTTATTAGAAGTGGAAATGGCGCTATCTGGTCTAACTGAAGATAATAATTCTGGACCGGATGGAATTCCGCCCATCGTATTAAAAAATTGTTCTACCGCTCTCTCTAGAGTTTTATATTTAGTCTTCAATAGTTCACTAACATATGGTGCATTCCTACCAGAATGGAAAACGTCCTTCGTTACTCCAATTCACAAATGTGGTCCAAAACAGGAAATATCAAACTACCGCGACCTATCAGTAAGTTGTCTGCAATACCTAAAGTATTTGAAAAAATTGTTTGTGATAAATTGAAGTTCTTACTGAAAGAAACCATATCCCCTTATCAACACGGATTTGTATCGGGTAGATTAACTTCCACTAACCTAACCATTTTCACGAATTGTATTCTCAATTCATTAGAAAAGGGTTACCAAGTGGATGTTATCTACACAGACTTTGCAAAGGCATTTGATAGGGTGCATCATAAAATATTACTACAAAAATTAGAGTACATAGGATTTCACTCAAATATGCATAAATGGTTGACAGCCTATCTAACTGGACGTAATCAGCATGTTTTTATAGATTCTATTATCTCTAACCCGTTTTCAGTAACTTCTGGCGTCCCGCAAGGGAGTCATTTAGGACCAGTTCTGTTCCTTATTTTTATAAATGACCTTCCTGATGTTCTTATAAACTCAATGCGCCTTATGTTTGCGGATGATCTGAAATTTTTTAGATGCATAAAAAATATAGCTGACTGTAAGCTTCTCCAAAATGATATCACCAATCTTACCAATTGGTGCAAAACAAATCAATTAGCCCTAAACATAACTAAATGTCAATGTTTTTCGTTCTCCCGTCGTTTGTTACCTGTCTCTTACGATTATAGCATTCAAAATCATATTCTTGAAAGGGTTTCAGTGAAAAAAGATCTTGGAGTCATTTTTGATTCCAAGCTTAACTTTATACATCATATAGAATTCATGGTGAATGAGGCTAACTCTATGCTGGGTTTTATTTCACGCAATTCCTTTGGTTTAAGTGACCCTTACACACTTAGAGCCCTTTACTTTGCTTATGTTAGATCGATCCTAGAATATTGCTGCGTTGTGTGGAACCCACAGTACAATGTTCATATTACAAGAATAGAAAAAGTTCAAAAAAAGTTTACAAGATTTGTAGTAAAGAAACTAGATTGGAACATTGAAATGCCTTCATACAATGTAAGATGTCAGCTTATTGGAATTCAGACATTAGAAAACCGCCGTAAAATGTTTGCTATAGTTTTTATCAATGATATTTTATCATATCATATTGATTGTGCTTTTCTGTTATCTCTTTTAGATTTGTACGCTCCTTCACGAGAGCTGAGAATTCGTACCCTATTCCGAGAAAATATTCATAGAGTAAATTACGCGTATAATGAACCTATTACTCGCAGTGTTAGGGAGATTAATAATGTATCGAATAATTTTGATTTTAATTTTCATTTGAGTAGAAACTCATTCAAAAATATGTTAAATTTGTATTTTTTATCAAATTAAATTTATGTTAATTCTAATGTTAATTTAAATAGTATGATGTTCAATGTACGTTTATAAATACTTCATTAGTCTATTTGAGATTGTTAACTCTAATTGATGTAAAATATATAAATAAATAAATAAATAAATAAAATATATACAATTAAAAACTACACAATAATTGTGTTATATGCTTACATTGTACCAATTTTAGTATTCTTTCACATCCTAATATGAAAAAAATAAAAATAACGTTGGCTTAAATAAATATTATTTTGTCAAATCGTGTGATCGGTTTTATATCTAACTAAGCTCAGTTACAAGGATGCTTATTAATAGAGAGCGACAATATGAAAACCTTTTCAATGAATTTCTCCTTTTCATAAAAATGTAGCACATACAATTTTACATACCTCTTTTCTCTCAGGTTATTTTGGTTGCTGCACTCTTTGTCGTTGCTTTGTTTATTTTTTCCTTGTGTTTCAGCTAGTGTCCGACCGAAGGTCGATTTTCAGCCGAAGCCTAATTATTAGGCTGAAAGAAAATCTTCGGCCGAAGCCGAAGCCGAAGCCTAAGGTTGAAAAAAGTCAAGAATTCTCCTTTCCACAAACGAAACGATGCGCAAAAGGTGTCAGGCAAAATTCAAAAATTGAAATTTTGTTTGGCGCCTACTATGATGGCACACATGTGTTTTGAAAATTTTGAATACCTACTGAAGAAGATCTTCGGTATTCAAAAATTTCAAAAATTGAAATTTTTTCCGGCGCCTAGTATAGTACGATGCTCTACATAATAAACAGATTCTTCGGCTTCGGCCAAAACTTCGGCCTAAAATGGCCGAAGCCGAAGGTTTGGCCGAATGTTGTTTTTTTGGCCGAATTCGGCCGAACCGAAGGCCGAAGCCGAAGCTTCGGTCGGACACTAGTTTCAGCCTCTGCTGTGTGGACATTGTTGTTGTATTTATGTATAGGTACATTCTCTGGCTAGCGCCTGCTTGGTTGGATTATTCTATTTACATATTTATTTATTTATTCGCCTTAAAAGTTACCCACTCTATTTAGACTAATAACTATGAAACAACATACAAATAAAATACATAATTTACATAAAGCTTTATAACAAATTTACTAATTTATGTTTGAAAACATTTCTAGGTATTAATATTAAAATCAATTGCAAAGTCATATTCATTAAAATCCATACAAGCTCTTGTGATAGAATTATACTTAGCCTAGCTAGTATTGTGGTAAAGAATATTTAAAAAATCACAGTTACGCGGGCTCAAGCTTCGAGAAGGTGCATAAATAAAAAACAGATAACAAAACCGGAGAGCCAATATTAAAATTCAAGACATCAAAAGAAAAAAGTATTGAGTTTAATTTTCTTCTCTGATTAAGAGCTTTTAGATCAATTAAAATACACCTTGTCCCGTAAGATGGAGAATAACCAAACATTTTTCGTAAGGCAAACTTTGTGAACCTTTTTCTGTACGACAAATGATAGTCGCGGTAAAGAGGCTCCATATAACAGTACAATATTCTAAATGTGGTCTGACAAGACTAGAATAAAGAGATTTCAATGTATAGGGGTCTTTGAAATCCTTTCAATCTCGAATAACAAACCCTAGCATAGAGTTTGCTTTTGAATTCGCATGGTCTATGTGATTTGAAAAATTATGGCAATCAAATCTTTGTAAAATGTCGTTTTCGAGTTTATAATTATATGTAATATAATGGACTATGATTTCTAGAAAATGTCACAACGCTACATTTCTAATTGTTAAAATATAGCCCATTGATATTACAGCATTTAATTAAATTATTTAAATCAATTTAGACTTTTTTTGCATCGTTCAATGAATTTATGGAACTGAATATTTTCAAATCGTCAGCAAATAGAAGACATTTAGAAAAAGTAAGATGTCATGGAAAGTCGTTACTAAAAATGATAAAAAGAAGTGGTCCAAGGTGACTACCTTGAGGAACACCCGAAAAATTTATAATTTCCATAGACAAGGCATTATCAATTTTCACCACCTGTTTTCTACCTACTAAATAACTCTTTATCCACATTATGAACTGAGAGTGAAATACATACGTCTCTAGTTTTCTTAAGAGAACAGTATGTTGAACGCGGTCGAAAGCCTTTGAAAAATCAGTGTAAATAGTGTCGACTTGAGAACGCATTTTCATCAAAAATTTGAAAATATTGATAAATTTGTGGTGGTGGATCTACCTTTTAAGAAACCATGTTGGTAAACTGAAATTGTGAATAAGATTATACAATTTGTTTTTTTTAGTACAGCTTCATAAACCTTAGGAATTAACTGCAGTTTTGCAATTGGTCTGTAATTTTCAATCGAACTTTTTGTCCCTGATTTATGAAGTATTTCCATTTATCTAAGAACTTACCATTACTTAAATAAAGGTTAAATATTATACAAAGTGCAGTAGCAATTATATTAGCACAAGTTTTTAAAAGAATTCGTGGAATATTGTCTGGTGAAATAGAAAAACCTTTTTCAAAAGATAACTGCAAATTAACAAGATCAACCACAGGATCTGAATATAATTGTGTTGGCATAGTCTTATTTGAGATCAAAAACTCATACTCCCTACTAATTTGTTTGAACTGTTCATTTAAACGAATTGAAGATTTTTTTATTTCATTAAGTTTATTCATGACAGTTTTCAGTCTTGATATACTTTTGTTGAACCAAATAGGTTTGTTTGAACTTTTAAATAAATTTTTTTTAGGAACGTAAGAAGAAACCGCTGAATCTAAAATGTTACGAAACAAAGTAAAGCTTGTTTAGTATCTTTACCGCCAATCTATTGTGTTCAAATAAGTTTTTATGAAATCATAATCAGCTTACAATTGTGAATTATTATTCGATGTAGATTCATTCAAAATGGAAAAATTAAAAACTATTTGAACTGCATTGTGATGCTATTTTCTAACAATTTATTAGATTACATTGAGCTTCAAGGCTTCAAGGCATTTATCAATAAAAATGAAATCCAAAATACGACCAATAGAATTAGTAATATTGTTTATTTGATATACAATTAAGGCTGATAAACTATCAATAACATTATATTCGTAATCTTTGACAACATTATAAGGAAACATTTGCTTTTCATCATCTGAGAATTTCCAATTTATTAGGCAAGTTAAAATCACATGCTACACTTAACATGTTGTTCTCTGAGCACGAGTAGAGATACGGATGTTTCGACTCAGATCCAGAGAAGGTGTTGCACTCTGAGAAGAATAACTTGTAGATGGAACATAGAGCAACATAAAAAGTTCTCTTAATTTGTCAATACACAGTTTTAAAGGAATGAGAATTCACTTTTCGCATTTAAAGAACAAATGTTTAATTGATTTAAAAGTGATAATTTTTTTTTATCGATTAAGTTGATATACCCCGCATGTATGCTTTTGCCACAAACACCACAAAATAGAAAGGAAACATCATCAATAACCTTTAAGCATTTATCACATTTATAATTCTATAGAACTTTGATTTGTATTTGGTATGCATCTACTACCTCGTGATTGGGAGGAAGGTTTTGAAACTGTTATGTTTTGAACACAGAGGCAGTGTTGCCTTAGATCACATTTATTGTAAATTATTCACCAAGAGGAAAATAAGAACTTTTGGTATAAAATATTTTCTGAGGGGTTTTGTATGAAACTTTTATACTTGCAGTTTAAGGCAGCTGCTTGCCGGATTTACAATTGAAAATTTAGAATGAAACAACAACAACTTGTGTGTGCTACCACCAAGTTCATAGGCTGGAGTTATAGCTATTTCACGGGGGCCAACCCGATCATCAGACTCCTTTAGTGGTGCTTAATCGCTTTATGTTCAATTTAATTTTTTGAAGAACTTTTGCCCGAGCTGGGCTTGAACAAGCGACCTAGCGTGTGAGGAGCTAGTGCACTACGCACTACGCCACCGCACCCACATGAAAGTTGTAAGCCAATTACAGGTTTTTTCGTATAATAGAAAGAACCTGAATAAAAACAACAACAATTACTTGTGTGTACTTAGAAAAATGCTAATCGGTTCAGTATAGTTCGATAGAACGAAAAAAACTGTAATTGGCTTACAACTTTCATGTGAGTGCGGTGGCGTAGTGCGTAGTGCACTAGCTCCTCACACGCTAGGTCGCTTGTTCAAGCCCAGCTCGGGCAAAAGTTCTTCAAAAAATTAAATTGAACATAAAGCGATTAAGCACCACTAAAGGAGTCTGATGATCGGGTTGGCCCCCGTGAAATAGCTATAACTCCAGCCTATGAACTTGGTGGTAGCACACACAAGTTGTTGTTGTTTCATTCTAAATTTTCAATCATAAAATATTTTCTTTTGAAAATAAAATTTAAAATGGTTTTATTAACTAATGTTACATAGGCAATTTTAATAATTTTTATTTTTGTATCTTAGAAACAAAAGTAAAGCAATAGAAATTATTGTACTTCCGGAACATTTACCTACAATTTTTTTTTTCACTTCCGAATTTTCAGAAAGTAGTTACCTTAGAGCAAGTTTTGAACTAGTAAGAAAATAATACAGTTGAGGCACAAATAATCATATTGTTACCTTATAGCAAGTGTTGAACTAGTAAGAAAATAATACAGTTGAAGCACAAATAATCATATACAGATGTCTCCTCCCATACAAAAAAAATTAACGAAGAAATTTTATTAGCTGACAAATTATCAGCTGACAAAACTACAAAAATTGAAGAATCGAGAGCGACTACTTACAAAGTTTGAATGAAAAGCTTTTTAATGAATTTCTCCTTCTCATAAAAATTGTTGCACATAGAATTTTACTTATCTCTTTTTCTCTCAGGTTATTTAGGCTGCTGCACTCCTCTTCCTTGATTTGTTAACTTTTTTTCTTTGTGTTCCTCCTTTTGTTATGTGGATATTGTTGTTGTATTTCTGTATACATTCTCTGGCGGGCGCAAGCTCGGCTGCATTATTTTACTTGTATTGCATTTTGTAGGTATCTACCAAGTCATTGCGAGTAAAGGCCCAAGTATAATAGACATAAGCTAGCATATGCGCGCATAAGTAAACGTACGAATACAAAGAATCTAATACGAGTGACCATAATGGAGTCTAGCTCCGTTTCGTTCAATTTTTCTCAGTTTCGTTAACTTAAGCAAACTTAAGCAAGAGCGATCCCAGTCGCTCGCCGCATAAGTAAATCTGACAGTTTGGATCAAATACACACAGGCCAACTCCACTGCAGATAATTTCTCTCAGAATATTTATCATAACCAGAAATCAGCCTCATAAACTTATTCATAGTGTGCGTGTCATTTCTTTTCTATTTTATGAAATTTCCCCAAAAAACTCATTAGTTATTTCTATGTATGCGTGAAAACACGTCAGTTTTTCTCTTTCAATTCTTTCACATTACAAATACAACTATGTAAACAAATGGGTTTTGGAGGGTAATACGTACGAAGGATTTATATCTTCATATATAGCTGCGAATATTATTTTGACATGTAGATAAGTGAGCAAAATTGCATTATGGCTACCCGCAGTAATTTCACAAACTTAAGTGAATTTTCGTTGGGTTTTTGACATAAGCTTATGTTTGCTTATGCCTATTATAGTTGGGCCTTAAGGGTTTCGAAGTTTGCTTGTTTTGATCACAGAAGCAATGTTGCCTCAGGTCAAATTTATCATGAATTATTCACCAAGGAAAATAGAAACTTTTTTTTAACTAATGTATCCTAGGAATTTTAATTGTATATATTTTTGTATTTTAAAAACAGAAATAAAGCAATGAAAATGATTGCAGTTTTAGAATATTTACTTACTGTGTTCTTTTTATTTGCTTTTTTTAAGGAAATAATTATTTTGCTATGAAACAATGTGTCCTCACAATCATAAAGAAAAAAATATCTTCCACAATTAAAATTTGTCCCTCTGAAAACTCTGATCCAGAGACATTTTTATTTTGAAGATTATTTTTTTTTGCCCATCTCATTTTCTCTTATAGTTAGTTTTTTTTTTCATATGGTTTGTTTTTTTTAGTAAGTAGGTAGTGCATCTACCTGAAAGAAAGGAATTGGAATTTTCTGGTTGGGATCTCAATAAGTTTTTTTTTCCATTTTAAAGCGTAACTTATGCCCTTACTCAGAATTTGCTCTGTATATGCTACAGCTTTCTAAACAGCCTTTTTCAAAGGTGTTAGCTATTTCTCCCAAACACAAATCAAAAAGAAATATTTCTCCAGCCAAAAATTACACCAACATTTGGTTTTGTGTGTATGCAAATAGAAAGGAAAGAAAGTTATAATTTACGGTTTGTCAAATGAATTTAAATGAGAAAAATTGCCAAACACTGAATGAGAGAAAAATAGGTTTTAGCTGGCATATCGAAAGTGATATTTGAAAGTAGCTAAACCTGCCTCTTTCATCTTATAGAAAGAATTTCGATTTTTATTACATAATCGAAGCAGTAATTATTATTACTAGCTACTAATTTTTCTAGAACAGTATTTTGTTGTTTTGTTTTCCATTTAAAATGCACTTACTTGTTTTTTGTGAAAAAATCTTTTTTAGTTGGGTTTGAAACTTGCTCTTATAACTTGTATTGAACGGTTAGAAAGGTAATTCCTAATCCAAAGAAGAAGGGATTCATCAATACCAAAGGCGCGCATTTTCGATAAGAGAGCTTGGTGCCGAACTCTATCAAATGCCTTTGAAATATCAAGTGCAATAATCTTACTTTCTCCAAAACGATTTAAAGATTTGTTTCACTGTTCGGTGAGATAAATTATGAGATCACCAGTGGACCTTATGCTTCGAAAGCCATACTGCCGGTCATTGAAAAGCTTCCGTTCTTCGAGTGCTATTGGACGATAGTTAAAAGGGAGGATGATTCGCCTTTTTTAGGGACTTGTGGTGATAGTGAAATTGGTTTGTCTGTTGCTCGTCATAAGAACCAGGACGGTAATTAGATTTAGGTTTTTTTTTTTTTTAAGTTTTACACTGTCACCTAAATAAATATCATTAATAAAATGTCTTCTTGGAAGAGAACTCGATGTGTCATTTCACATTGTCAATCAAAACCGGACAAGTCTAAAGCTATGTATAAAAATATTCCAATTTCCAGATAGATAATCTGAGAAATATTCAGAGTGGCAAGATAAGCTTGAGGAAGATTCAGTGGCGATTCCTCTCAGTTGGCTAGGTTGGCTGCGCCAACCCTAAAATTTCAGCTTAAATAGACAAACAAATTATTTTTATAAAGGCTTGAATACATAAAACAAAAAAACATAACATCCCAATGTGCTTAAATCATTATAAAACCAGCAAAACCTATATAAATAGAGCCATTTACTGCAACCCGTACGTGCTATATTAATCCCATACAAAGTTACTTTTTAATGCTTTTAATTTCAGTCTAGAGTTGGCGATAAAATTTGTCGCCATCAAATGACATTCAAAACTATACTATTATTCCCGATGTGCCGATATGCTATCTCATTCTATCTTTAAGAACAGACCGAAAAAATATTCACAAAAGTTGGCGCTACTAATAAGCGCCAACGCAACAAGTAGAAAAATGCGAGAAGAAAATGTGTGTTTCTGCTTGGTCGTTTGTTGTTTGTAGCGAGACAGTCTCAGTGCGAAAATCATGAACACTAGGCATGCTGCCAGATTGCCAGAGGCCAAATTGCGCGATATATCCTTTTTTTTTTAATGCGATATAGGCTTATAAAAAAATCTGGCAAGCCTGAACCTGTGGAGAAAAACATGCGAAAAAATGCATTGGGATTGTAGCTGTGGGATATGGTTTTCTCTACCTGGGTAGAAAAACCCGAGAAAAAAATTGATGGTGTGTGCTTACTGCTTGGTCGTTTATCCTAAACCTAATTTTCAGATAATGAATGTTCTGTTTGAATGAATTTATCTTGAAACTTGAATTGTAGTTTTCTTTTCAGTGGCGGAATTAATTAAAAAAAAGAGGCTGGGATGCGACCCACACTGATAACTTCCCATCCCGTCTATCGATTTGTCTTGCTTAAACGTTTGTCTAAATGTATCAATTCTTGCCAAATTTGCGTTCTATTTTTTGTAGATTTTATTTTTTTTATGAAAAAATGGACTGTTGGATTTTTATAAAAAAATTACTGAATATAAAAAACAATATTTTCTGTGAAATAAAATAAGTTTGAAGCCAATATTTTTAATTTTTGAAAAGCTATTTGAGCAGAAAATCAATTTTTACCAACTTTTATTCATTTTTTTGTTTAGGTTCTTATTTTTTGTAAAAAAACTGTCAATTCGATTTTTCTCAAAATTTGTCCTAATGTTGAAAACAATATTTCTTATAAGTTAAAATTAGTTAGAAGCCATAATCTCAAATTTTTGAAAAGATATTTAAGTCGAAAATCAATTTTTACCAACTTTTGTTAAATTTTTTTTTCGGTTTTTAATTTTTTGTAAAAAAACTGTCAATTCTATTTTTTTCAAAATTTTACTGAATGTTGAAAACAACATTTTTTGAAAGATAAAAGTAGTTTAAAGCCAATATCTCAAAGTCTTGAAAAGATATTTGAGTCAAAACTCAATTTTTACCAATTTTTTTTTTATTTTTTTTTAGGTTATTATTTTTTGTAAAAAAACTGTCAATTCGATTTCTCTCAAAATTTTATCAGATATCAAAAACATTATTCTTCATTGCACAAAATTGTTTTGGAAATGAAATCATATTTTAGTCGTAAAATTTTCGAAGTGACAAATTTTTTTTTCAGTTTTTTTGATTTATAAAAAAAAACCGTTAATTGAATTTTTTTCCAAAAATATAATTGTTTTGTATCACGTTACAATATATAATATAAAATTTAATTCAAGTCTCTAGCGTCATTGGTTCATGAGATATTTAGGGTTAACCAAAATTGTCACCTTTTTTTTAAACTGCTATGGTAAAAAACCACCCACGCAATTTTCTTGAGAGCCCTTTCTGCATCTTTCTGCCTTATTATCTGTATAACAAAATTTATTTGAAGTCGATATCTTTTCTGGTTCTTGAGCTATGGACGACGAAAAAAACGTCGCGAACGTACGGACATACGAACGTACGACAATAGGACGTACGGACGTACACACGCACGCACAGACATCTTTCTAAAAATCTTTTATTTCGACTCTAGGTACCTTGAAACGTCGAGAAATGTCAAAATTTTCAATTTGACAAATCGGACTCATTACAATAACTTCCTATGGGAAGTTAAAAAACTTTTAACTATCATAAATTAAATTATACGTATTAACATTTTCGACGTGAGTCGTGAGCATTTTAAAGGCAAAAAAAGTGTTTTTTTTTCAATTTTTTAGATAGTTCGTTATTTAAAAGTTCTTATTAGCGTGGCGATTTCATGTGGCAGTTTGAACTTTCCTTTAAATTTATTATCAAAAACTATTTTCTTAAAATAAATAAGCTTTAAGGTATAGATAAAACCTACGTAACGTGTTTTAAAATATAATTCAATGGTTACAAAAAAATGGGTGTCAATGTGTTTCATGTAAGTTTTTTAACATACACCATTTAGTCCAGCAAAATAAGGGTTCTTATATTGACAAACAAAAAATTATATAGGTACCTACCTACCGAGCATAGATTTCATAATTTTAATTTCGATTATTCTTTTTTACTTTTGATAACCTACACTACATAGGTATGTACATAGCTACAGTGCGATTTTCATACAAATAATCTATCCAAAATGATGTGTATGGGCGGGTGGGGTATGTGTTAGTAGCGTACGGCTGTATTTTTCTTTGGGGTTATGCAATCTTTTACATTGTACATTACTGCTCTAAAATAAGAAAATATCATTTGATCTTTGCTGGGTTTCATAGAATATTCGGCATAGATAGTCAAGTCAATGAAATAATTTTGCTTGCAAGAAATAATGCTCTCTTGGCTATTTTTGTATATGCTAAGCGTTACCTCCAGGTATGCATAACATTCCCAAAGTCCTCACCCCAGGGGCCGGAAACTGGACCTAAGAGGGGGTAAATGTCTACCTTTTTAACTTGTTGTGAATGCTTGTTAAACGAATCATATTAGCGGAAAAGTTAAAAGCAAGTTACTAGAAAAATGAGCAAGTTCTTGAAAATTTTTTGAAAATAGAGCGACGACTTGATTTTTTATATAAATAAATAAGTTTTTAATTACCTAAAAAAAAATAATTGAAAAAATAAATAAAATTGTTTGTTTTTATTACGTTTAGCTTTGATCAAAGTAGCCAACCCAGAACTGAAGACCAGGAATCGCCACTGGGAAGATTGTAGAGATAATGTTCGTAGACATAAAAAACCCAAAATTTGCAGTAAACATTTTAAATCACTTTATTAAGGGAAGACAAAGTTAATGAAAAATGCTCGAGCAACTCTATTTTTAAAGCATAATGAATTTGAAATTATTGAACAGCTTGAGCCAAATGAAGGCAGCGTAGTTAATTTAAACTCAAATAATGCCAATATGACTTACATGCAAACAAAAAATCAACTTGAAAAATTGACAAATATTATAACAGACATTGATGATCTTTCTCAAATCAATATATTACCGAATTCAATTAATAATAATTTGAATTGTGAAGAGTATGACATAAAATGTCATATTATAACAGACATTGATGATCTTTCTCAAATCAATATATTACCGAATTCAATTAATAATAATTTGAATTGTGAAGAGTATGACATAAAATGTCATAGCTCTGACAAAAATTTCAAAAAGCAGTTTTATTACTAATAAGCAAATTAAACAGAATAAAGAATAACCTTCAAATAAAAATAAATACATTTAAGAAAGAGAACTCCATATTGACACGAAAAATAATTCGGTTGAAAGAAGACCAAAATAGATTACAAGCTCACGAGAAGTAGAACATCATCGATAAATTTTACTTCATACCTACCTGACATTAATAAAAATTCTAAAATATTTGCAAAAATGATTTTATCAATCATATACAGATTTTAAAAAATGAATACCGCAATGCATTTTCTTTC
The DNA here is from genome assembly GCA_920104205.1 of Eupeodes latifasciatus. NCBI lineage: Eukaryota > Metazoa > Arthropoda > Insecta > Diptera > Syrphidae > Eupeodes > Eupeodes latifasciatus. Next base: position 242,249,991 of record OV049924.1, read on the forward strand.
GATCAGCTTCTGGGTATAATTTTTGAAGAAATAAACTTAATTTACATTTGCCACATTCTTCTTCTTTACATAGATGGATAAATATAAAAATTGTATCCCCAGGTATGAATTCAAATGTCCTGGAAGAGATAAGTACCGTAGCAAAAGCATTATTACCCAAAGATAGGAAAATAGTTTTCATTTTTGATGACATGAGTATACAAGCAAACTTGACCTACAATAAGTATAAGGACGTCATAGAGGGTTTTATTGATTACGGAATGGATATAAGAATAAATAAGGGTGGAAGGTCTGTTTGCGTTTTTATGATAAGAAGCGTTTGCGGCAAATTTAAGCAAGTCCTCTTTTATGTTGTTTGTCTATCAAATATTCCACTGAAAGAAATTGAAGTTGAAATAAATAAATTCCTACTAATTATATAATTATTCAAAAAACACTGATGAAAACGACTTCTCAGTAATAATACATCAATTACCATCAACGAAGTAGGCTAAGAGCAGAACATTTTTTAAATTTTAAAAAATTAAACAAATGCTCATGATTATGATATTTAATTAATTGCATTCACCTTCATACATACATAAGTATAGCAACACAAAATTCGATTTTTCATTTATTTTCAAGAGATAAAGTACTTATTAAATTTTATTAATTCAAAAGAACTATTGCTCAGGTATTTTATAAAATAAGTATGATAAAAATTAATAATGCATATGCGTCAAGCCAAAATTTTGTTATCAATTTTACTTATAAAATATGTTTGCATGTTGGTCCCCACCTGGAAGTAACTCTTTTTATTGGTTTTTATTTTTCATTTAAACTTAAACTGCCTAGGTGCCTATCTTATAAATTAAGCAAAAAATTGATAAAATCTTTTTATTTTACCTACACTATCGAAAAATTGTACATACAGCAGTGTATATGTATGTACATATATGTTAGATATGAACATGATTTTTTTCTAAATGTTAGTAATACAATTTATTTCCACTCAAATCATATGAGTGAGTATAAAATGATTATTATTTAGATGATTATTTAAAATTAAAATCAAAATGGAAAAGAATCATAAAAAAGTTCCTGTGGATATAAAAAAAATAATTATAAAATTAAAAGAAGATGGAAGAATGAAACTGCAAAAATTGTTGAAAGGCCTCGACCCAAAATTCAATCTGTGGTAAGTAATTACAAAAAATTCATATGAGATTGCTGCTGGAAGAGGAGGAAAAAAATTCTGTCAACAGGAACCGAACGGATTATTGAGAGAATGGTCAAGGCGGATCCAAAAATGTCAGCACCACAATTCGCTACACATCTCGAGGAATCAGGACAACCAAAAGTCAATCCCCAAACCATAAGGAACTTGTTGCATACTAAAGGTTACAGAGCTTGTGTTTCTCGTAAAAAGCCGTTTATTTCAAAGAAGAATGCACAGAAACGCTTAGAGTATGCCAAAGAATATATAAACCGACCTGATGTGTTTTGGGAGGAGGTACTCTTCGTGGATGAAAGTAAGTACAATAGTTTTGGTTCTGACGGGCGACGTTTTGTTTGGCGTAAACCTCACACCTCAATGAAGAAAGAAAATTTAACACCGACTGTAAAACATGGAGGTAGAAATGTTATGGTTTGGGGCGTTATGGCAGCAAATGGGGTTGGTAACCTAGTTTTTGTCGAAAATATTATGGATAAAATCCAATACTAATGAATTTTAAAAAATAATTTAAAAGCCAGCTAAAAAAAGCTGGGTCTAGGTAACAGATTTATGCTCGTCCAAGATAACGACCCCAAACATAACTCCCAATTAGTAAGAACTTGGCTGCTTTTAAATTGTAAAGCAACTCTACCACATCCTCCCCAATCCCCTGATCAAAATCCAATTGAGCGTCTGTGGTATTTATTGGAAAAGAAAGTCCGATAAACACCATAAAACCAACCGAGAGGAGCTAAAACAAGTGCTTCAGAATGAGTTGCATACAATCAGGGGCGAAGGCAGGTAGGGGTTTTGGGGGTTAAAACCCCCCGAAATATCAGAATGTGTGCAGTAATCAAATATCCATTATTGTTCAAAAAAAAAAAACAGAAATGGTACAAAATTAATTTCCAACTCAAATTCTCAAACTATGTTACCTAAACGAAAAATTTTAATAAATTTGCTATGGTGATAGAAATTGTGCACAAAACACAAACACGCTAAATCAGAAAAATAAATGACTGTATTTTTTGGTAAGGAAAGACAAATATTTTTCTTGTTTTCATTCATACTAACAATTAAAATGTTTAGTATTTATATTTTCCAACACTGAGGTAGAAGATGAAGGGTTTTTAACTTTTTGTATGAAACTAAGTATTATTTATTATTAACACAGCCATAAAACATGTTTCTTATGGCTAAAAATGAAAAATTGAAAACAGAAAATGACCTTGTTGTACTCGTTTTTAAAACGATCTCACGGCCACTTATGACACATTTAAATATCAAAACACCGAAAAATTGTTCGGTTCATTTATGTTAGTTTTAACTGTAAATTAAAAAAAATCTTTTAACTTAACTTTTTTCACTTCTTGAATTGTGACAAAAGAATATTTTAAAATAAAAAAGGGGTCCAATCGGGTTAAGTAGAGCTTTCGTTTTTTGTTAGTTGGTAGCATTCCAACATCCAGCAAAATATCAAAATATTGATATACATACATACATACATGTATGCTTGTCTTTTGACATTTTAATTTTTGATTTTAATTTTCAAATAAAATGTCTCGTAACTTAATTTACTCAATCAGTTTGTTTATTTTTGACGTTTAATAGATTTAGAAACAGCTTAAGCATAGGTTCCGTCGTGTTTATTTTTAGACATCAGATTATCGTTTTAAAATGGGTTTAAATTGTCTATGAATAACATAAACTAAAGTTTTTTAATTTTTTTTAATTTGAATATGCGAAAACAAACAAAAGAGAACTGTGAAAATAGAAAAATCTCACCTCATCTCTTTGTTTCTGTAACTCACATTTATTTATGTGTGAGTTTAGCCTAAGAATGATGGGATCGACAACGGCAACTATAATAAATAAGGCATACATACTTAAACATGCATAATGCATATAAAAATTAAGTTTTAGCGTTGAAGTCAAACTGTTTTGTCAATCGTGAAAGCAAATCATATGTGTATATTATGTAATTTTTATTCATACATTGTTCTTAGTACCTATATAAAATAGTGCCAAAAAAGAAAAAAAAACACTTGACATTTAAAATAAAAAAAATAATATAATATATGTATATTTTTTGATAACCAATTCACATGTAATAAACATTGTAAATCAACACATCATCGGTCAATGGAACAAAAAAAACACTTCTTTTTGTATTCCTTGTCTCAAATCTGAGACGTGTGAGTTTCAAAAAAGCCAAGCAAAGAAAGAAATCAGAACTACTCGTATATACATAGGTAGGTATTTTACGCAAAAGCAATAGCAAGGAACCACAAAAAATGCATCCCTTTCCCTCTGCCATTGCTGTTGCAACAAACAAAAACAAAAAATCATGGAAGGGGTAAAAGAGTAGAATATCATAGAAACAAAATAAATTTAGAAAGAGCTTTCATTTTTGTAGTAAAGATCTTTGTTTAAAGCTTTTAAAATATAGCTTTTTCAGTTTCATAGGTCAATCATCTCCATAGGCGTGAGACATGTGTATATGATTATTTGTGGTTATAGCCTAACACACTCACAAAATACAAAACATAATTAACATTTAACATAAACTATTACAGAACAAAAAATAAAATAAAGACGTTTACGAATGTGGAGCACTGGTTCTAAATAATGATTTTAATCCCACCTTATTTAGATTTAAATCTATCGATGAACAGTTTAAAATATATAAAATGCTTCATTCTTGTTACATATTTATGAATTATTACTATATGAATATCTACTGTGAATTGTAGTATACATTTCCTTTTATGTATTGTGGTATAAGAATTCTCATATTTAAATGAGAAATTAAATTCATTCTAGAAAATATCAACATACAGTGCGGTTCTTCTTTTTCCTTTACATACTTTTTGAGGTTACATTAGTGGCGACGAGGATTATAAAGGTTAAGGAAAATCTTTGCGATGCCTGAAACCCCGCAGCAAATTTTTCAAGCATTGACAAATGCTTTACAAAATTTGCAAACTGCTCCCACCTCACCAAATTTACATTTCGAGCAATATAACGAAAATGAAGAACCATTCAACAACTACATTAAAAGACTTGAGAATTATCTTGCACTACGAAGTCTTACAGATGCTACAAAGAAACGGCAAGTACTTATAAATTGCATTGGCGCCAAATACTACCAACTTCTTTCAAATTTAACAGCCCCAGATGAGCCTGGCGCAAAAACTTACGATGAGTTAGTGGTACTCCTGAAAAATCACCTTAGCCCAAAACCAAATGAGATTACGGAGCAGCATAAGTTTTTGCTCAGACTCCAACACGAGGGGGAGTCGATATCCAATTACATGGCTGAGTTAAAAAAACTGAGGGCTTACTGCAATTTTACATGGTGAGGCATGCAAAAAGTCAACTCTTTCAACTCATCTTCGATCACAATTCATTCGAGGGCTTAGAGATTTCGACATTAAAGAAAGACTTCTAAGGGAAACATTGACTACAATGACCATGGATAGGGCTTTTGAATACGCACTCTCCATGGAGACTTCAAGGGCAGAGACCCGCAATATGCTAAACATTCACCAAGTGCATGCGAAAAACTCGTCTGTACAGAGTACGAGATCTAATGCAAAAATGAATATTAGTAAAAAGTTTACTCCAAAAGATAAAAAAACGATTTGCTATAGGTGTGGAAAGCATGATCACATTGCAAACAAGTGTCGTGCAGAAAACCTATTTTGTAAAAAGTGTCGCTGCAGTGGTCATGTGATCTCAGTGTGTATGAAATCGAAGTCTAGAGAGACTAAGACACTTGGAGTGTATGAAGGCTCTGAGAACGAAGATGATAAAGAGCTGAGTGATGATCCTTACAAGTTAAACGTGCTTAATTTAACCCCAAATAGCAATAAAAACCTTACATCGAAAGTTGAAACTCGTGGGGGTAAGTACTACATAACCTTACAAGTCAACGACAAAACCCTGGCCATGGAGTTCGATACAGGTGCAGCAATATCGGTCATGAATTACGGTAAATTTATATCACTTTGGCCAAAAGCAAAAATTACACCTACAAAAGTTATTTTAAAAACGTACAACAATACAACATTTCCAGCTTATGGAAAATCTCAAGTACAAGTTGGGTACAATGGGCAGAAGGTTATGTGAGATCTTTACATTGTAAAGGAGCCATATAGTACACTTTTTGGAAGAGAATGGGTTCAAGCACTTAACATTTTACAAATAAATGCACTAAATAGTTTTACAGATAATAAAGATATCGCCAACTTAAAGAAACAAATATTCGAAAACCACTCTGAAATTTTTCAATCGAAAATTGAAACGATACCCAATGTGAAAGGTATGCTCAAACTACGAGAAGGATCATCGCCTATATTTATAAAGCCAAGACAGGTTCCATATGCTATACGACCTCTATTTGAAGATGAAATCACTCGACTGGAAAATGATGGTATCATTGAAAAAGTCGAACATTCAGATTGGGGAACACCCGTCGTGCCTGTTATAAAAGCAGACAAGTCAATACGTTTATGTGCAGACTTTAAGGTAACTTTGAATAAACTCATTGTAAACGATAATACCCTATTCCCAAAATCGAGGAACTCTATCAAAAACTCAAGTATGGTGAGTACTACTGCACTTTCGACATTTACAAAGCTTACTTGCATCTTAGCATGACGGAAGAGAGCGCTCTATTACAGACAATAAGTACAACAAAAGGTCTATATAAAGTGAAGAGGCTGATGTTTGGAGTTAAAACCGCACCCAACATTTGGCAACGCTTTATGGATCAACATATTATCAATGATCTCGAGGGAACAGCTTGTTTTTTCGACGATATTATTGTTATGGGACGAAATTTAGAAGAGGCTCTTAAAAGATGCAACTGCCTAGTTGCAAAACTACATAAGTTCAATCTTCATTTGAATAAGTCTAAATGCAGACTGTTTGAGAAAAGTGTCATTTATTTGGGACATAAAATAGACAAGAATGGACTACACAAAACACCCGATAAGGTACATGCTATCTCTGGAATGAAGCCTCCGAAAGATGTTTCTCAGCTGCGTCAGTTTCTTGGCATGGTTAATTACTACCACAAATTCATTCCCGACTTGTCTACCAAATTGCATCCATTATACAAGCTTCTAAGAAAAGACCAAAGATTTGAATGGTTTCCGGATTGCCAGCATGCGTTCGAAGTTTTAAAAAAAGAGATCATGAGTGAGAATGTTCTCACTCCATTTGTCGAAAATTTGCCACTCATACTTGCCACTGATGCTTCACCAGTTGGACTTTCGGCAATACTATCGCACTCAACGGACCAAGGTGAAAAACCTATCGCTTTCGCTTCGAGGAGTCTGTCAAAAGCCGAAACCAATTACAGTCAACTAGATAAAGAAGCAACTGCCATATTTTGGGGATTACACAAATTTTTCGATTATTGCTATGGGAGAGAGTTCACCCTCCCTTTGACTTCAATATTCAGCCCCGAGAAAAATTTACCACTAGGTACTTACAGCTCAGCGTTTACTACATTACGCACTGTTTTTAAGGGGATTATCTTTCTAGGTTTCCGATAGAAAATCAAATTTCAGAACACCAAACAAAAGAAGTTTATCAGCTTTGGGAAAATGTTTTACCCGTAACGAAAACCGAAATTTTAAAGGAGATGAAAAGGGATAAAGAACTGTCCTTACTGTTCATCCAACTACAAACAGGGGGTTCCCTCAAGAACTCGCCATACAGTGGTATGGAAAGTGATCTTATGCTGCAAGATGGGTGCATTTTCAGAGGAATAAGAATTCTGATTCCATTAACACTGCGTCTGAAGGTGTTACAGGAACTGCATACAGCTCATATTGGGATCACTAAAATGAAAGCTATGGCAAGGAGTTATTGCTACTGGCCGGTTATAGATCGCGATATTGAGGAGATGGTAAAAAGCTGTCGTGATTGTGCAAAAGTACTTACCGAACCAAGCAAAGCTACCAATCATCCTTGGGATATTCCTGCCCAACCTTGGCAGCGCATACATATTGATTTTGCTGGACCGTTCATGGAACACTTTTTCTTGGTTATCGTTGATGCGAAGACGAAATGGTTGGAAGTTTTTCCAATGAAGCGAATAACTAGCTCTTTCACAATTCGCGCATTGAGGGAAGTTTTCGCGAGGTTTGGTTTACCGAATACACTCGTGTCAGATAACGGCACAAACTTCACTTCTAAAGAGTTTAGCGATTTCTTGATATCAAATGGTATTAAGCACAAACTTTCTTCTCCCGCACATCCCGCCACGAACGGACAAGCCGAACGTTTTGTGCGAATTTTGAAGAATGGCCTGCGATCATCGGTTAATGACCCGGGAGATTTGCACACGAAATTACACCGACTGCTTTTATAGTACCGAAAAACTCCATCGACAACAACGGGGAAGAGTCCAGCCGAATCTATGTTGAAATTTAATTTCCGAACGAGACTTGATTTGCTGAAGTCAGCAGCACCACACGAGGGGGAGATGGAAAGGAGTTTCGAATGCAAGCGAAGTTTTATAGTTGGAGATCTGGTTCAAGTGCGCTACTACCAGAACAAGGAGATTAAATGGAAGTTTGGGAAAATATCTAAACGCGAGGGACTTCTGCACTATTTAGTCGATGTTGACGGAACTTGTTACCGGAGGCACATTGACCAGATGCATTCCACACTGGTCGAAGGCAATAACACTTATAAACCTTTATCTGTTTCCTTAGAACAACAACCAGCAATGAAGGCGGCGGCGATTCAAGAAGAACTAGAGCAACAACCAGCAATGACGGCGGCGGCGATTCAAGAAGAACTGGTTAAAGAGAACAACTTAGCAACAATGAATGAAAGCTTAACAAGCGTAAAGAAAACGGTAGATGTTGGAGAAGAAACGAAAAATACCGTAAATAAATCTGTTTGTGATGCTGCTGCAAACAACAAAGGTGAAGGGAGACAACAACAAACAACCGAGATAAGGAGATCAGGACGAGTGCGTCGTCCAGTTATTCGTTATCAAAGCATTATGTAGTGGGGAAGACTGTTACATATTTATGAATTATTACTATATGAATATCTACTGTGAATTGTAGTATACATTTCCTTTTATGTATTGTGATATAAGAATTCTCATATTTAAATGAGAAATTAAATTCATTCTAGAAAATATCAACATACAGTGCGGTTCTTCTTTTTCCTTCACATACTTTTTGAGGTTACATTAATTCTTCCCATAGTTTGTTCTATGAAAGTCAATATGTACATATGTCAGATGTCCAGGTGATGAGTTTCGCCTCGGTAATTGCAATGTGCACAAGAAAGCGAATGAAATTATGTTGAATTCATTCAATACGCTTTCTATGAATTTCGTCCACACTTGCGAAACATTTTCAAGATGAGGACGAATATTTCAATTGCACAAAGAAAGAGAAACATAAGGATCATTGAACTCCTATGCCCAGTGTTTTATAAAACCAAGCATAGAACTTGCCTCATTGACAATAACATTAATGTGATGTGTAAATTCTAAGTTGGAACAGAAATTAACACCTAAATCTTTTAATGTGAAGACGCGACAGAGTTTTTGCTGTGATATACAATAATCGACTACACTTTACTTACTTTGATGGCGCTGCAGCGCATTGTGCTCCTGGGCCTCAAGTAATAACTTTCGCCAGCTTAATCGATCTCTAGCTTGCTGCCTCCAGTTTCGAATACCAAGTTGACGTGCGTGGGCCTCAACTTGGTCACTTCACCGGAGATGAGGAATGCCTCTGCTTCTTGTTCCCTCAGGCTTGGCGTTGAATACCTTACGGGCTGGAGCTTCGATGTTCATTTGCTCGACATGCCCTAGCCATCTTAAGCGTTGAACACGCAGTTTTTTGAACAGTGGCAAATCACTGTACAGCTCTTATAGCTCATGATTATATCTTCTCTGCCAGATGTTACTTTGCCTGTCGACAAAAACCGGACCATAGATCGTACGCAGAACATTCCTCTCGAAGATACCAAGAGATCCTTCATGCGTCTGGGAGAGGGTCCATACTTCTGCACCATACAGCAAGACTGGGATGATTAAGGTTTTGTACGGTGTTTCTTTCGCGATAAGGCCTTATTCCTCAACTGCTTGCTTAGGCCAAAGAAACAGCGATTAGCAAGGGTAATTCTACGTTTGATCTCCGCGCTGATGTCATTTGCAGAATTAACAGCAGTGCCCAGATAGACAAATTCGTTAACCACCTCGAAATTATACATACCTGTCAATTGTCACGTTTTGACCAAATCTACGGTGTGAATCGACTCTATTTGACGACAATAAATACTTCGTTTTGTCCTCGTTAATGTCAAGACCCATTTTCTTCGCCTCAGACTCGATATTAGAGAAGGAACCCGTCACTGCTCGTTTAGTTCTTCCCATAATGTCAATGTCATCTACATATCCAAGATATTGTGTGGATTTTTGAAAAATGGTGCCACTTGTATTGGCGTTGGTGTTGCGCACCACTCTTTCAAGAACAATATGGAAGCAGCTACATGACAGCGCATCGCCTTGTGGAAGTCCTCTGATGGTTTCGAAGGTTTCGGTCGAGTCTCTTCCAATTTTGACGCAGCAACGAGCATTTTCCAGTGTCATCCTGATAAGTCGTATCAGTTTGGTAGAAATACCAAAACTCAACATGCCACGGTATAGTTCGTTCCTGTCTACATTGCCATAAGCAGCTTTAAAATCAATGAACAGATGGTGTGTTTCGATGTTATGCTCTTGGGTCTTTTCCAGGATTTGGAGTAGAGTGAAAATTTGGTCGATGGTAGATTTTCCAGGCTTGAAGCCACACTGGTAAGGGCCAATTAGTTCGTCAGTAAATGGTTTCAGGCATTCACATAATACGCTTGACAGGATCTTGTATGCGATGTTTAAAAGGCTAATGCCTCTGTAGTTGGCGCAGAGAAGGCGGTCACCTTTTTTATGGATCGGGCAGATGGTGCTTAAGTTCCACTCGTCGGGCATGCTTTCTTCCGACCAAATTTTAGTAACTAGATTGGTGCATGCTCCTTACCAGATCTGCTCCAGTGTACTTGAAAAGCTCCGCGTGCAGACCGTCATCACCGGCCGCTTTTTTCGACTTCAGCCTGGTGATGGCTAGTTTGATCTCACTCTGGTCGGGTGGGTGGAACTCTAGATCGTCAACCAAATGGATTTGACGTGGCTGCTCGCTGGCAGGATCGTTGACTTCATCACCATTAAGCAGCTGGTTGCAATGGTCTCTCCAGATTTTTAGCATTGACTGCGTCTCGATTGCGGTATTCCCCTCCTTATCTTTGCAGGCTCCAGGGCGGCTACTGAATCCCGTTTTTTTCTTTTTAACTCTTCTATAAAAGCTCCGCACCTGTTTCCTGTTAAAACATCCCTGGATCTCCTGGACATCACGCTGCTCATGGGCTTTTTTCTTACTTCTGAGCAAGCCGTTCTCATCCCTTCTCTTGTCGACGTAGAGCTGGCGGGAAGATCGTGTCCTCCTTTGCGGCCACAATCTGTATGCCTCCGTTTGAGCTTTATTTGCCTGAGCACATTGCAACTAGGTAGTGGTCGGAATCTATGTTGGCTGATCTGTACGTACGAACGCCAAGTATGCTAGAGGAGTGTCTTCCGTCAAAAGCAACATGATCGATTTGGTTGCATGTTCGATCATCGGGGGGCCGCCAAGTACCTTTGTGGATAACTGGGCGAGGGAAGCATGTTTTTCTCGGCTAGGAAGTCGATAAGCCTGAATCCGTTTCCAGATGTGATGTCGTTTAGGCTTTGTCTTCCGATTGACCTACCAAAGATGCCTTCTTTACCAATTTTGGCGGTAAAATCTCCCAGGAGAATTTTAACATAGTTTTTGGGTCATTGCTCATATGTTTTGGCGAGGAGCTCGTTAAATTCTTCTTTGGTATTGTCATTTTTCTCTTTCGTCAGGGCATGCGCGCTGATAAGGCTCAGGTGGTGGAATTTGGCCTTAATGCGGATTGTCGTCACTCTTTCGCTTACTTCCCGAAAGCTCAAAACTCTTTGCCTTAGATTCCCTCTTACAGCAAAACTACATCCAAATAAGCGCTTCCTCCCATCGAGTAGACACTTCCCATAGTAGAAATCACAGCCTTCAATCTCCCTATCTCCCTGGCCCATTCCGTCGCATTTCTTGGAGGGCTGTCACATCAGCTTTGAGTTCGGCGAGGGAAGCTGGTCTGCTTTGCGTGGCTGGTTGATTTTGCACTACCAAAAATACACTACCGAAAATGAGAACTTCACTTGAGCGCAGATATTACTTTACGTCATTAATAGACAGCATGAACAGAAAAGGGCCAAGATGGCTTCCCAATACTTGTACTGAACGGTTCGAAAGGCAGTTTCTAATCCAACAAAAAAGATATTCATCAAAACCAAAAGCACGCATTTTCGATAAGAGAGTTTGATGCCAAACTTTATCAAATTCCTTTGAAGTATCAAGTGCAATAATCTCACTTTGTAAATATTTGTTACACTGTTCAGTGAGATAAACCATGAGATCATTGCTACGAAAGCCATACTGCCGGTCATTAAGAAGATTCCGTTCTGCGAGATATTTCTTAAGCTGATAATTAACCAGCGTTTCCATGACCTTTGAAAGAAGGGACGTGAGTGCTATTGGACGATAGTTGGAGGGGGAAGAGGATTTGCCTTTTTAGGGACAGGCTGGGACAAATGATATTTTCTATCCGCTCGGAAATAGACCTGTAGAGTAGGAAAGATAGAAAAGCTTACGCAGTGGTTTTACCAGCGTTGAAGACCACCTCTTCAGAACAATAGGGGGAATACTATCCGGGCCAGTGGATTTGTGTATGTCAAGGTCTATTAGCACTCTTGCAACTAAACGAGTGCAAAAGAAGATTTGCCCCATAGAATCGCTTACGCTCTCAAGAACAGGAGGACTCATGACACTCTCCGGTAGCGTCGAGTAAACAGCAAACTGTGCTGCAAGCAAATTGTGTTATTGTGAAACAGCGTTGGAACCGAGGGTGACGTGGTGTTTCGTACTTTTTTTTACAAATGACCAGAAATGTTTACTTCAAATGACAACAAACATCACGCAGTCGTTTCTATATTTAGAATTAAGCGATAAGCAATGTACTCTTTGTATTCTTGCTATCTATTATTTACAATTAGGAGATAAGCATAATGTATTCCTTGTATCTATTAAAAAAAAGTAAATATGCAAAAAATTGTATAAATACGATGAACACAGTTTCATCGTGGTTCTTTTGAAATACAACTCCTAATAAAGTAACACTTGATCGTGTATTTTATACTCCAATCGCAGTTTATCATTATTTGAATTGCAGATGGAAGACAGTATTAGCATACCAAGCTAATACTAAGTTATATTTTTGGATCCATAACGAATCATTGTTATTAACTGAGGGCTCAACCGGGATATTCTTGAAAAAACAGAATTCCTAGCCAAAAGTCTTGTAAACTGCAAGCGACGTTTGTACTAACTAGCGAAGGCGACTAGCAACTACAACTTTAGTATGAAACTAAGAAATCTAAAATTTATAAAGTCTTTCTAAAGTAGAGAAAGCAGTGAAAGTGAATAAAAGTATACTTACAAAGTCTTTCGATGGAAATGGCGATGAGGAGAACAAAATAAAAAACGTTTGCACTAACATAACCAAAGACGACAGAATTATGGAGCGATCTGTGATTCGCAAGCTTCGTACAAAGGGAGCTGCGAAAACTTGTTCATTCGCGGTAGAATTTGCAGACGCAGGTAGAACAGCAGCGGTGTTAAAATCCTGCAGGTTTTTACGGAACACAGGTGTGTTTGTGTCTCGTGACTACCATCCGTCGGTCCGAGAGAAACGCCAGCAACTTTTGAGACTCCGTAGGAAAATCAAGATGAAAGTACTGAAAGCAAAAGTAGTGCTACGTGAGGATAAAATGCAAGTTGACGACATAAATATAACCTGGAATGAAACAACGGGCTTTAGCTGCGGCGAGGAAAACTTGTTGCAAATTTTAAAACAAAATTTCGGAATCGAAGGAATTGGTAGGAAATTTGAACACGCATGGCAAAAAGCAAAAGTAAATAATCGAAAACAAACTGTCAGTGTCAATTCGACTCAAATGTCAAATGGGATGGTGGAGTTCAGCGCACAAGGAGTAGTAGCAGCAGCAGCAGAAATGGGTGCGTCCAGCTCGGGATTATATATAGATAGGGAAAAATTTAATGATGTGAATTAGGTACTTGCCGTCTGTCCTGAAAAAACCATTGTTAATAATAAAAACATTTATAAAATCTTATCATATAATATTTGTGGATTAAAAAATAAGTTACATAGATATAAATAATAGATTTTTAAGATATTACGATATTATAATATTTATAGAAACGCATGTTTTAGATAAGCAAATTCCCGATTATATAAACTTATTCGATGGATTCAAAACCGATTGTGTGCCAGCAGTAAAAACGAGTACAAAAGGACGTGCAAGCGGGGGAATGGTGCTAGCGTTTAAAAACGAACTCAACATGGGAAAATGCATTTTAAAACAAATATTTGATAGAAAAGTTCTAGAAATGGTGATTGACAGTAAGAAACATTCCATAGGGCCTATTTACTTGAATTGCTCTCATTGGAAAGAAGATTATACTAAGTTGCTCGATTTTTTACTAAATAGTAATCATGAAAATGTTATGTTGATTGGAGACTTCAATGCACGCATAGGCCAAGAAGACACATTTGAAAAATTTTCTGAAGGAATACGATCGGCGAAAGATAACGTCATCAATACTAATGGAAGAGCATTACTCGACCTATGTATTTCTTTTGGTTTTTGTGTGGTTAATGGTAAAAGCAAAGGTGATTGCAATAGAGAGTTGACATTTATCAGTGGACAAGGGAGCTCAACAATAGATTACTGCGTCATCAAAGGTGACTGGTGCACCTTACTGTATGACATGATGGTTGCGGATACACCTTTTTCTGACCATCTACCACTTGTAGTAACAGCTGGTTTAGATCGAATTAGAGAAAATAGATCAGTAAATAATAGCTCACTGCCTAAACTGAAGTGGACTTTAGAAAACTCTCACAATTATATCCAGGCACTTGACCAATTACTTGCGCAACAAGAAACTATGGGTTTCAATCACTTAGATGCATCTGTACTTGACCAAATAGTGTGGCAGGCAGCTCCAAAAAAACATCACGGCACATTCCAAAAAAGTTTCGTTCAAAAATGGTTTGATTTTGAATGTTTAAAAGCAAGGAAAAAAGCTTTTGGGCTGCTGAAAACATTTAAACGTCTTGGTACCGATTTTTTTCGACAACAATATCGTGAAGCGCAGAAGAAGTACAAAGAGCTATGCCGCAAGAAAAAAATGGAATATGATAAACAACAAGCTGCAATCTTGGGAGTTATACATACCATACATTATGGTGGAGAAAGTATGGAAGGGGTAAAAGAATACGTTTATCTGGGTTTCACCTTAACACCTTCACTTAGCTTGGAGAAACATCTTGCAAAAAAACTTATGAAGTCCAAGGTAGCTATAAACATGACGTGGAAAAATTGCTTTAGTAACGATTCAGTACCAAACACAGTCAAACACAGAATTTTCGAAGCAACCTCAAAGTCAATTTTATTCTACGGAGCACAGTACTGGGGACACAAAGAAAGTGATACTGTTGAAAGACTTTTATCATATTACCTTAAAAGAACTTTCAAACTACCGATGACAACTCCCTCATATATGCTTCACCTTTAGACCGGGCTATCACCGTTGTACATACAAACTATGAAGCTGCATGCAGACTATATATGTAGAACAATTGGTATGGACGAAGATCGAATGCCCAAAAGAATCACAAAAATTGCAATTTCAAAAGGAAAACTATGGTTTAATGATTGGAAGGAGTTGGCGATTCAGTGTGGGAAGACTTTTGAACTAAATTTTGCAAACGTAGAAGAATGTAGAGGGATTTGCTATGATATAATTGCTGCTATTGATGAAGATATGATACAAAGATGTATAGAAAAGGCGAGACAATCAGTGCATCGAGAAATGTATTCAGCACTTAACTATTTACTCGGAGAAAACTCCAATTTTAGTAACCGGTACAATACAGAGGTCATCTCCACTATTTTTCAAGCAAGGGGAGAGCTGCTGCGTCTGAACTTTGTTCCACATCCAGAAGACCTGCCACTGATTTGTAATCTCTGCAATGCGGGAATGAGAGAAAATACAATCCATTTTCTAGGCGAATGTGCGATTTTGAGGGAAATAAGAAGGGTATATTGGAGAGTCAATTATCTCAACAGGTACGAGGTGCTGGTACATATCAACTTAATTTTCCGAATTTTTATAATCAAATAGTTCTAACTACTTAAACTTTTTTTTTCTTATTAAATTTATAATAAAAAATATTGTTCACTCAGGCAGACGGCTTTAAGTCATTGCTAATGAATTGTATGATTGTTAACAAAAGATATATAATGAATAAACTTACAATTTAAAAAACTGAAGTAAAGAAAGCAGTGAAAATTAAAATTTAAGAAACTTAGACAATATATGTCTAGCAATAAAAAATTTAATATAACTAATAAAATGGCGACAGTACAGGAAATCGCAGAAATCAAAGCAACAATTACACAACTATACACAGAAGTCAATAGACAAAGTACAGAAAACAATATCTTAAAAACAGAAATTACAAATCTCAGAGCTGGACAAAGTATGTTCCAAGCTGTAACTACAACCGCTGTACTAAAAGCAGAGACAACGAGCTATAAGAAACCTGAGGACATAAATCTAACAGTATTCTCAGCAATACCTGTGTTTAACGGAAATTCACAAGAATACAGGCCATGGAGGCAAATGGTATTCAACCTTATGGAGGAAATAAAACGATTTTCTGGCACACCACAGTATTACCATGCTCTAACTATAGTTAAAACAAAGATCCAAGGTGAAGCAGCACATACACTAACAAACCAGAACACAATCATGAATTTCCAAGCAATTATAAATAGATTGGACTATACATACGCAGATAGCCGTCCACTATATGTACTTCAAGAAGAACTACGTCGAATTCGACAAGGCAAACTCACATTGTCGGAATACTACGATCAAATAAATAATGCACTCAATCTTATTTTATCAAAAATAATGATGACATCATCATCAGAAGGCAGAAATATACAAGAACACCTAGCAATGGAAGAAGCTGTTTGTATATTTACAGCAAACCTAAACTCCAGTTTTAAGAAAGCAACTCTATATAGCAATCAACCAGCAACCATAGAAAGACCATATGCTATAGCGCTTACTATACAGCACGACAACATGTCTCACGAAACAGATGTAAATATAAGACGTGATAGTCCTCAACAAAATCACCCACACAGACGCGATCAACCACATAATCGGCAAAATCACGTACAACAAGATTATGTACCAGAACAAAGGAGGTTCAGACCAAATTATCAGGCACAACCCCAGCGATATGTGACGCCTAATCACCCAAGAGCCATGGAGACGGATAATTCAACTTTTAACAAAAGAAATCCATTCAGACAACAGTCGCAGAGAAATTTCCAGCCGCACTACCAACGTCAGAATAATTATCAACAACAACAAACACCAAATCCATCATTTCCAGCTATAAAACGAGAACGGGAAGATTCAGGGAAAAACCATAAGTTCCAGAGAGTAAACCAACTCGACACACATAAAATAGAGGATGATTTAGTAAGTAGTAATTCTAATCAAATTAATTATCAGTTAGAATGTACTTTTTTAGGAGATTAAACAGTTTACCATACATAGTTAAAAAAGATAAATTATCAGGTAAATCGGTAACTATTTTAGTTGATTCGGGTGCAACTAACAATTATATTAGTGATAAATGCTTAATAGGAAAAAAGATTCCAATTAAACCCATAAGGACAAAAACGTTACACGGTTATTCAATTATAAAATATAAACAGATAATAAATATTTTTGGTTATACAATGTGTTTTTTTGTAATATCAGAATTAAATGATTTCGATTTAATATTAGGAGAATCAGGTATCAGAAAAATAAAAGCTAAAATCAATTTATTTGAATATAAATTAGAGTACGAACAAAAGTTAGAACAAGCAAATAATTATACTAACGATTCAGAGTTTTATAAAGAAAAAATAGATAAATTAATGAAGAAAAATGAAGATTTAAACGAGACATTGCCCTTTACTACGACTATAGAAGCAACTATACGTACTACAGATAATGAACCGATATGGACTAAACAATACTCATATCCCTATTCAGACAATGAATTTGTCAATAAAGAAGTAGAAAAACTACTTAAAGATGGAATCATACAGAAAAGTAGATCTCCATATAATTCTCCGATATGGACAGTTCCAAAGAAAGGAATCGATGAAAACGGGAGGCCTAAACGGCGTATGGTAATTGATTTCCAGAAGTTAAATTCTCGAATGATTACGGATCGATATCCTATTCCAGACGTGAACATGACCATACAGAATTTAGGAGAAGCAAAGATTTTCTCAACTATTGACTTAGAGTCTGGCTTCCACCAAATAAAAATAAAGAAATCAGATCGAGAAAAAACAGCTTTTGCTGTAAATGGCGCAAAATATGAATTCATACGTATGCCATTTGGGTTAAAAAATGCTCCGTCAATATTCCAACGTTGTGTTGATGATATGTTACGAGAGTATATAGGCAAGTTCGCATACATTTATATAGATGATGTTTTAATATACTCTTCCACGCCTGAAGAACATATTAAACACATTCAAATAATAGTGAATGAGCTACATAATGCGAATATGAAATATCGCATGAGAAATCACATTTCTTCAAAGACCAAGTGGAATATCTTGGACATGTGATTAAGAGCAACAGAGTGACGGTGGATCCAAATAAGGTTAAAACTATACAAGAGTATCCAGTACCAACCACACTCAAAGAGTTACGTTCTTTTCTCGGCCTAGCAAGTTATTATAGAAAATTTGTAGAAAATTTCGCACAAATAGCTAAACCCCTAACAGTACACCTAAAAGGAGATAACGGCATGATTAAAAAGAATCAAAGCCATAAAATTAAACTAAATTTAGAGAATAAAAATCTTGCATTAGAAGCAATGAATAAGTTAAAAAATAAGTTAATAGAACAAATAGAGTTATATCAGCCAGATTTCGGTAAACCATTTGAGTTAACCACTGATGCAAGTAACTTTGCAATCGGAGCTGTACTATCTCAAGATAGACACCCAATAACCTTTATATCCAGAACATTAAATGAAACAGAACAAGCGTATTCCACCAATGAAAAAGAATTATTAGCCATAATTTGGGCTCTACAAAAACTTCGAAACTTCCTATACGGAATATCAGATCTGACAATTTATACAGATCACCAATCGTTAATATTTTCTATATCGGAAAAAAATCCGAACGCCTAATTAAAAAGATGGAAAAATCTTATAGAGGAATATGGCGCTAAAATATTATATAAACCAGGGCATCAAAATGTAGTTGCTGATGCACTATCATGCCAAACAATTAATATGAATACAGTCGAACCAAACGATTCAATACATTCATTCGACAATTCACCCTTAAAAACATTGAAAGTCATACCACAACCAAATAATACTAATAAAAGATAATTATAAATAATACCACTACAAGAAATATATTTGAAGATCATGTGCGCCACAAAATACATTATACTAATGTTAATATAGCTATCTCAGAATTGAAAAAGGTACTCCTAAAAGAGTGAACGCTATGAAAATAGACGAACAAAGTCTCTTTTATATAGAAGATCAGATCTTTGAACACTTTGAAAATTATAAAATACTTATAACTAGAAATATATTAGAAGATATAACAGAAGTAGATAAACAAATAGAAATTTTAATGAATACACATAAGCGAGCACATAGGAATTAATTATCTAAACAATGCCCAAGAAATCCTAAATAAATATTATTGGCCTAACATGAAGATAGCATGTAAAGAAATAACCAACACATGTGAAATTTGCCACAAAAGCAGATATGAACGTCATCCGACCAAACAAGTCATGAAACCCAGTCCAATACCTCATTTCGCAAGAGAGACTGTACATTTCGATATATTCCATATGAGCAACGAACTATTTATAACTTCAGTGGTTAAATACTCAAAATATTGCCACATCCACAGAATTGAAAATAAAAAATCCCTATACACACACTTAGAAGAGATTTTATCCAATATTTACCCATTCTGCACGAATTTAGTCACCGATAATAAAAACGTATTCATTTCGCCCTCTGTTCAATGTATTTTAAATAAATTAAAGATTTCACACTTCAGAACTCCAGTCAGTCATTCAACGACGAACGGACAAGTTGAGAAAATTTATAGCATTTTAATAGAGATAACTAATGCTTTAGCTTTAGAGAATGGTACTAAGCCAATAATTGAAATAAATAACGCAGTTAAACAGTATAATATAACTATACATTCGGTTACAAAACAAAAACCAGCGGATTTATTCTATAATAAAGATAATTATAAACAAGTGCGTGAATTATTAATAAAAGCTCAAGAACGAACTATCACACAACGTAATAAAACTCGTATTAATAAAGAATTCAAAAACAAAGACGTTGTTTACCTTAAAACAGACAGACGCACTAAAGACACACCTAAATATAAAAAATACACAGTGAAAAATGACAAAGGTCAAGTTATCACCACACAAAAAAATAAAATTATACATAAAGACAATGTCAGGAAAAAATATATACCTCATATGTATACTAGTGATAATAATAAAAAATCTAGACTCAGGCAACTGTTTCAACGTGGTAAATCTACAGGATAAAAAATATGTAGCAACGCAAACTGACGATGCACTCTTATTCAAACAAACAGAATTTATATATCATGTTGTAGATTTAAATAAGTTATTTAACCCCTATTATAATATTAAAAACTCGCCATATGAACCATCAAGGAAAGATAAAATAATAATAGAAGAAATAGAAGCTTTAGAAGATCAAATTTTGGGTCATTCCAGATTAACAAGTTCTATTAACTTTTTAGGAAGTGTAATAAAGTTCATCTTTGGTAATCCAGATCATGATGATCTAATAGAAATTCATTAAAGTTTAAATGATTTAAGTGAAAATAGTAATAAACAAAATAAAATAAATACGCATTTTGAGAAAATGTTCAATAAATTAGGACTGGGAAAGCCATATTTTAAAAACCATATACAGGGAACTAAAAATTACCCTACAAACCATTAATTTAGCTAAACATAACAATTTCAATTCAAGAAGTATAAATTTACGAGAAGTAAAAGAAATAATGTTAAAAGAACACATAAAAATACCGATAACTAATGTACTAGAATATTCCAAAATATATTTAGCAAAAATAAATGAAACCTTAATAACAATATATATGTAAATATCCCATTTTGGAAAAACAATGTAAACATTTCATATTAAATTCCTTAGAATTTAGACACGGTAAACTTCAATTAGATGAAACTATTTCTGAATGTGAAAATAAATATATAAGAAACCAAGATTGTCAAAGATATGTAGATTTAATAATTTGTAAAGAAATTCAAGAGGATAACTGTACTATCCCAATCTTAAATAATAAAATAGCAAAATGTAATATCAAACAAGAAGAAAATGAACCTATGAAAAGAATTGATGAAGGAAATATAATTCTATCAGGAAAATTTATAATAAATAATAAAACAATAAGTGGTATTAATTTGATACAATTTAATAAAACAATCCAAATCAACAATGAAACTTATAAAAATTACAAAAATGAACTTAAAAAATTCCTTATTTCTAATGAAATAGAAGAAATTAAAATTTTAAAAATTTTAGAATCAAGCTCTGATTACAAATTTGAAAATTTAAAAAATTTAAGAAAATTTACGATTCCCATTGAGGAACATCCAATTTTAACAACATTTTATACAATTATAACTATCATTATAATAATTTTTATATGTTATGTTTTAAACAAAATGAACACAATATATGTAAACCATAAAAAACTAAAAGAGAAACAAGAATATAACAGACTTTACAAACAGGCACTTTTAGCCAAAGGATTGTTAAATGAGGACATTTAAAATTAAAAGGGGGGCGAGTTAACATACAGCTATACCCCTACTTCAAATTATATACCTAAGTATCAAGATATATTATCCTCACAGCGATAAGAAATGGACCACGTGACCAACAAACATCACGCAGTCATTTCTATATTTAGAATTAAGCGATAAGCAATGTACTCTTTGTATTCTTGCTATCTATTATTTACAATTAGGAGATAAGCATAATGTATTCCTTGTATCTATTAAGAAAAAGTAAATATGCGAGAAATTGTATAAATACGATGAACACAGTTTCATCGTGGTTCTTTTGAAATACAACTCCTAATAAAGTAACACTTGATCGTGTATTTTATACTCCAATCGCAGTTTCTCATTATTTGAATTGCAGATGGAAGACAGTATTAGCATACCAAGCTAATACTAAGTTATATTTTTGGATCCATAACGAACCATCGTTATTAACTCGCGCAACAATTAGAGCTGTGCCCATTCACTTTATGCTTACAAAATACAACTCGTTTAAGAATTCAGCTTTCCTTGAATGCACCACCGATCCCGATGAGCTTATGAGCTTAAAACAATAGATACAAAGGAATCAAAAAATTGTTTTGTGTAAGCCTTCAAGAGCTTCCTCAGACAATAGTCCAATTGGTGTGTCAAAACCTTTCATTACATCTATACTATGAAAAAAAAAACAGAGTGCATCCCTAAAGATCCAAATACATTTTTCTTGTTTCACTAATGAGTAAATTAAATTTATTGAAATTGATTTTAGCTTCTGTTGCCATTACTGATATTTAATTTTATAGTCAAATTTGGTTATTCCGGAACTTTTCTGAGGATAATGACTTCAATTATTTCTTCGGTTTGTCAACATTTAGTCCCATTTTCGATTTCAATTCGGCTTGTATACGTTTCTTTTCTACCTAAACAAATCTTTTGTTTTCTTCTCCTTGACAAAAACTGTTTTTTTTGCTCTAAATTTGAATTACTGGATGAATTCAGTACTGACAGATCTGTAGCATATCTTAGCTCTTCAAGCGATCTTGTTCTTACGGAATCATCAAATCTTTTTTTTTAGTTTTGTTGCAACGCTCTACAAATTCTTTTATCGGTCTTCCAGACTTACTTGTGACATCTTAGCTTCTCAATGCACTAATTAGGCTTTTATGTTGTCGGAATGGGAAAGGAGTGGAAACTGCCAAGCCAGTATTTGTTCCTGTGCAAAAAGCGATCACGATTTATGTGTTTTTTTTCTGAACAATCTAATTGTATAAATATTATATGATGAACAAAATGTCAAATTTTTCTTTTTGGATTAAAAAAAAATTAAATAATAGTTTTTTAAATAACATTTAACAGTTTTTTACGAACTTTAAATGTAAAAGTACATATTTAGTGGCATACAAGGCAATTATTTGTTTCTATTTTTATAATTGGAATATACATTTTCTACGAATGAATATTATTCAATTATTTCTTCATTGGTACTTTATTTTTATTTTGCAATTTGCATTGCAACCACAATAAAAGCCGTATATACTACATTTCTGAGCTTGCGCTTTTGGTATAAAGTCTTACATAAAAATAGCAAAACCTCACCTCAAATATATACTTTATTTATGTAAATATCAACATATAATTTTTTAATATTTGACATTTTGCAAAAAAATAAAATAAAAACATGTGCATACTTTCTCCTTCAAGCATGACTAAATTCCCTAATTAGTTTATTGCAATCGATTTTAAAAGAAATGCACAAGATAAATAATAAAAGTTAAGCAAGGCATTACGAGGTTTTGACTTAATTTCACCCTTCGAACACTTTCATCTTTGCTATAGTTCAGCCATAACAACGTTTTTATGTTAATAACGTTGCATTAGTAGATTTAACTACCTACAATCTACGGTTATTCCTTATTAATTATTTCTTTAAAATCCTTTTATTTAAACTCATGTTACTAATGGGCTATCTATTTCGCGGTTTCAAAAGTATAGGGCTGGAATTCGACATCTGTCATACTAAGTTGTTAAACCAATTTTTTTTCAGTTGAAAGTCTGACATAAGAAAATACAAATTGTTGAAACCTACTACAAAAATTGTGATTCTGCCACAGCGTCAAATGAGTGCTAGAACAACCAGCGGTGGACGGCGATTTTTCGAAACAATTTTTTTTTTCAGTGTCGAAGCAGTTAATAAATTAATGAGAATCCTCAAGTAATTGAAGAGAGGCCATTACATCCACAAAAAGCTACTGTTTCATGTTTGGTGCGCTCTTTGGTCCGGATATGTAAAGTGAGGTCAAATCCTTACTTCCTCGAAATGCGTCAATTCGGAGCGTTATGGTTATATGATAACCGACTTTTTTAAGCCTGCTATTGAAGAATTGACTAAGAGAATATGTGGTTTCAACAAAGAAAGAAAGAAATATTTTATATGTGTTTTATTTATACGTTTACTTTTAAAACCGCAAAATGGATAACCATATACAATCGAGATAAGTTATTGTAATTATTTTGTTTTCACTAAAAGATGAGCAAAGTTAAACTTTTTGATAGAAAACTGCCTACGAATTACAAAAAAAAATGTCGAAACCATCATCTAATATACCTATGTATGTATTAAAGAAAGGAGAGAAAAGTCCTTACTTCCCCCTCGATATCTTTATATTTATGTTTTGATTTATTCATACTTAACTATTGTTGTATTGTATTGAACAGAAGCGTTGAACAAAATATTTGTGTGTGTTTGTTCCACAAAAGGGTGTGAAGTGAAAATCATTCCTCCTTCCGTAGCCTTCATATAAATGCACACATACTAGTAAGCGTTTTTATAGTGCAAAAAAAAGAAGTGACTGACCTAGATTTCTTTCTTATTGAATTGTTTGTATTTAAAGTATTTAGCGTTGCTCGGTGAGGGAAAAAAATATTATTATAAATAAAATCCATGATGTGTGATTTTTCTTTTAGTCCAAGAGCCCAGGGCCGCCAGACGTTACTTATTTTCTGAGTAACAAAATGTATCGTACAGAATAGTGTTAGTGTATACTCTGAAGGTATACATACTTGTTAGCTTGGGCCGGCGGCCGGCGGGCGCCCGGCACTGCGGCCAATTTACCTGTACCAGGTACTAAAGGTAAATAAAAAAATCTCATTTTTTTTTAAAGTCAGTGATAATTTTTGTATATATTTTACACAATTTCATTAAAAATTTCAAATCAATATTGCCAGACAGTTTCCGTCGGCAATAATTTCCGCCAGGCATTTTAAAGTTTGCAAAAAAATAAAGTAAGATTACTTAGAGTCTTAGTCTTAATTTTTATACATGATATTTTGGAAACTATTTCAACACAATTTGCAAACAGCCAGACAAATTGTAGGAGCCAAATATCCCCCAGAAATTTTTAAAATCTCGCCTTGAGTATGAGCGTGCATATAATGTGTTGACGGTTTTATGTCACCGGCCCATTAAATTTATGTTCTATTTCAGTCTTTTAAAATTGTTTGAATAATGAACCATATTTTAGTGCTCAATATATGAATGACACTGTTTAAAATTAATGAAAACTTGTTTACTGTCAATAAATGGAACCATCTCGTTAGAAGCCCAATGTAGGATACAAAAATCAACAAGAGCCTGTTTAAAGTGTACATTTTTCAATTCGTTTGCAAAATCAGATGGTCGAACTTGATCGGATCCAGTAATGATGATGATGACTTAGAAACTCAATACAAATATTGGCTGGATGAAGAGTTATCAAATATCAACGATGACGATGACGAAAATTGAAAATTACAATATACTTATTAATTAGCAAAGTAACTAATCTTGAATTAATTTTTTTATAATATTTTCAATACAAATTTCTTTATATCGTGTAGAAGAACGTGAATGAATATTTTTTTATAGGATTAAATGCTAATAACAAAATTAATTTTCTAATTACTTTTAGTATGAACCTTTCGCCTATAAGTTAACAATTGAGCACCAAAATATGGTTCATTATTCAAACAATTTTAAAAGACTGAAATAGAACATACATTTAATGGGCCGGTGACATAAAACCATCAACACATTATATGCACGCTCATACTCAAGGCGAGATTTTAAAAATGTCGGGGGGATATTTGGCTCCTACAATTTGTCTGGCTGTTTGCAAATTGTGTTGAAGTAGTTTCCAAAATATCACGTATAAAAATTAAGACTCAGACTCTAAGTAATCTTACTTTATTTTTTCGCAAACTTTAAAATGTCTGGCGGAAATTATTGCCGACGAAAACTGTCTGGCAATATTGATTTGAAATTTTTAATGAAATTGTGTAAAATATATACAAAAATTATCACTCAGACTTTAAAAAAAAATGAGATTTTTTTATTTACCTTTAGTACCTGGTACAGGTAAATTGGCCGCAGCGCCGGGCGCAGGCCCAAGCTAGCAGGTATGTATACCTTCAGAGTATACACTAACACTATTCTGTACGATACATTTTGTTACTCAGAAAATAAGTAACGTCTGGCGGCCCTGGGCTCTTACTCTATGTAACTAAACCAAGGTCTACTTTTTGCTCGCTGAGGAAAGCAAAAATTCAATATACATACATACTTACA
This sequence comes from Eupeodes latifasciatus, assembly GCA_920104205.1. Lineage (NCBI taxonomy): Eukaryota > Metazoa > Arthropoda > Insecta > Diptera > Syrphidae > Eupeodes > Eupeodes latifasciatus. The sequence continues at coordinate 242,275,981 of OV049924.1, forward strand.
TCAAATGCTCTAAGCATTCCAAAAAATCAATTTTATATTATATCACTATTTTCGTGGACACATATAATTATTTAACAGCTAAGTGTGTAGTAATGTTGAATTGGTCAGCTTCGTTGTTGCATTTTCCAAGAAGAGTTATCATCTCGGCAGTAAGAGCACTTATCTCTTCCATGGAGAAGAGATCATTTACCTGCTGTGGATTAGCTGCGTTGTTGCAATTATTTGCCCACACATTATTATCAGCTGCAGTTGAAATTGGCACCGTTAAGATTTCATCGCGACCCAGTGAAATTTAAGAGCTTGGAAATCAGTGACATTTATTACATACATTTGATGAGTGTTTCTCTGAGGTATCATTGTAGGAAAGGATGTTTTTTGTTTCTTGAAGAAAGCGTCCCTTTTGAAGCAAAGCAATTTTTTTCAACTTAGACAAGTAGGATCAGTTGAGGTATGTATGATTCTCGTGCTGTTGGCGCATTAAATGTTTTGAGAATTACATTTGCCTGTTTGGTGTAATTCTGAGCAAATCGCCCAGTGAGTTATAATATGGCAATTTTTTTCGCCATACCCAAACATCTGGCATTTATAACACTGTATGAACGTTGTGTTTTACGTCTTGCAACATCTCATTTAATTTTTTTTTTTGAAGATGGATTAAATGTTTGTTTTACAATGAAAAAGATGTCAATGTCTTCATCATATTGATTTTTAATAAGTTTAATGTTTTGTCATTTTAAACCGAGAGAAAGTATTTCGTTTTGTACTTTCTATATTGAAAATTCATTGAGACTATAGAACATTACTTTAAACGATCTGACAGATGAGAGGTATTCGGTAAGAAATTGCACGTTATGATAAAATAAATAATAAGAAAAAACATAAAATAAATTCAAGATCAAGGCACGAGTACGATAACTTTGGCGCCAAGATATAATAACGGTTTTTGGTAGAGGGTCTTAATACAAGCATTTTTTACTATGGGAGGGGGGGTCTATCTCCCCCCGTTTAAGCGGGAGGAGCAATTTAAAAAAGTTATTATTTAAAATGGAAAAAAATAATTAAAAAATAACGGTGATACTTACAATTAAGTTGTATACATTTTTTTAAAGCCAACATTCTGTTCTATTAGCCAGTTTTTAAATTAAGTCAAAACTATGCGTAGTTTTTGAAAAATTTAATTTTAAACTCAAAATTTGAGTAAAAAAAGTTAAAAAAAGGTTTAAAGTGTAACTTTTTCAATACTTCAAGATTATCTACCATTGTTTTTATTTCAGAATTTATTGCTCTTATTTGTTTTTGATCAAAAACTGAAAACTAGATGATTTTATGTCTTTTAGTTTTTAAGAAAATTGAAAATAAAAATTTAATTTTAAACTCAAAATTTGAGTAAAAAAAGTTAAAAAAAGGTTTAAAGTGTAACTTTTTCAATACTTCAAGATTATCTACCATTGTTTTTATTTCAGAATTTATTGCTCTTATTTGTTTTTGATCAAAAACTGAAAACTAGATGATTTTATGTCTTTTAGTTTTTGAGAAAATTGAAAATAAAAATTTAATTTTAAACTCAAAATTTGAGTAAAAAAAGTTAAAAAAAGGTTTAAAGTGTAACTTTTTCAATACTTCAAGATTATCTACCATTTTTTTATTTCAGAATTTATTGCTCTTATTTGTTTTTGATCAAAAACTGAAAACTAGATGATTTTATGTCTTTTAGTTTTTGAGAAAATTGAAAATAACCATAACTACTATTTTAATTTAATTCTTTTTTTTTTGCTTGAGTGGTCTTATTTTGATAGTAATAATGGTATTTGCGTATGCGTAATGCGTGTTTGGGTGTATGCAACAGTAAGATGTGCGCGAGTTTGGGTGTGTGCAACAGTGGGATTGGTAAGGGGGGGCATGCTGCCCCCTGCAACCCCCATGCTTGGAAACACTATAGGATTTGGGGTGGGTGCAAGTTGGAGTGCGTGCAAGGTGGGGAGGGTGCAAGGTGCGGTGGGTGCAAGATGGGGTGCATGCAAAGTTTCTTTTGCATTTAAATAAGCTGGATTTAAGAAAAATTAATTTACCTCTTAATCCATATTCGATTATTACTATCAAAATAAGACTACGTTAATACTTAAGCAAGGAAAAAGTAATTTAATTAAAATATTTTGTTTTGGTAATTTTCAATTTTCTCAAGAACTAGAAGACATCAAGTCATCTAGTTTTCAGTTTTTGATCAAAAACAAATAAGAGCAATGAATTATAAAAAAAAAAGTAGATAATCTGAAAGTTTTGAAAAATTACACTTTAAACCTTTTTTTTAACTATTTTATCACAAATTTTGACTTAAAACAATTTTTTTCAAAAACTATGCATAGTTTTGACTTGATTTAAAAACAAGCTAATAGACAAAAGTGTTGGCTTTAAAAAAAGGTATAATACTTAATTATAAGTATTACCGTTATTTTTTAACTATTTTTTTTCCATTTAATGTACATATTTTTTTAAACTGCCCCTACCGCCTAAACGGGGGGAGATAGACCCCCCCTCCCATAGTAAAAAATGCTTGTTTTTAACTGTTCTATACAAATCCGTCATTAAACTTTGTCGCCAAAGTTATCGTACTCTCCCCAAGATCAATTATTAGGTATGTATTCCAAAACAAATAAAAGGAAAAAAAAAACATGCTTATGTTCTAAGTTAATAATTTATTGTAATTATCAATAAATAAAGCTAGAACACCCTTTGAGAGAGTAGAGTTTTTTTTTTGTGTGGCTTCTTCCTCGAGCTATTACTATTATGGTATATTTCAAAACTTAGGAGTAGTCGATTCATCAAATCCTGATTATTAGCTATTCGCGAAGTTTTTCGAGCGTGGTTTAATCTAAATAACTTAATATCTTTGTACTTCATCAGCTGCCTCTTCAGACACTCAAGGGGATATGAATACCTTTATAATGATTATACACAGTGCGAGCAATTATTAAGGGAGGATAGGATTGTAAAGGAGATACGGATGCACATTGGTTTTGAATGCCTGCACGTTGTAATGAGTGGGATATATTGAGTCTGCTAAAGCATTCCACATTCGTATAGTGCGACTAAAAAAAACTCTCTGTACTTTACAGTACGTCCGAAATTGGGCTCAAGGGTAAACTGATGGGCATTAATAAAAGAACGGGTATAACGGTTAAATTGTTTGAGGGGAGGAATGCAACTAGCTATTTCCCTAGAGCATTGTTTATAAAAATAGCGATAAAATAATGACAGACATGAAACCTTACAGCGGTGCTCAATAGATACAAACGTTTTAGTCAAACAAGGGTCACCTATCATTCTTAGAGCTCTTTTTTAAATTCTGTCCAAGAGACTCAAGCATGTTATTGGAGCACCGGCCCAGATATGGAAATTGTACATCGACGTAGAAAACATAAACACTTAGCGGCGTTTTTGGCAACTTCATATATGTGATCACTCCACAAGAGATGGTTTGTGGTGCACATACTTAGAACTGAAAGCTGCTCAGTCTCCTCGATGCAAGTACCACCCATGGATAGTGGCATTGGGGGAGAATTACGCTTTTGTGACAGTAGACAGCATTGAGTTTTCGAAGCATTAAATTCTACAAGATTTTTGATTCATTGGACAATGCTATCAAGATCAGAATATATTAAGCTTATCATACGCTGCCGTTGATAGTCCACATCCGAAGGACAAGGATGAGAATGTAAAAACGAATATGAAAAGCTGAGGGTACTGTCATTAGAAAACAATTAGAGGGTAAGAAATTTCAGACAAAAGATCATTTATAAAAATAAGGAAGGGTATCGGAGATAAAATGGAGCCCTGGGGCGCACCAGCGTTTATTTTGTGGATTTGAACCCGTCCAATACTACTTGAATTGAACGGTCCGAAAGGTAATTTCTAACCCGACGAAGAAGAGATTCATCAATACCACTCGGAAAGATACCTGTAGAATAGGACAAATGGAAAAGCTTACGCAGTGGTTTTGCCAGCGTTGAAGAATTCCTCTTCAGAACAATAGCGGCGATACTATCCAGGCCAGCGGATTTGTAAATGTCAAGATTTTTAAGGACTCTAGTAACTAAACGAGTGGATTCGTCACATAGAATCGTTTACGCTCTCAAGAACAGGATTACTCATGACACTTTCCGGTAGCGTCGAATTAACAGCCCAAATTGGCTTTATCAATCGAGCTAACATAAGAAGTGTCATTGGAAACGAGTGTCATTGGAAACGAGCGTCGGAACCGATGAAGACGTAGTGTCATGCACATTTTTTACAAATGACCAGAAATTTGTACTATTATTGGGACATTGCAGTATTGTTTGCCCTAATTTCTGGTCATGCCAAAATTTAATGCGTCGTATATGTCCGTTACAGGTCTTTCTAGCTTGTTTGAACTTATTCCGGTTGGGTTTGCTTTGTAATTCCGGAAACTTACATTTCTGACATCTGATCGATGAATCAGAATCTTATGGATAGATGTTATATTTACTATTAGTGGCAACCAATTTTCTTCCTGCCAATAGATCGAAATTCCTAAGCTCACATAAATCAATATTATATCACGATGACATGGATTTCAAAATGGTAGCACACCTATCGATAATACTTTTGTCCAGACCTGTAATCTCTGAACAAATATCACTACATATTTTCGAAATATTTTCTAGCTGTGTTACCATCGTAACACGTTAAACAACAACCTGTTTTTGGCTCGTCTACAATCAATTCTACTTTGATTCGACATTCAGATTGAATATGTTTCTTCTCTACTAAAAACATTTCTTTCTCCTCTGTAGCCCTTACCTGCCCAGCTCTAACCTGTATACAACATGAGTGAAGTATTTAAAAAATCCAATCCATGCATGAAGAGGAGATAATTCAAATTTGAATTTCTCGGTATAGACCGGTCTTTCTAAACATATTTTTATGTCGTCCATTTCGGAAAGTTTGGCACCATAGATATAATTAATGGAAGAGCTTGTATCACTGAACATATGGAAGAATTTGTATCACTGAGAGGGAACGCTGAACAAACCTTTCCATCGATCATTGTCAAATGGAAAGAATGGCCAAAAGACACGTTTGGGCGTTGATATTGATCGTGGTTGAACTTAGAAATGCTATTTTGTTCTTAAAATATCTCTCTTCTTTAGAAAACAATACATTTTTGTTTGATTCATTTAAAAAATAAAAATACAATTATCCAATTAATTTTCATTTCAGTATACAAATTTCAAAATTTTGATTTATTCAATCAGTCAATAAAACTGCTACTGTAACCTAAGGCATGATTTATGTATAAACAGAGAATTTTGAATACCCATTCAAAACCTGCTTTGTAATCTCAAGATTCTCAAGTGTAAGAAAGCTCTTTGAAAAAGAAAGTCTGCGGATTTCTTGTGGTTTATAATTTAGCGTGCCAAATCGTATCTTCACCTCCTAGTGGTGCCGCTGGATAGCCGAAAGGTGAACTAACGACGAACGTTGGATCCATCGGATCCAGAGCTGTGACATCTGAGTTACCTTCTCAGGAAGTAGGAGCAAAAGACCAGATATCGCTCTGAAAAACCAGCTCCAACGATCTCAGTCATGCGCAGGCCTCACAAGCCGGCCATGAAAGGAAAATTTAAAGTGTGATGAAAACACAAGTAGTAGCCTCGGATGAACGGGCCAGGCAGTAGGAAGATTGAAGGCTGTGATTTCTACTATGGGAAGTGTCTACTCGATGGGAGGAAGCGCTTATTTGGATGTGGTTTTGCTGCAAGAGGGAAACTAAGACAAAGAGTTTTAAGCTTTCGGGAAGTAAGCGAAAGAGTGACGACAATCCGCATTAAGGCCAAATTCCACCACCTGAGCCTTATCAACGCGCATGCCCCGACGGAAGATGTAGTGTATAGAGAATGTGTTTATTGTATACAGTACCTATATTTATATTTGCTTCTTACATAAATACTTCTATTTAAAGACATACTACTATATCTTTGTATATACTACTACTATATTAATATTATATAATGTAATGAGAGTGTCTAACACTCAGTAAGACTCACTTGCTAATAGTCGCTCTAACTTGTAACATCACTTATTTAATCATACATTTTTGTATATGCTTGTACAGTATGGTCACCTTACTACGCCGTACACGTCACAAGACTCGAAGCCATTCAGAAAAGATTTTTGCGTTTTTGCCTACGATCCCTTCCGTGGTTTCATGATATTCATACATTACCGCCTTATTCACAAAGACTTTCTCTCATAAATCTTCCTTCTTTGACAAATCATAGGAAGTACTTGCAGTTTTGTTTTATTGTTGGAATAATAAACGGACAAATTTCATCACCATCAGTTCTTGGTAGTTTAAACTTTAGTTTTAGTCGTTCAAGTATAAGACTCCAGAAACCATTGAATACTAATTTTAGCAGATCAAACTATGGTGTACATAGCCCCTTAAATCAATTAATTGACATTTATAATAAATTTTACTCTTGTATTAATTCGCCAAATGATAATATAAAAAGTATAAATTGCAAATTATTATTTTTCAACAGTCTAGTTTAAGTTTTTAGATTTTAAGTATATATTAAGAATTGTTAACGTTAGTATTTAACGAATTATAAATAAACAATGAATACATTATTCCATAATAAATTTAAGTTGAATTAAGCGGGTTGCATTTCATTTACAAAAAACACAATAAATTGGCGACGAGGACTTTTTATTTTAAAGTGTTTAAGCTTTGCCACTCGAATTTAATGATACAAAAAAAATAAAAAATGACCGAAAAACTATTAGTCGAACAGTTTTCAGAATTGTTAAGAAGACAACAGTCTTGGATGGAAACGGTTATTAAAGATCAAAAAGAGATTGTTAATAAAGTCTTAATTAAATCATCGAGTGCAGAAGGTAGTGCAAGTGCGATAAGTGCAGTTCCAGCGTTTGCTAAGTTCGATAAAACGAAGCAGACTTGGAAGTCTTATCTGAATCAATTAAACCAGCATTTCAGTGCGTACAGTGTGACCGAAGACAACCAAAAAAAACATTTTTTCTTTGATGGGCAGGCTCAGATTTGTATAATCTCACACAAAACTTGTTTTCGGGAAAAAAGATAGAAGAAGAGACATATGAGACAATCGTAGACAAATTGACAGAACATTTTGCAGAAAGAACCCATGTGCTTGCCGCTCGTTTTAGTTTTTTTCAAATGCGCATGAAAGAAGGGCAAAAGTATGCGGAATGGTTAGCGGATTTGCGTGGTGCCGCTAGAGACTGTAATTTTGTATGTGAAAAGACAACGTGTAAAGAACGTTCGTTGGCAATTTATTACGGGATATTATAGTTCTCCATACACCACATGATGTAGTTCGATCCGCTGCTTTACAAAAACCTAACCCAACTTTGGCAGACGTATATGCTATAGCTGAAACGTATGACCCAAAAATCGGTGCTCGCTATTAAAGGAGATTCTTCGTGTCAAGTTCATCAAGTAAATTTTTCGAAAAACTGTAGATCGCGCTCGCGTTCCAAATCGTGTTCTTCTCGAAAACCAAATAATAATTTTCAATCTGCTCAAAGAAATCAAGACGTTTCGCGCTCATGCCCTGGGTGTAATTTCCCTCATCTTCGCGCTGAATGCCCCGTTCGCAATGCTACTTGTCGTGTATGTGGGCAGATAGGTCACATTTCCTCCGTGTGTCGTGACAAAACAAATAATAATGTCGGGAAAATACAAAATAAAAACCAGAATCGACAACCAGCTAAAGGTAATCGACAAGAAAACATTTATACCATTGAAGCTGTTCAAGGGACCTCAGACAATGTCATTTGCTATCAAATGAAGCAGGAAGGGAAGGTATTATTTGTGTCTTTTGTTATAAACGGTATCTCTTTACAGTTCCAGCTTGATACCGGAGCAACGTGTTCCATGATTGGTCTCAAAGGATATAGGCAGCTAGGAGAGCCTGAATTAAAACCTACAAACCAAATTTTAAAAGCGTATGAAAACCAACTTGTCCCTATTAAAGGAGCTACCTGTGTGAGCGTTAGCTGGAAAAATTATGTCCACAAGTTGCCGTTGATAGTAACAGATATGGAGGAAGGTTCAAGTATCATGGGAATGGATTGGTTTCAAACACTAAAATTTTCGATAAGCTGTTGCAATATGATTGAGGAACCATCTACGTTGCTGGCTGCTGCTCCAAATGCTAACTTGGATAAAATGGTAAGAGATGTGTGTTCACGATTTCCTGACGTTTTTTCCCCAGAGCTAGGTTGCTGTAAGGATTTTAAAGCTAAATTGTTTCTGAAGTCAGGAGCCCGTCCAAAGTTTTGCAAACCATGTCCCCTTCCTTTTGCCTTAATGGAGCTCGTAAGGGCTGAGCTTGATCGCCTTGTTAAAGCGGGCGTGTTGAAGCTTGTAGATTTCAGTGAATGGGCAGCACCCATTGTTGTAGTGCAAAAACAATCAGGCAGCCTCCGAATTTGCGGAGATTTCAAGATAGGTGTGAATCCTCAGCTGGATGTAGCTAGACATCCAATGCCGCGTTTTGAAGAAATATGCCATAAGTTGAAAGGGGGCCAGCATTTCACTATAATTGACCTTTCTGAAGCGTACTTTCAGCTTGCCGTTCACGATGATTCAAAGCCTATACTGGTTGTAAATACGCCTTTTGGACTGCTACGTTTTGAGAGGTTACCACCAGGAATTGCTAGTACACCAGGAATTTTCCAAAGCCTAATCGAACAAGTAATAGGAGGAATGGATCATTGTGCAGCATTTGTTGATGACTTGATTGTCACTGGTCGCAATCCAACTGAGCATTGCCAAAATTTGGAGGAGCTTTTACGCCGTTTTTCTGCCAATGGATTACGCTGCAACATTACGAAATGTAAGTTTGCCCAATCTAGTGTTAGGTACTTAGGACACCAAATAGATTCTGGAGGCGTAAGTCCATTGGAAGATAGAGTGGAAGCCATAAATAAGATGAAACAACCAAAATACAAAATACAAAATACAGCCAGGTGGAAAAAGAAGCGCTATCAATTATCTTTGGTGTTCAAAAATTTCACCAATATGTTTATGGCAGGCGCTTTGAACTAATAACTGACCATAAGCCACTTTTAAGTCTTTTTCATGCACAGAAACAGCTTCCAGTGATGACTGCTCATAGGCTTCAGAGATGGGCCATCATACTAATGGGGTACGAATATTCAATATTGTTGTAGTATGTATATGTTTATGCATATGCATATCCTCACATACTTATGCATATACTTATATGCTCCCATAGTTAAATATATGTAAATAATATTATATAATCCTCTATATTGCATTATCTTATATAACATCAATGAAGTCAGTTGTTAATAAACTCGCAAATATTAAAGACGTGTTTTACTGAAATCACTGAACATAACATGGTGTCAGATGTTGTGGCAAAAATAGTATGAGTACGTCAGAAAGTGAAACGGAGGAAAAAAAACGAATTTAAAACAGAACCGATTAATCAATTAAAAGTCTCTAATATGAATACAGTGATGAGTATATGCTATGAACACGAATGATAATCAGGTGATGAATTGGAAGACATTTAGGGACCAGTGGGAAAATTTTGAAATTGCTGCTGATCTAGTCGAAAAAAAAAGATGAGCAGCGGGTGGCGATATTAAAAGCGTGCATGGGAGACGAGTGCTTCAGAATTCTTTCACAGTTGAAGATTTCGGAAAATGAGAAGAAAACGGTGAAGGGAATTCTGGATTCTCTTGAAGCGTATTTTAAACCAAAGGTAAATACGAGGTATGAAAGGTTTTTATTTTATACAGCAAAACAAGGTAATGACGAGAGTATAGAAGCATACGTATGTCGACTGCGAGAACTAATTAAAACTTGTTCATATCCCGCTAATGAAGAAGATGACTTTGTGTGTGATCGGTTGATTCCTGGAATTAGCAGCAATGACATGAGGCGAAAGCTTTTGATGACAGAAGATTTGACATTACAAAAAGCGATTGAAATGTGCAAACTGATTGAACAGACTTCTCTAAGAATGAAAAATTTGTCGATTGGAGTTGGCAACAAAGAAACTGAAGAAGAAATACAGGAGAGCAATAAAATTATGTACACAAAAAACCAACACCCTCAAACTAGTCAACGATCTAAATTTGGATATACTGCACCATGTGATTATTGCGGTTTCTCTCATGAGCAAGGAAAATGTTTGGCATATGGGAAAATATGCAGAAAGTGTAATCGAAGAAACCACTTCAGCTCAGTATGTAAGGCAACTGTTAATAACGAGAATATAAAAAAAAGATTTGCAGGCAGTAATCGGCGTAGAAGGGGAAATGTTAAAGCAGTTATAAATGACAGTTCATCGGATGACGAAATATTAATTGTCCAAACAGTAGAAAAGGGAAATACAGCTAAGAAGAGCATTGTTAGAAAAAAATATAGAGTTTGTGAAAGAGCAGGGTAAATGCCAAGAAAATGAAAGTGTGAAATGTGTAATTGACACTGGTGCATCATGCAATATTATGAGTATTGATTTATTCACGCGATTAAAAGGTAATAAGAAGACTTTTCGTATGAGCGAAGCAAAATTAAGAAGCTTTAGTGGTCATATTCTGAATCCAATCGGGGTAGGTAACCTTAAATGTGTGGTAAATGGAGTTCACCATAACTTGTGGTTTCAAATTTTAAACACAAATTGTGATGTAATTATAGGAGCCTCCGATTCAATAGACATGAATATTATTCAAGTCAATGCTCTGATGGAATATGATAACGATTCTGCAAAAGCTATTTTAAACCAGTATGCGTATGTTTTTGAAGGTGAAGGTTGTATTGATGTGTCCATAAAATTAGAAATCGATGAAAAAGTGGTTCCTAAGCAAGATGTCCCAAGACGCATACCAGTTCCTTTATGGAATCAGCTTAGACAAAAACTGGATGATTTGGAACAACGAGGTATCATTAGTAAAGTAGACCATCACACACCTTGGATAAGCAATTTAGTTCTCATCAGACGCAATGAGAAACTTCGTATCTGTTTAGATCCTACATTTCTGAACAAATCGCTTAAACGCTTTAATTAGCAGATACCAACAATTGATGAAACACTGCCTAATTTAAGTAAGGCGAAAGTCTTTAGTACTTTTGATGCAAAAAATGGTTTTTGGCAGGTTCCATTAGACGAATCGAGCAATGACTTGACAACATTCTGGACGCCATTTGGAAGGATGCCCTGGAATTGCATGCCATTTGGAATAGCACCTGCTCCTGAGTATTGGCAAATGGTTGTCCATGAGATTTTGAGTGGATTAATTGGGAATGGAATAGAAGTCATTGCAGACGATTTCCTTATATTTGGTATAGGTGATTCTATTGACGAAGCCATTAGAGATCACAACAAAAATCTGAAACTGTTTCTTAGCCAATTAAGAAAACATAATCTGAAGTTAAATGGTAAAAAAAAAACAAAGCTTTTGTTAAAACAGGTACCCTATTTTTGACATCTTCTTACTCAAGAAGGCTTAAAAATTGACAAATCAAAAGTGGATGCAATTGTTAAGATGCCAGCACCAAAAAACAAAGCAGAAACACAAACTTTCAAGATTTTTGGCTAATCTTTCGTTCGTTACAGAGCCATTACGAGACATATGCCGAGAAAACCAAGAATGGCAGTGGAGCGATAAGCAACACAATGCTTTTCGTCAGTTGAAAGAGATGATAGTTTCGGCTCCCGTTTTGAAGTATTATGATGTTAATGAGGATGTAACACTGCAGTGTGATGCCAGCCAGTATGGACTTGGAGCTGTTTTGATGCAGGATGGGCACCCTGTTGCTTATGCATCGCGAACGACGACGAAAACTGAACAACAGTATGCCCAAATTGAAAAGGAGTGTCTGGCTGTGCTGTTTGGTTTTAAGCGATTTGACCAGTATCTTTGCGGTAGACGGAATATAATAGTTGAAAGTGACCACTTGCCATTGAAAGCCATTTTTCAGAAACCGATTCTAAAAACACCAAGACGTTTGCAAAGAATGAGATTAAGTCTGCAAAGATATAATTTCGATTTAGTGTACAAGAAAGGAAAGCATATGTATATGGCGGATGCCTTATCTCGAGCGCCACTAAAATCTTCAGTTTCAGAAGGTTCAGAGAAAGAAGAAGTTTTCCAAATCGCTGAGATTGAGGAATTAATGATTGAAATGGCAGAAATAAATGTGATACAAGAAATAAAAGACGTCCACATTTCGGAACAACGGATTGAGCAAATTAAAAGTGAAACAAAAAAAGACATAACGCTTCAAAAATTAACAAATATAGTTCTCCATGGGTGGCCGACAGAAGCTAGTAAATTGGAACCGGAATTGAAACATTACTGGACATTCAGAGAGGAAATAACAGCTCAAGATGATCTACTATTGAAAGGAGATAGAATAATTATTCCTTTAAGTCTTCGGCCATTAATTTTTAAACGTATACACTTTAACCACCAAGGAATAGAGGCATGTATGAAGAAAGCTCGGGATGCTGTTTATTGGCCAAATATTAATAATAATGTGAAAGACATGTGTTCTACCTGTGAAATTTGCATGGTTAACCAGTCCAACCAACGAAGTCCGTCTTTACAATGTCCAGTTTTGCCCGACCTACCCTTTCAAAGAGTTGGCCTTGATATTTTTGAAAGCACAATAGGTAATGCTAAACAAAATTTTTTGATAACCGTTGACTTCTTTTCAGATTTCTTTGAAGTTGATGAGTTGTCCTCAATGACGACACAGTCGGTTATTGCAATCTGCAAGAAAAATTTTAGCAGGCATGGCATACCACAGATCGTTACTACAGATGGTGGGACACCGTTTCTAAGTGAACAGTTTCAAAGTTTCTCAAAGCAATGGGAATTTAAACATACGAGAAGTTCTCCACATCACCAGCAAGGAAATGGCAAAGCCGAGTCTGCAGTAAAAATAGCTAAGAACCTGATGAAGAAAGCCAAACAATCTGGAAACTGTTTTTGGAAAATGCTTCTAGATCATCGAAACACCATCAATCACATTGGATCTAGTCCCGTACAACGGCTAATGTCTAGAAGAACGAGATGCTCCATTCCAATTATATCGGGTGATTTTTTTGAGGTTAGGATTTTCATGCATTAGTATTTGACAGATCACGCGGGATTTCAAACATGGTGTCAAAGAGAAAGATGCTCAGTATGCTTTGACATTTCATCATGAATAGACTTACTAACGAGCAACGCTTGCAAATCATTGAATTTTATTACCGAAATGTTCGGTTCGAAATGTGAAAATCCGCTTTTTTATCGACAAATTTTGTTCAGCGATGAGGCTCATTTCTGGTTGAATGGCTACGTAAATAAGCAAAATTGCCGCATTTGGAGTGAAGAGCAACCAGAAGCCGTTCAAGAACTGCCCATGCATCCCGAAAAATGCACTGTTTGGTGTGGTTTGTACGCTGGTGGAATCATTGGACCGTATTTTTTCAAAGATGCTGTTGGACGCAACGTTACGGTGAATGGCGATCGCTATCGTTCAATGCTAACAAACTTTTTGTTGCCAAAAATGGAAGAACTGAACTTGGTTGACATGTGGTTTCAACAAGATGGCGCTACATGCCACACAGCTCGCGATTCTATGGCCATTTTGAGGGAAAACTTCGGAGAACAATTCATCTCAAGGAATGGACCGGTAAGTTGGCCACCAAGATCATGCGATTTGACGCCTTTAGACTATTTTTGTGGGGCTTCGTCAAGTCTAAAGTCTACACAAATAAGCCAGCAACTATTCCAGCTTTGGAAGACAACATTTCCGAAGAAATTCGGGCTATTCCGGACGAAATGCTCGAAAAAGTTACCCAAAATTGGACTTTCCGAATGGACCACCTAAGACGCAGCCGCGGTCAACATTTAAATGAAATTATCTTCAAAAAGTAAATGTCATGGACCAATCTAACGTTTCAAATAAAGAATCGATGAGATTTTGCAAATTTTATGCGTTTTTTTTTTAAAAAGTTCTCAAGCTCTTAAAAAATCACCCATTACAAACAAAATTACGACCTGAAATCCAAAATGATGTTAAGGAACAAATTGTTCAGAGACGAAAAATAGCTAAGAAGTACTATGACCGAAAGTGTGCTGTTTTACCCAAGTTAGAGATGGGGCAGGATGTTATGGTACAACTAAAGAAGTCTCGCGATAACGTGTGGTCCAAAGGAGTAGTAGTCAATCCAATCACAGAGAGGGCAGCTATAGTTCGAGTAGGTGATACAGAATATTTACGTAATCGCCAGCATATTCAAAACATCCCAGCTGTAGTTTCGCCGCCATCGATTGAGTCAACACCATCCCAGCCTAGTGAACATCAGCATCATAGCTCACCAGAGATCTCGCCACATGAACCTCAAGGGCTCCCTATAGCACAAAGAAAAGCAAGAAGAACCACGAAGGTACCAGAAAGATATGCGACGTAAGATAAAATATATATAAAAAAAAGAAAAAAAAAACTTAATTTTTGAATTTATTGAATTTATAATGTATCTATTTTTGTTTAAAACTTGAATTCAAAATTGCATATTATTGTATTTATAAAAAAAAAAATAACTAATAACGTAAAATATTAAAATATAAAAGGGGAGATGTTGTAGTATGTATATGTTTATGCATATGCATATCCTCACATACTTATGCATATACTTATATGCTCCCATAGTTAAATATATGTAAATAATATTATATAATCTTCTATATTGCATTATCTTATATAACATCAATGAAGTCAGTTGTTAATAAACTCGCAAATATTAAAGACGTGTTTTACTGAAATCACTGAACATAACACAGGTATAAGCCAACGCTTGCACATGGTAATGCTGATGCGCTCTCACGTTTACCTGGTGGCTCTGATCAGATGTTTGATAATTCAGAGGCATGTCTGGAAGCAACGCTGGAGCTGGATGAAGATATTTCAAATTTTCCGTTAAATGCTAATCTTATTGCAAAAATGACACTAAAGGATCCAGTTCTTAAAAAGATTCTAGGATTTGTTGAAACAGGTTGGCCAGAAACCTCAAAAAACTTGGAACCTGCTCTGAAACCATACTTTGCTCGGAGGTTTGCTCTTACGTTTCACAATGGAGTTCTTGTTTATCAAACAAATCATATCAGAGTTGTTATACCTTCTTGTTTGCAGGACCGAGTTTTCAAACTATTACATGCCGGACATTGGGGAGTTGTGAGGACCAAGCAACTTTCACGCCTTCATTGCTGGTGGCCAGCCCATTGAGAGGAGCATAAGCCGATGTGAGCCTTGTCAACAAAACAGTAGTAGTCCGAAACAGGAATTCGCCAGCTGGCCAACACCTCAAAATGCTTGGAGTAGAGTACATGTGGACTTTGCTGGTCCATTTTTGAATCGTATGTACTTTATTTTTGTAGATGCCCTGAGTAACTTTCCGTATGTTGTCGAAATGGGGTCAACGACATCTGAGGCAACAATAAAAGCTCTTCAAAATTTATTCGCTATCGAAGGTTTGCCAGAGACACTAGATTCTGATAACGGAAGCCAATTTTCTTCCTCCGTGTTTGCAGAGTTTTGCCATGAATTGGGTATCGTTCACATTAAAACTGCGCCATTTCATCCATCTTCAAATGGTGAAGCCGAGAGAATGGTGCGGACGTTTAAAACTGCTATACGAAAACAAATTTCTGAAGGTGTCGATGAAAGAGATGCTTTATTAACTTTTTTGACTTACAGATCGACGCCAAATGTCACTGGCAAGTCGCCATCTGAGCTTTTACATGGTCGACCAATGCGTTCCTTGCTATCTCAACTGAAGCCGATGTCAAAGCCTGATATCAAAACAGTTTCTGCAAAGTTCCGCCCAGAGCAACAAGTATTTATCCGTAATTACGCCCAAGGCCCGAAGTGGATCACAGGTGTTGTTCAAAATAAGATCGGGAGGAAGATGTATCAGGTGAAAACTTCAAAAGGCACTGTATGTCGACATCAGAACCAAATGCGTGGTGTGTTATCTTCAACAGAATTCGATGCCGTCCAACGTCTAATTGACAACACTAGAACGACAAGTCCGCAGTTGGAAGTTAATAACCGACCTTCTACATCAGTGCCTCCTCAAAGTATTTTAAAGCCAATTGAGTTGAGGAGATCTACCAGACCATCAAAACCTACCGTCAGATTCCAGTCCACGGAAACACTTAGAAACAGAAGACGTTGAAGCTAAGAAGGGAGGAGTGTAGTGTATAGAGAATGTGTTTATTGTATACAGTACCTATATTTATATTTGCTTCTTACATAAATACTTCTATTTAAAGACATACTACTATATATTTGTATATACTACTACTATATTAATATTATATAATGTAATGAGAGTGTCTAACACTCAGTAAGACTCACTTGCTAATAGTCGCTCTAACTTGTAACATCACTTATTTAATCATACATTATTCCATAATAAATTTAAGTTGAATTAAACGGGTTGCATTTCATTTACAACAAACACAATAGAAGAGAAGGAGGACAATACCAAAGAGGAATTCTACGAGCTCCTCGCCAAAACATATGAGCAATGTCCCAAAAACGACGTTAAAATCGTCCTGGGAGATTTTACCGCCAAAATTGGTAAAGAAGGCAACTTTGGTAGGTCAATCGGAAGACATAGCCTACACGACATCACATCTGGAAACGGATTCAGGCTTCCTAGCCGAGAAAAACATGGTGCTGAGTAGCACCAGATTCCCTCGCCCAGATATCCACAAAGGTACTTGGCGGTCCCCCGATGATCGAACATGCAACCAAATCGATCATGTTGCTATTGACGGAAGACACTCCTCTAGCATATTGGCGTTCGTACGTACAGATCAGCCAACATAGATTCCTACCACTACCTAGTTGGTGCTAAACTGTGAGTACGAATATCCATGGAAGCTCTTAGGCGAACAACAACCACAAGGAGCAGATTCAACGTTAAGATACTGCAGCAGTAGGATACCGTCAACGCCCTTGCCGACCGAGTATCCCCAGAGCTTGCGAGAAACCCTACAACGGACGAAATGTGTCCAGAGACCCACTGGCAGCTTTGCCAACAATCCATCAGGAATGCTGCAGAAGAGGTGCTAGGTTTCTCACAGCCGCCACCAAGGAACTCCTGGTTTGACTCCGAATTTGCTCAGACAAACAAAGCCAAAACGGAGGCATACAGATTGTGGCCGCAAAGGAGGACACGATCTTCCCGCCAGCTCTACGTCGACAAGAGAAAGGATGAGAACGGCTTGAAGAAAGAAAAAAGCCCATGAGCAGCGTGAAGTCCAGGAGATCCAGGGATGTTTTAACAGGAAACAGGTGCGGAGCTTTTATAGAAGAGTCAAAAAGAAAACAACGGGATTCAATAGCCGCCCTGGAGTCTGCAAAGATAAGGAGGGGAATACCGTAATCGAGACGCAGTCAATGCTAAAAACCTGGAGAGATAATTGCAACCAGCTGCTTAATGGTGATGAAGTCAACGATCCCGCCAGCGAGCAGCCACGTCAAATCCATTTGGTTGACGATCTAGAGTTCCACCCACCCGACCAGAGTGAGATCAAACTAGCCATCACCAGGCTGAAGTCGAACAAAGCGGCCGGTGATGACGGTCTGCACGCGGAGCTTTTCAAGTACGCTGGAGCAGATCTGGTAAGGGGCATGCACCAAGCTAGTTACTAAAATTTGGTCGGAAGAAAGCATGCCCGACGAGTGGAACTTAAGCACCATCTGCATAAAAAAGGTGACCGCCTTCTCTTCGCCAACTACAGAGGCATTAGCCTTTTAAACATCGCATACAAGATCCTGTCAAGCGTATTATGTGAACGCCTAAAGCCTTTTTTGTAGATTTATATTTGACAATGCAGGCTATTTTGGTCAATTGATTTTCAATGCAAATAAAAAAACTTTATTCCATCTTTTACCCAACGTTTCGTCGCTACTCACGACTTCTTCAGGGGTTTTATTTAGATATGTTGTTTTTTTGTTGTTGTATTTTACATTGTTTTTGTTGGTTTTGTTTTTTTAAATTTAATTTTTATTTCGTTTGAAGAAAAAATTAAAGAAAAATATTTAAACTATTTAATAAATTAACAATTAAAAACAAGAGACTAATAAATTAAAAAGACAAACATAAATTATCACAGTGTAGTTCAGGTACTTATTTCTAATGCGTAGCTTACAACATTGTAAGCTACGCATTAGCAATAAGTACCTGAACTACACTGTGATAATTTATGTTTGTCTTTTTAATTTATTAGTCTCTTGTTTTTAATTGTTAATTTATTAAATAGTTTAAATATTTTTCTTTAATTTTTTCTTCAAACGAAATAAAAATTAAATTTAAAAAAACAAAACCAACAAAAACAATGTAAAATACAACAACAAAAAAACAACATATCTAAATAAAACCCCTGAAGAAGTCGTGAGTAGCGACGAAACGTTGGGTAAAAGATGGAATAAAGTTTTTTTATTTGCATTGAAAATCAATTGACCAAAATAGCCTGCATTGTCAAATATAAATCTACAAATATTCATTAAAAAATTGGTCACATAAAACATACATATAAAGCCTTTTACTGACGAACTAATTGGCCCTTACCAGTGTGGCTTCAGGCCTGGAAAATCTACCATCGACCAAATTTTCACTCTACGCCAAATCCTGGAAAAGACCCAAGAACATAACATCGAAACACACCATCTTTTTTTCGATTATGACAGTGTAAACAGGAACGAACTATACCGTGCCATGTTGAGTTTTGGTATCCCTACAAAACTGATACGACTTATCAGGATGTCACTGAAAAATGCTCGTTGCTGCGTTAAAATTGGAAGAGACTCGACCGAAACCTTCGAAACTACCAGAGGACTTCGACAAGGCGATGCGCTGTCATGTAGCTGCTTCCATATTGTTCTTGAAAGAGTGGTGCGCAACACCAACGCCAATACAAGTGGCACCATCTTTCAAAAATCCACACAATATCTTGGATATGCAAATGACATCGACATTATGGGAAGAACCAAACGAGCAGTGACGGGTGCCTTCTCTAATATCGAGTCTGAGGCGAAGAAAATGGGTCTTGACATTAACGAGGACAAAACGAAGTATTTACTGTCGTCAAATAGAGTCGATTCACACCGTAGACTTGGTCAAAACGTGACAATTGACAGGTATAACTTTGAGGTGGTTAATGAATTTGTCTATCTGGGCACTACTGTTAATTCTGCATGACATCAGCGCGGAGATCAAACGTAGAATTACCCTTGCTAATCGCTGTTTCTTTGGCTTAAGCAAGCAGTTGAGGAATAAGGCCTTATCGCGAAGTACCAAAGAGACACTGTACAAAACCTTAATCATCCCAGTCTTGCTGTATGGTGCAGAAGCATGGACCCTCTCCCAGACGCATGAAGGATCTCTGGGTATCTTCGAGAGGAATGTTCTGCGTACGATCTATGGTCCGGTTTTTGTCGACAGGCAAAGTAACGTCTGGCAGAGAAGATATAATCATGAGCTATAAGAGCTGTACAGCGATTTGATTTAAGATGGCTAGGGCATGTCGAGCAAATGAACATCGAAGCTCCAGCCCGTAAGGTATTCAACGCCAAGCCTGAGGGAACAAGAAGCAGAGGCAGGACTCATCTCCGGTGGAGTGATCAAGTTGAGGCCGACGCACGTCAACTTGGTATTCGAAATTGGAGGCAGCAAGCTAGAGATCGAGTAAGCTGGCGAAAGTTATTACTTGAGGCCCAGGAGCACAATGCCCTGTAGCGCCAACTAAAGTTAAGTAAAAGTAAAGTTATAATTTAGATTAAGCATTTCGTTTCTTGCCTTACAGATACCAGTTTATTGTTAAAATAATAACTGTGGTACAATATGTGGCTTTAATCTTTGTAACTTGGTCTTGTTGAAGATGTTTCAGCTCTATTCCAAAATTGAAGAAAAAATAAGATTGAGATTCACGCAGTGGCGATTAGCAAACTCCTTACATTCTTTAAAAGGTGATAACTGACTTCCAGAGCGTATTGCATAATTTGTCGTTGAAGTCTTGTCTGTTCATGGCTCTTATAATATAATCAGCATTAGATTTTAAATTCTTTAAAAATATTTGTGGTATACCAGATTCAACGTGATTAGCATAATTGGATGTTTTGTTTGGCCGCAAAACATTTTTCTTTAACATGTGGTCGAAGATCAAGGTTGTATGCTACTAGGAAACCTAAGTGTTTATTCTCGCTGACAATTTCTAACGATTCACACTCGAAGAACCATCATTCTTGGGAAGTTTTTTTCCCTACGATCTTTCAAAAATCATAATTTTTGAATTTGTGACATTAATTGAGAGCTCTCATAAGTCGGAAAACCACTTGAGCTTATTTATTTGAAACTGCAGAGATGTAGGATACTTGTAAGTGCAAATTTATGATCCACCGTGGATAGTCCCTCTCGAAAACCAGCTTGAAATATGCTAAAGAGTTTGTTCTAATCAACCCATGGTAACCTATGGTATAAAAGATGGGTGAATATTTTTCTAAGACAAGGTAGGATCGATATACCCCTGTAATTGCTTAGAAGTTGCAAATCCCCTTTTTTAAAAATAGCGCAAACCCATGATTTTAAAAACGATTTTGGGATTGTTTTCTCTTCCGATAAAAAAAGTTTGTATCACTTCCAAGAAATTAATTGTAGAATTAAACAGGAATGCCATAAATCCCTGCTGATTTATCAATTTTCACTGATTTAAGCGTTACTTGTAACTAGCCCATCAAGTTCTGGGACTTAAACCAGAGGTTATACATACTGGAATGATAGATGAGTTGTAACAGAAGCTCTTCAAAGTAGTGTGCAATTTTGTCAACTTCAATAACTGAAGATAATAAAGTTTTACAATCACCAAGCAGTCTCACCTTTGACCAGAAAGATTGTGATTTCTTACAACATGAAAGAATGTCAGCAACATCACTTACACACTTCGTGTCACATGGATAGGATCGAGGTT
This sequence comes from Eupeodes latifasciatus, assembly GCA_920104205.1. NCBI lineage: Eukaryota > Metazoa > Arthropoda > Insecta > Diptera > Syrphidae > Eupeodes > Eupeodes latifasciatus. The sequence continues at coordinate 242,297,050 of OV049924.1, forward strand.
TCTTTATAATCGATGCTTCTCTAATGCACTGTGTAATAACTTCAACAGTTTGGTCACAATTTTGATTTTCTTGAACCAAAACCAAAATCTTCAATTAAATCTACAAGTTGCTTCCCACACGTATTAACCGTCTTACCCATAGAGTTCCTTTTCTTTCAAAAACATTAGAAATGTTTTCCGCCAATAAAGCTGGGTTTGAAACTTAACGATTCTTCAATTTAGATTACCTAATAACATAATATTTTGCAGTCATTAAAATCAATTATCCAACTATTACAATAAAGATAGTTTGGAATAATGCAATAGTGCCTATGGTTTAACTCTATAACAGTTTTCCTACTTATCGACTTAAATTGTATTAAGTTATTTAAATTACATTATAATGCCTAGCTCTATTTATTTATTTTATTTTTTTCTTATCAATAACATATTTTAAATACACTATTAATAAATGGTGAATAGGAGCACTAGCAGCAGAATACTATCGGCTCCAAATGCCTAGCTCTAGAAATAAATTTTACAGTGATTTCCATAGGATATTTTATAAATTGTGTATCACTACCCTCTTCAAGAAATGTTTCTTTTAAAATATTAATATCAAAAGTAAGAAAAAAATGTAAATGTTCAAATGGGAGACATGTGCATTCAAGAGGACACAAGCGTCCACAGGTTTTTCTCAAAACCCACCTCTGTCTATGAACTCCTATTCTCACCTCCACGCGGTAAACATCGTGTGAACATTTTAGTACCTCAACTGGAGATTAGGTTCTAACCCCAGTGGAAAGTTGTTGGGGGTAGCACACGAGAGAGGGTGGGAGAGGTGTTTTCACTATTACCCTTATCCAGGCGACTACAGTTCCAGTAAGGTTGAACTACATAGTGAACACCTTATAGGGCTTCTACGACATATTCGGAGCCCAGGCCTATAAGAAGCGGTTTATCCGGCTCCCCGTCCTTGGAGTTATACTAAGGATCTGGCCCTCCAGGTTGGGGGTTGTGCCGTCGGGGTGACTTTCTGACCACGTAAACAATACCTTAGTTGCGAAGCACCAACAAGCCTCGGATACGGACGGATTTACTGTTGACAACCCACGCAAACGAAATAAGGACAACGGATCTGTACGTGGAATGTTAGGTTTCTTAACGAACCACGTGCAGCCAAATAATTAGCGGAAGCCCTAAACGGATGCAAGGCAGATATTACCGCCATCCAAGAATCTCGATGGGATGGACTGGGCAAAACTAAAAGACTACGATGTATACTACGACAACTGCTACCGAGAATAAAGACAGCGTGTATTTGGGTGTGGATTTTTTGTTGGAGCTAGACTCAGGCAAAAAGTCTTGAGTTTCAACAGTGTGAGCTAGCGCATCACAACAATCCGCATCAAGGCTAAATTCACTGACATAAACCTAATATGCGCACATGCCCAAACAGAGGAGAAAGATGAAGACACCAAAAGCATATTCTTTGAGCTCTTGGAAAAGACATATGAGCAGTGCCCTGGCTATGACATTAAAATGGTCTTAGGAGATTTTAACACCAAGCTAGGAAGAGAAGACATCTTTGGTGGCACAATCGATACTGCCTGCACGACACCTCCTCCGACAACGGATTCAGGCTGATCGAATTTGCTGCGGGGCGAGACGTTCTGGAAGCAGTTCACACATCCTGATATCCCCAAGGGGACATGGAAATCTCCTGATCAATCGACTGTCAACCAGATTGACCACATTGCGATCGACGCACGACACTTCTCCAGCATACAGGATGTCCGAACATTCCGAGGGGCCAACATTGACTCGGACAACTACCTCGTTGTAGCCAAGGTACGGCTACGGATATCCCGATCCAAGCCAAAACAAGGAAGTACCCACGGCCAACACAGCGAAACCCCTGGTTTGACGACGAATGCCAGCAAGCTCACGCAACCAAGCAACAGGCATACAAAACGGCTCGCGGTGCACAGAAGGACCAGAGCTGCTTGCGAGCTCTACGAGCAGAAGAGGAGATAGGAACATCGGCTTCTTAGGTGAAAAAAAAGGGAGTATGAGAAGCACGCAATCGAGGAGATAGAAGGATGTCATAACAGGAATGAGATTCGTAAATTTTACCAGATACCTGTAAGGACGATCAGGGGAACATCGTAGGAGAACCGCAATCTGTGTTGAGAATATGGAAAGACCACTTCTCCAAATTCTATAACGGCGATGACAAACCGAATTCCGCAGATCAACAATTCCGCCTACCCTACCTAATAGCTAACAACCTTAAAAAGGCTGTTTAGAAAATAGGCAAAAAACAAAAAAAAATTGTATTGGGAAAGCTGTAGCACATACAGAGCTAGTTCTATTAATTATCTCGTTTTAATACTGCATCGTTTATGAACTAGCGTAAAAAACTCATCTACCAAACAAACTTTAGTGCCTATGAACCTACTTGGATAATATTTAGTGAGTAAGACACAGTGTTGCCGATTCAAAACAAAATTTATCATGATTTTTAATCATGAGATCCTCAAAAAAATCATGAGATTGCTTATTCTTCATTGGGCCCTTAATAATCAATATTAGCTTATAATTCACCATAAACATTTTAAAATAACATTTAGTGATATTTTAGAAAAAAAAATATATAAATTACATAATATTATATACATTACATACATATGTATGTACATTACTATTGGTTATAAACTTTACTAAAATTTGTGTCGATTAATGGTTTTGTGACTATGAAATCAAAACAACTTCAATCATTTTTAGTAAGGTCATTGGAATGAATAAGTCCAATTATTGCATCCTCTTCAAGTCTGTTCCTGATTTTCGTTTTGAGTAATGTTACTTTTGAAAATATTCTCTCAGTGTTGGCTGAAGAATGTGGCAGTGAGAATACCTCAAAAACAAATTTAGACAAGAGTGGATATGCCAAGCTATCATCCGCCAATTTGATACAATCTCTTGATAACAATCTTCAGACTTTAGATTTGGAAAATGTTTAATAAGAGGAAAAATTGACTGACAATTTTTGTTTACAACATTTGTTATTGACAAAGATTCCATATCTATGAAGACACTGTTGTTGAAGTTGAATCTGGAATATATATTTGCTTAGTACCTTCAACTAAGAAGGACGAACAACGGCACAACGAAAATTTTCCAAAAAAAGCGCTACTTTTACGCTACTTTATATAGGTAATCTATATTTTTAAAATTAAGTTTTCAACAAATTATTGGTTTTCTTATTCTTTTTTGAAGGAAGATTTGAAAAATCATGAGATTGTCAATAAATTCATGAGATCATGAGATGGGGGTGAAAAATCATGAGATTCGGCAACACTGGCTAAGACATAAGAATGAAAAAAATCTACCTACTTACTGAAAAAAGAAACTAACTATAAGAGAAAAAGGGGTGGAAAGTCATTTTTTCAACCAAGAAAAAATAATCTTCAAATCGAAAATACGAGTATCTCTGTACCCGAGTTTCCAAATGAACTACATTTTTTTCTTTATGATTTTGAGGTCACATTTTTAAAGGACACACACAAAACAAATAAGAAGAACATAGTAAGTAAATATTAAATATTATAACTGCAACTAATTGTATTCCTTTATTTTTGTTTTTGGGATACCTAAATAAATACAATTAAAATTGCTATGTAACATTAGTTAATAAAACCGCTTTAAATTTTATTTTCAAAAGAAAACTTTTCATACCTTATTTTCCTTTTTGAATATTTCATGATAAATTTGACCTGAGGCAACACTGCTTCTGCAATCAAAACCAGCAAATTTCAAACTCCTTCCGCAATAACGTGGTAGATACCTAAAAAGTGCAATACAAGTAGAATAATCCAGCCGGGCAGAAATACAACAACAATGTCCACACGAAGAAAAAAGATAACAAATCAAGGAGTGCAGTAGCCTAAATAACCTGAGAGAAAAAGAGATATGTATGTATGTAAAATTTTATGTGCTACAATTTTTATAAGAAGGAGAAATTCATTGAAAAGCCTTTCATTTCGTCAGTTCCTACATTTTGTGTCTGTCTATCTTTCTAACTTTGTAAGTTGTTGCTCTCAATCAGGGGCGAACGCAGGTAGGGGTTTTGGGGTTTAAACCCCCTCCCCCCTGAAATATCAGAATATGTGCAGTTATCAAATATCCATTATTGTTCAAAAGAAAAAAAAAATAGAAATGGTACAAAATTAAATTTCAACTCAAATTATCAAACTATCTATGTTAAACGAAAAATTTTAATAAATTTGCTACGGTGATAGAAATTGTGCACAAAACACAAACACGCTAAATCAGAACAATATATGTATTTCTGTATTTTTTTGGTAAAGAAAGAAAAATATTTTTCTTGTTTTCATTCATACTAACAATTAAAATGTTTAGTATTTTTATTTTCCAATACTGAGGTAGAAAATAAAGGGTTTTTAACTTTTTGTATGAAACTAAGTATTATTTTTAACACAGAGATGCTCTCTTTCGCTATGTTTCTTATGGCTAAAAATGAAAACTTAAAAACAGAAAATGACCTTATTATACTCGTTTTTGAAACGATCTCACAGCCACTTATGAAACATTAAAAAAAAAATAATGGGTTGGGTTCGAAATCCTGTATGGATCATAATACTGGGGTGCCAGCACGTAACTTGATACAATCGAGGATTATCGATCGTGGATCAACTCGAAAAAAATTATTTTTGACAGCACGTAATTTGAGACGAGTTCCATTGTGACTTTTACTTAAAAAAGTCATTGTGAACTATAAAATTAAATGTCAAATGAGTTTTCTTTGAAATTATTTCATTCTAGTTTCAATTGTAAGTTTTTTTCGAAATGTTTTTCTTTGAGTCAGAGAGTGAAAGTGAAGGCGAAGAAGTGTCCTCTGCTAAAATCAAAAGAAGATATTTGAGATATAATAGCAACCCATTCAAATTGAGTGAAAATGAGTAAATATGTACATACATATATACATATGTACATAATATTTAACATCAACCTACTTTTTTCCAATCTTTAAGATCTTTTTGTGGAGGACTCTCTGTATTTAGGGATTCAATGAGTTTTCCCCACAGCATATTGCTATTTTTCCTCCCTTGGGCAGTTTTAAGAATTCCCCTTGCTAAATCAACGTGAGAACTCATAAAATTGGTCAAAATCGTAGTCTGTTTTTTATTTATTGACATATTATTTTGTTTTTCCATTTTTCTCATACAAAAATCAATGCCAACGATAACTAATTTCTGTCGAGTGAAAACTTTTGTTTCAAACGTCAATTTGAAGTTTGTGTGCTGCCATATCTGGCGAAACAATCGAGGACACTCGATTGACCCAAAATGTGTGCTGCCAATGCTCGATTGTATCGACTAAACTCGGTTGTATCAAGTTACGTGCTGGCACCCCTGTATTTAAAATACTGTATCTCAAAATACTGTATTTCAAAATACTGTATGTACAAAATACTGTATGATCAAAATACTGTAGCTCAAAATTCTGTATCTTAAAATTCTGTATACCAAAATTCTGTATTTCAAAATGCTGTAAATAGGCAGACAAATACAAATCGTTTTGATAATGTAAAAAAGTGCGCACTTTTTTACATTATCAAAACGATTTATATTTGTCAGCCTATTTACAGCATTTTGAAATACAGAATTTTAAAAACAGATTACTTTTATAAGGAATACATCATAATATTTTTCATTGGCATAATGTTCTAATATACTTCCCTTGAACAATAACATATGATAATTCATAAATCTTTGAATTAATAAAAAAAAAAAAAAAAAAAAACAAATAAATGGTATCTTCGTCTTATTTTCTCTTCTCATTTTCTTCTCATTGATTGTTATTTCTCTCACAGTTGTATATGAATTGTTGTTACCACAATCAACAATTCCATAAACAATTACACCGAACTTATTGATCCGTCAAAACTTCCACGTGTTCGTTCATTTCGTTGATATTTAAAAGCTAATGCAAATTTAAGAATTAAGTGAAATTTGGAGTTGCAATAAATGATATAATGTACATATAATGTACATACATATGTAAATCGCGTTCTGCGTTTGTTGTTCTCTATAATGGAAACTTAAGAGCGGAATTTTGCAAAAATACAGTATTTTTAGATAATGTTTTGCTCATACAGCATTTTGAGAAGAAGAATTTTGAGATACAGTATTATCAGATACAGTATTTTGACAACACAGCATTTTGAGATACAGTATATTAACCATACAGTATTATGAATATACAGTATCATACAGTATGATACAGAATTTTAACCATACAGTATTTTAAAATACAGCATTTCGAGCCGCTCCCAAAAAAAATATATATCAAAACACCGAAAAATTGTTCGGTTCAATTATGTTAGTTTTAACTGTAAATTAAAAAAAATCTTTTAACTTAACTCTTTTCACTTCTTAAATTGTGATACAAGAATATTTTAAAACAAAAACAGCAACCCTGTTTGCCTTTAACGCGTTTTTTCCATATTTTTCAAGAACAAGAATCAAATTAATAAAGGAAGTTAGGTGATGTTTCTTAAATTCAATATTTTTTTAAACATTTGAATGCGTTTCTGCATTTAAACATACCTTAATGTAAGACACAAAACAAATTCATAGTCATATTTTAAACCCGAGTCTATTTTAACTGGATTCAAAATTTAACATATAGATTAGACACAGCTGCTATTCATAAAGAATTTGCCAGCTCTGTTTAGTTAGAAACAGGTTTAAGGCATATTCTACTACAATTCTGAAAAATTTCACTTAAACCTATACAAAATGGCTTGTAGAGGGCAACAAAATAAATTGCGTTAGCTGGAGAGCCAAAATCTTTGAAACCCTTTAAACTATTTTGTTTGCTGTTAGTTGAGAAATTTTATGAAGTCGGGCTGGTGGTTTTAGACTTGGAAGCACGAAGATATTAGCAAACATTTCATTGAATTTCGATCTATAATATTTAGAAGGTCAATCATAAACTTGACAGTTTTTTTTCTCGAATCGATATCTTTCATACAAATCGTCTTCATCTATTTCAAAGGGGTCCGATCGGGTTAAGTAGAGCTTTCGTTTTCTGTTAGTTGGTAGCACTCCAACATCCAGCAAAATATCAAAATATTGATATATGCTTAATTCTTTTGACGTTTTAATTTTTGTTTTTAAATTTTTAAATAAAATGTCTCGTAACTTAATTTTCTCAATCAGTTTGTTTATTTTTGACGTTTAATAGATTTAGAAACAGCTTAAACATAGGTTCCGTCAAGTTTATTTTTAGACTCCAGATTATCGTTTTAAAATGGGTTTAAATTGTCTATGAATAACATAAACTGAAATTTAATTTAGCAAAGACAAAATCAGAACTTATCAAGGAACTATGAATATGATCCTATGTCTTCGGTCTAAAGGTTCGGAAATCGGAACGCATTCAAAATCATTACTTCTAGTATTTTCATGGTGAGTTTAAGAAAAACGTTTTTGACAATTTCAAAATTCAATCTAGCAATCTACGGTAAATTTGAATATGCGAAAACAAACAAAAGAGAACTGTGAAAATAGAAAAATCTCACCTCATCTCTCACATTTATTCATGTGTGAGTTCAGCCTAAGAATGATGGGATCGACAACGGGAACTAGGAAATAAGGCATACAAACTTAATGCATATAAAAATTAAGTTTTAGCTTTGAAGTAAAAGTCAAACCGTTTTGTCAATCGTGAAAGCAAGTCATATGTGTATATATGTAATTTTTATTCATACATGTTTCTTAGTACTTATATAAAATAGTGCCAAAAAAGAAAAAAAAAACACGACATTTAAAATAAAAAAATAATATAATATTAATTTTTTAAACCCCCCCCCGAAATTTTTTTCTGCGTTTGCCCCTGCTCTCAATTCTTCGATTTTTGTAGTTTTGTCAGCTTATAAAATTTCTTCGTCATTTTTTTTGTACATATGTTATTTATCATAAATTAATTCCTATTGTTGATACTAAAGTAATACAAAATATTGGTATCGAAATTCCATTTCTGTTCTTTTTTAAAAGTTTTTGCTGCATACTTTCCGGGTCGCTCTATGTCTTTTTACAAGAGGTTTGATTTAAACAATGATTTAAGGAAATAAGTTAGTTTCCAAGATATTTATTCAATTAACTGCAATCATAGAAATTGGGAGTGTTTAAGAGCGAATGCTTGGTGAAATATAATGTGTTATTTAAACAGAAATCACTCATTTGACATTTTATTTCCACCTCAACCAACTTACTACCACACATATTCATATATATATTTTATACGATTATTTGTGATAATAAGTTAAATAACATTTACTAAATGACATGAATTAGAAAAATCGATATTATAAGTTTCTAGTTCTTCTAACGTTAACATACTTGGATGAATTATATTATTCTTTGCAGCTATCGGTATCCAGAATTTTATTTACTTTTTTTCTAAATATATAAGCATTGTTGAATGCTCCAAAACTTAATTTTATAATTCAAAATTTAGTTCCATCGTTTTCAATAATAATTTTTAGACAAAGATGTATTATAATTTTTAATTATTATAAAAAGTTATTAAATACCCTTTTAATACAGCGGATTTCTTAGCTCAGTTCCTAACGTGTATTGGGTATGCAACGCCAAATTTTGTAAGCTTATCGATAATAGTAATGAATGTTTGTTTATTATAATAAAAGATGTCTATATGAACAGTATCGCTTAATAGCTCGAGCTTCTCAAAAGTTCTATACATTGAGGATCTTTAGTATTATTTTTGATGTCTTTTTTCAAATGTTTTATTAGTGGATAAGCTTCCTAAGAGTAATCTTTTATAAACTTTCTGTAGAATGCAAGAAAACTTTTGTATTGCTTTTTAGTCTTTGGTAACTCTAATCTGTTAACATCTTCAATTTTACTAAGTTTGGGCTTGTTGTACCTTTACTTTTAATTATTAAAATAAATAGACCGACAATTCTAATTACTTCTTAATCTTTATTTCATAGTTAATCTTAACTGAATATTTATTCTTAACTCTATCGTGGTTAACAATCGAATGCCATATTCCGATTTTAATGCTATAACAGTCCCTCTTTAATTTGGTATGTTGTAGGTATATAAATCAACATATGTATATAAAGTACATATGAATACCTTAAGGGTATTGTATTGGAATATACAACAATCTTCCCCACTTTAAATACTTCGTCATTTATCTCGATAATTTACTTTTTTCATTTTCTTAATTCGCTCTGATCTACGAGCCTTATCATTAGACAAGCTTTTACTGACACTCATTTTAGCGTACTTATTTATAATTCGATTTGAGCTTTGCATTTCACGTTTGTTTTTTAATGATGAAGACGATTTATTTAAACTTGGAGAGGATCGTGTGTCTTGACTTAAACTAGATGTTTCATTTACAATATTACGATATGGATTAAAAATATCTGTATTATTTGTTTCATTAATATATTTTTTGATTTGATTAAAATGAACAATGCGAACTTTATTCTGAATTTTAATCAAACACGTTAATGCACTTAATTCTTTTAAGAATATGCCTGGAATCCAATTTACGTAATCGTTTCTAAAATCCGTTTTAAATAATATCTTTTCTCCCTCCAGGAACTTAGTATTTTTAAAGGAATTAATTGCATTTAAACCATTTTTTGGTTTTATAAACTTATTAGTTTGTTCTGTTTGTACAGTCTTTGAAATATTTTTTGTATTCTGATTTTTATTATTTACGTTATCTAATACGATTTTAGGTTTGAAGGAGAAAATCAGCTAGGATGGAGTTTGTAGACTCTTATTTATCGGTGTATTACGTTGGTTAAAGAGAAATTTGGAGACCACTTGTTGCATGTCCATGTTTTTATTTTTCAAAAAATTTTTCTTTAAAACGTTCTTAACCGTTTGTGCATAACGCTCAGCCAAGCCATTACTTTGCGGATGATACGGTGGGGACTTACTTACTTTAATACCATATTTCTTACAAAAACTGACAAACTTAAATGAACTAAATGGAGGACCATTATCTGTGACAATTTCCCCTGGAAGACCAAAGGTCGCAAAAAAATTTTCTTATATTCTTATCAAATTTTCCGCAGTGTTGCTGCGAAGAGGAATAACATCTGGATATTTGCTAAATGCATCAACTAGGATTAAAAATTAAAATTTAGCAAAATAGAAAAAATCCAAATGGATACGTTGAAATGGATATTCACATGAGTACCACCTTGAATTGACCTTTTCCTTAGGAATGTTCATTGTTGATTGACAAATATGACACTGTTTTATAAAATGTTCTATATTTTGTTCAATACAAGGCCATCAGACATACGACCTTGCCATACACTTCATTTTAACGATTCCTAGATGGTTCATACTGTGTAGTAAGCTTAGGGTACCCCCCTCAACTTTGATGGAATGACTAACCTGTCTCCATAAAACAACTTATTGTCTTCTGCAGCCAAACTATTTCTTACTCTAAAATAAAATTTGATTTGACTTGACATTTTATTTGGCCATTTATTTCTCTTGACATAGTTATAAACTGATGACAAAACCTCATCTCGAGCAGTTTCCCTCTGCACAACCTCAGTGTCAATGACCGAATCATTTGATGAATCTAAGTTTACTGAATTAATCAAACCTACAGAATCAACATTCGTGGAATCTGTAAGGGGTAAGCGAGATAGAGCATCAGCATGTTGCATTTGGGAGCTTTTACGATATTCAATATCGTAGTCATACATAGACAAAATTACAGCCCACCTTTGCAAACGTGCTGCCGCAACCCCCGCTGTCCCCTTACGTGGACTAAAAATCTCTTTAAGTGCTTGATGGTCAGTGCATATTTTAAAAGGTTTACCAAAAATGTATTTGTGGAATTTTTTGACTGCAAAAATTATAGCTAGAGCTTCACGATGAAGCTGTGAATAATTTTTTTCCGATGGGGAGAGCGAGCTTGATGCAAACAAAACAGGTTTTTCGACACCGTCAATAAGGTGTGACAGCACCGCACCCACACCATATGGGCTAGCATCGGTCGCGACTATGACAGGTTTACTTGGATCGAACAATTCTAAAACATTGTGCTCTGTGATAAGAGCTTTACTGGTCTCAAACGCTGTTTGACAATTCTTAGACCACACAAAATCAGTATTTTTCTTTAAAAGAGAATAAAAATCTTTTAAATATGATGATAGGTTTGGTAAGAACCTACTATAATAATTTAGTAATCCTAAATAGGATTGAAGTTGTTGCAAGTTGGTTGGCGCCGGAGCATCAACTATTGCTCGAACTTTTTCGGGGTTCGGAAACACTTTTCCGTTTGACAATATGTGTCCCAAATATGGTACACTTTTCTCAAGAAATCGACACTTATTTAAATTAATTTTGACGTTATATTCGCTTAGTCTCTTTAATACATCGATGCAGTTTAGCTTGCAATCACTTTCATCCTTACCCCCGACTACAATATCATCTACAAAGCAGCGTGTGCTTTTCAAATTTTTTAAAATCTCATCCATTGTACTTTGGAATGCAGATGGTGCCATGGAAACACCAAACGGCAGCACTGTATATTGTAGAAGACCTATGTGCGTATTAATTGTTAACAATTGTCGACTCGGCAGAGCGACACGCAACTGGTTATAGGCACCTGACATATCAATAACGCAAAAAACGTTGCAATTAGCAAAACTTGCAAATATTTCCTCGGTTAAAGGCAATGGATGATGATAAGATTCAATGAATTTATTTATTGTCACTCGACAATCCATACAAATTCTTATATCTCCATTCGATTTCGGAACGCAAACTATTGGACTTGCCCACGAACTTGACTTGACCGGAATCAAGGTACCGTTCTTCACTAAGCGGTTTAGTTATTGTTCTACTTTGTCCTTGATTCTTAAGGGCACTGAATACGCTTTGTGAAAAATGGGTGAAGTGTTCTCTTTAAGAACTATATTAATTTCTAAATCCTTAATGGTTTCATTTGGCTTGAACGTAAGTACATTCGGAAAGTTATTTTTGATTAAATCAACAAAATTTACCTCGATTTTATTTACCGAACTTCGACAATCTCCAAATAACTTTTCTCTCCAATGTGGTGTTAAAACTTGTAGCCACGTTCGACCAATTAATGGAAGGAAATAATTTGAGCTTTCAACAACTATTAAATCCAGATCATAAGTTTGTCCTTGAAACTCCACGCGAACACTGATTTTACCTTGAACATCAAGTTTTTGACCTGTAAAAGTTATAAGAGTATTAAGTTCTGGTTGCAATTTAAGATAAGAAAATTTTGACTTATATTCAGTAAAACTAATTGAACTATGACAAGCTCCTGTATCTAGCTCCATTGGCAGCGGCTGATCTTCGACGATAATGTTTTGTATGACACATGTGGACTCGACTTTCGCGATTGACTTTATCACTTTTACTGATGTGTGAGACTTTGACTGATTGCAGACTACAGATGTGTGTCCGATTCGATTGCAATTATAGCACTTCCAATTTTTTGCTGGACAAGTTTTGTAGTTATGATGACGACCACATCTTTGACATTTTCCAAATTTACCACTGATAGAACTATACTTTGACTTATGACTTTCAGAACTATTTTTAATCTGTGGACTTGATGATGACGTTTTGATAGCAAACTGTGTTGAGACTACTGGATGTATTGCCTTGGACTCTTTTGTGGACATTTCCATTGTTAAGGCGACATTACAGCATTTTTCAAAATTTAGTGAAGAGTCATTTAACAAGGCACGTTGAATCTCTTCGTTTCTTACACCTGCTATAAATTGATCCGTAAGTGCATCATCCAAGGCAAACGACTTGAATTGAAGTGGCTTATGTTCCTGCATTTTTTCACAGCACTTTGTTGTATTGGTATTAATGTCTTTAGCAAAATCACCAAAACCACATGTTTGTGCGACTTCTTTCAGACGGATGATAAACTCCTGGATACTTTGCCCTTCTTCTTGGATGATTTTTTTGAACTTATAGCGCTCAGCACGAATATTTAATCGCGGTGAAAAATATTTTTGTAATGCTTTAATTAAATCATTGTAGTTGCACTCCGATGGACTTTTGGGTTGGACAAGTGATTTGAGTATTTTATATGTGTTTTTACCGATCAAACTTAACAAAATCAAAGCTTTTTTAGAATCATCAATTCCATTAATTTGAAAATAAATTTGAAGACGTTCTTTATACGTTTCAAAATCCTCACCAGGCTCGAACTCTTCCAATTTACCCATAATTTGACTATGAGACATTGTGTGACTGTACTTTTGTTTGTTTTATTTTTTTCCAGCAATGCACACGTATTTTAAGGTTTTTTTTTTTTTTTTTTTGCTTAATGTTTTTCCTCGTCGCCACTTTGTTGTACCTTTACTTTTAATTATTAAAATAAATAGACCGACAATTCTAATTACTTCTTAATGTTTATTTCATAGTTAATCTTAACTGAATATTTATTCTTAACTCTATCGTGGTTAACAATCGAATGCCATCTTCCGATTTTAATGTTATAACAGTCCCTCTATAATTTGGTATGTTGTAGGTATATAAATCAACATATGTATATAAAGTACATATGAATACCTTAAGGGTATTGTATTGGAATATACAACAGGGCTCAATGCCGTTTTTGGCAAAAACATGTTGTAAAAATGTCGTATGTTTCTGCATGAAACTACATTTAGTTGCATGTATTTTTAAATTATGGTTCGAGAGTATTTTAAAAATTTAGGCTAAAGATTTGAGGTGCTCACTTACAGTAGTTAAGTAAACAAGGATATCGTCAAGATAGACAACACATGTTATATTGTAAGCATATTGGAGCATTTTTTTAACCAAAAAGCATCCATAAAATTCATAAAGGCCATCGGGTGTAACAAACTCTGTTTTTTCAATATCTTCTTCTGCTACTAATATTTGGTGTTAACCCTTTGCCAAATCAATTGCAGTAAAGTATTGTGCTTTTCCCAACTTGTCTAATATGCTATCCATATTATGAAGTGGTTGTTTGTCGTCAATTGTAATTTAATTAAGTCTTCTATACAGGGGCGATTCCTCATAGTTAGCTAGTTTAGCGGCGCTAAACCAAGAATTTTAGAATAAATCTAATTTTTTAATATGTATATTATTTGCTAATTGAATTACTAACCAAAACTCAACAGTTGACCATAATGTTAAAAAATTCGGTTGTAGTTACATAACTTGCATTCAAAGTGACTTTTCTACAAATATTTTTATTTCATGCAATAAAACTCTCATACAATACTTAATCTATCTTGAAACTTTGGGCTTTGGTCATCGCAAAAGTTTGCGCTATCAAATTTCATACATTCTACACATACAGATAAATACACACATTCAAATAAAAGCCTATACAAATTAATAGAAGGGTAAGCGCAAAAAAAAGCGATAAACCAGACGAAGTATATGCAAATGCAGGTACACATTAAAGACACACAACCAGTGTTACCGCTATGCGACTTTAGTCGCATTTTGACCCTTTTTTGTGCCTCATGCGACCATGATACGACTTTTTAAAAAATTGTCTATTTTGACCCTTTTTAAAAAATTATGCGACTTTTTTGACCCCATCTCTAGAAAAATACATTGAAAAGATAAGTTATTTTCTTAATTCATACAAAATTTCCAAACTTCTATTGAAATAAGAACATAACTAACACTGTCACACATAATTTCAATCTATAAAATGGAATCAAGTTGAAATTGTTTGGGTCGACTCAATCACGTTCGCTCAGAATCGAAATCTTGCTATTCTAGCATAAAAATTCATTTCAACCTTTCGACTCTGCATATAAATGTAGTTAATAGTTAACAATTTTAAGTTTGTATGAGTAATTTTGGTTATTTCACCACTCCGTTCCTCTTTAACAAAGTTTCCCAATTATTTCTATGTGTTTGTTCGACTGTGGTGAAATTTGAATAAATTCATGAATTCGAAAAAAAAATGTCAATCTGTCAAGATTTACCTACTATTTTGTTGTCTTTTGTGTTTTTGTGTTTCGGCCGGCAGAGTTCATTTGTTGGGAGCTCATTCCCGATATTGCTTGTCTTTTTTATAAAATGGACAGGTAAGTTTTTATGAAATATATGTATCTTAAAAATTTATCACTCGTATTTATAAAGAAAAATTAGTTATTTCAGCCCTGGAAATAATTGTGTGTGTTTAGAAAAAACTACGTGTTTAGGAAAACTACGCCATGGAATACGAATATTCCGCACTCAAATGGAACACAAAATTCTTATTCCATGGTGTAGTTTTCCTAAAAAACGGAAGCTAAAATAGCTATTATTTTCTTTATATATAAATACTAGTATAAGAATTTATTTTTTTTAGAAGGTATACCTAATAAAAAACTAAAAAACAACTCATTTTTTTTTTTGCAATTCACTGCACACAACAGAGAGGAAGACCAGACCAGGCTCGACCAAGAGTTTGATGTCTCCTCTCTTTGAACTTCGTATGGACTATGGCAGGAAGAACAAGACCGAGCGATGATTCGAACATGTTCGTCGAACACATCAACTATTCATACCATATTTTTTGTTTTTAAAAACAGATAATAATAATTGTGCGAGTGCGAGCGCGAGGTTATTTATTTGTGTGAAATTTATGTTTGGTAGCGAAATTTACCCAGCACGACAAGAATGTATCAAACAAGAGCATGTTCGTCAGTTAGCGCTGATTTTAGCGATAATACTAATTTTTGGAGTCGATATGTGAGTAAAAGGAAATTTCACACAGATGTTAGAGCATAGGCGGATTTTTCAATTTTTTAAAAGGAAGTAGTTTTTGTTTGGACGTGCTTTTAGACTGGAAGGAAAATTACTTCAGAAAGTGCTTTTCACTAGTTAAGTATTTGATGTGTTATGACCGTTATGTTTTATGTTCATTTTTTATATTGTAGTTATTATTAATATAAGTCCATACCAATTCATATCTGCAAGATACTAGGAAATTATTTTACTAGATTTGTTTAGAACACTCAGTTTAAAACAAACATTTTACTTTTAATAAAAAAGTAATATTCACACCTACCTACGAATTATACATTTTTTAAAGCCAACGGGTTCTCCAATCAGGCGGTTTTTAAGTGATATTAATTCATAATTTTCGAAGAAAAACTAAAATTTGTCAAAAAGTATAAAAATCAGTTTGAATCGTGGTTTTTCAAAATTTTTATAAAGTAAATACCTATTTTCATTCAGAATTCCTTGCTCTTATTAATACTTAAAAAAATGAATACTATATGACTTGAAAATTACCAGAACGAAAAATAAAACAAAATAAAATAATATAACGACTTATGCACCTGCATTACTTCAAATTCAATTCTTTTGCAATTAAAAAGTATTAAACAAATTGTATAAACTTTAATTTGCAAATAATATTCAATAAAAAAATTAATTTGACTTTAAACCCATATAATTGCAATTCTATGACCAGCTAAATAATTGTATGTAAAATATTATTATTTTTTTTTTTTTTTTCATATCTTAGTATATAAAATATTATGTATCCGGTTTTAGGCTATGAGTTGCGACGATGTAACCAGATTCTTCTTTGTTTGTTTAAAAATAGATACTTTATTTTCATGATATTGGAATGTTCATGATCTCGGAACTGAAATGAAATCCAAGCAAAGACCATAATTGAAGAATTATTAGAAAAAACATTTAGAATAAGATCGTTTTCGAGGAAGCTATTAATAGTTAATAATAAGCTTCCATGTCCAAAGCTAACAGATTTAAAATCAACATACAAGGAAGAATACTCGAACCTTTATCGAAAATCAATATTGCATTTGAAAATGGCTAGCTGGTTGCGAGAATAAAAATAAATTGTTTTGCTGGCCTTTTTTTCCTGTATCATGCGTGCTTTCTTGCAACCCCGAAGTTGTCCATAAAATAAAGTCGGCAATAAAATTTCCAATAGAATCAGACAGTCAGAACTTGTCGCAATTATGCTAGACGAGACTTCAGACGTTCAATTAAAGTCCCAATTATATATTGTTTTCCGATATTACTTTAACAAAAAAATTCATGAAAAATGTTCTACATTTATCGTTATGTAAGCCTAGGGCGGAAGATTTGAATAAAACTAATTATAGTTCTTGAAAACTTATCTTGTACCTCTAGATGAAAGTAGCTAACCCTAACGCTATGACCAGGAATCGCCACTGCTTCTATAGTCTATTACGATTGTGAATTTATGTGTAGCCAAATTATCCGCTTTTTTAAGTATGACTATAATGGCTGAATCACATACACGCTTCAGCTTCGGCTTCGCCTGACGTTTGCGAGTTCAGCCATAGGAATTCAATGCATGCTATCACAATGGAGCTTCGACCTCACGTTTCGTTTGACAATCGTAAGGAAAAGAACGTAATATAACGTAATGTGACTCCAAACGGAAGCTCTAGTTCAATTATCTGAACATTTGCTTTGTCTGACAGCTCAACATCTGTAAAAAAATGTCAACAAACAAAATATTTGCTCTTTGGACGGATGAAATAATAGAAATGTCATTCAAAGCAACCTCGAAGCATGCCCAACGTAACGCAGACGAAGCCGAAGCTGAAGCGTGTATGTGATTCAGCCATAATAGGTGAACTATATCTACTCTAATTTGTTCTTATTTTGCCTTGAGCTTCCATTTCCCTCATTTGTTTTCGAACTTCTAACTCCTGCTGGGGAGGATACCAATGCAGTTCGAATTAATCTGTTCATTGGGCGTTGTTTTAATTTCATGGACTATAATTGTTGTATTCGTAAACATGTCGCCTTCTTTGTACACACGAGTTTTGTATTTTTCCATTAACTAAATTACACCAACTTTTTCTTCCTTGTTTAAATGTTCTTATTTTATACATTCAAAATCATATTCTTCTAACATATTTACCTCGTCAACAATGTTCTTATTTAAAAATGAAATTCTTTCATTTTTATATAAAACTAATTCTTCGTTATGTATATCTATGAGCCTTATTTTATCAATCCAGAACCCGTATTGTTTTTCTAAATCCATTTTAACCCATTTTATCCTAGCATTAACTACCTGAACATTTTGTTTTTACAAACTGATTTTTTTTCTTTACTAAACCATCTACTATGCTTCACCTTCCATGAGCTCATAAATTATATTTGAAACTATTTTGAAATTTAGAAGAACCAGTATGTACAAGAGTAGCATAAAGTACTTCATTAAATGTAATTGATATATATTTTATTTTTTCATCGTTTATAGAACCGAACTTACTTTCCAATTTTTCACTTCATTTACTATTGAACCTTGTGTTTTTGTTGCTTGATAATGTAGCTTCAGCTTACTCTTCGTCCCATCCCACGTTGTTGGTGGCAAAATATACATATGTATATTTTTTTTTGTGGTAAATCACTGAAAAACTACTAATGCCTAGATTGCAAAAAAAAAACAATTAAATACATTTTTTTAAACTCCATTCTGCATCTTTTGATATCTATACATTCAAATGAATAAAATGAAATTCTCCCCCGCATATATTTATAGAAAAATAAGTAAATACATTTACTTTTGGTACCTAATGTTTTTTTTCTTTTTTAATTTGTATTCATGGAATTATTTTCATCTTGCTCGATTTGGTCGTCAATTTTATAACATAATTTCTAACATTGTATAACATCATTGTTTGTAAATAGATAGAATACCTATTATGTTTTAAAGAAATGCGCTTGTAGCCGCGAAAATGTCCCGATTTTCGCTCATTGGTATTTTGTATCCCAAAGAAAAATTAAGTTAAATACAACCATATTATACACGAGCTAAAAACGAATAAATTAATTAATATTTGAGCCTAAAGTGTCTGTAAATATAAGTGTTTTCAAGATCTTACAATTGCTTACAAAAAATTGACGAATTAATTCTTAATTAACAAAAAAAATAAATTTGTCATAACGTAAACCATAACTCTGATTAATTAACATCGGCAATACCCGAAAAAAACTAACGATTTTCGCGGTTTTGTCGATTATTTTCCATGTTGCGTTCAGACCTTGAAGTCGAAAACCTGGATTATTTATAAAAACAACTTCATAAACACAATGCACGACTGGGTCGCAGGAAACTGCTCTTTTATCCAAAGACTCTGAATACAAATAGTTCTTATATTTTAAAATTTACCTTTAAAATGAGTTTGTCTTCAAAACTTGAATACAATTTCAATAATAAAAACAAATTGATTCAATTTTTTTTTTCGAAAACCGTTAGAGTGTTTTTTTCTTAAATTTATTTTTAATATATAAAATTTATCAGTTTTTTCTTAAAAATAGTTTTGTTATGATGTTTTGTAAAAAACAGAAAAAACACCTAACGCAAAACTGCTTAAAACCTTAACTTCCAAGTTTGAAATCAACCGACCCAATGGTTTTGGCTATTGGGGCGAGAACAGACTGACAGACGAACAATATCGAGGGACCATTTTTTTCGACTTTTCTTCTATCGTAGTGTCATATATGATTTAAATCTGGAGTTCAAAATTGCAACACTTGCAATATAGTTCCTATATATCCTAAGTAAAAAATTGGAACTACCGGATTTAAGGGAACGGATGTTTCTGTTTCGAAAAAGACTATATGTATACTTGAATTAAAAATAGATGTAATGTTGTTTTCTAATTTGAAAGTTTTCATAGGAAGTTATTGTCATCGTTTCGATTTGTCGAATTGAAAATGTGGGCAAAAAAGAAAAACTGAAAAAAAAATATTTGTTTAAACACAATATCCTAAATCTTTGCCACTATATTAGAATGAAAAATTTATTACATTACAACCTTTAATTAACTTTTTTATGATTACATTGATTTTTCTCAAAATTTTAGAAGATGTCACAATATTTATTTTAGAAGCTTAATATTTTTTTTTTCGTAAAATATTCAAGGAGCAAATATTTTTTTCTGTTCTTTTTTATTTATAAAAAGAAGTTAAAAACACTACACACAATTGGTACAAATTGATGTTAGATTCTCGATATCTCGTGAATAAATGAAGGTATTGACTTCAAAATGCCTTTATTCTGTGAATAATTTTGTTGTTAACGAGAACTAATGGTCTCAGGAAAATCTATTCCGTCTTTTTCTCAACAAGAAATAAAAACTTTCAAGAAATGCTACCGAGTTTGGCATAAATTGGATTTCGACTAAACATCTCGCCATCTCGGGGACAAAAAAGATTGAATTCAAACTTATCTTATCATATGCAAATATTGTTGCTTACTTTTAGTTATTTTTTACAAAAATTTAACTGACAACTTTCTTTACAAAACACGAAAACCTTCAAAAACACCAAAAAACTGAAAAGAAATGGTTTTCTTCTCAAATATTAGGACTTCAAAGAAAGATATTGGGGCAAAATTTAAATCGGTTTAGTAAAATTTAAAATAAAATAAAAATAAATAAATTGGGTGGCGCAACAGTCCGTTGAGAACTAGGGCCTAGTGACTTACAACAACTATCAACCATTCCTGGGTGCGAGTACTGTTGTCAGGGATGGAAGGGACCTACAGTTTTAAGCCGAATCCGAACGGCAAATTTGAGAAAACACTTTTCATGACAAGAATTACTCTTGGAGAATTTGTCAATTCCTCACAAAAGGAAGTATCCGTGAAAAAAAACTTTAGATGGCATAGGCAGGGATCGAACCCAAGACCTCTGGCATGACAGTCCAACGCACTTTTTTTTTTTTAAATTCATTTTTATTACTTCAATCTTAAGCTTATCTTAAAGCTAGACAAAAATTCAGAGTGGCATCACTGTTCTTTTCATAGTAAAGTTGTCTTTTAGAAGTGCTCCGAGAAAATATTTAATTTAAATAAGAAAAAAATTAAACTTTTGTATTTTGAAATTAAATATAAGTACCTAAACCACACAACACATTGAAATTCTGAGTAAGTCCTAGAGCACTTAGCACCAAACTGAAGGCAAAATTTAACTTTAGTTAGTTAACCTAACTAAATGAACAAAAGGGTGTTACAAGAAACCTCTCCAGAACATTTTAATTGTGAGAAGCGGCGAACCAACAACAACTCCAACGATATGTTATCGGACAACATAACTGGCATCTCAATAGACAAACTAAAGGAGATTCTTGAAGAAAAGAAAAGGGGAACTTGCAAAAGAACTTGTCTCAAAATCCGACTTTCAACAGCTTTATTCTGAGCTGTCAGGAATCAAAATAAAACAAGATGTGATTTCAACAAAGGTTGTGGAGTTGGAAAATCGCAACAAGCTTCTGGAAGAGCAAATGGACAAACTAATGATGAAAAGCACCGAAACTAATGTTGTGGTATGCTTCCCTTCAGAAAACGGCAACGATCCCACAGAAAAGGCAAAATCTGTATGTGTTGGCTTGCTGGCAGAAGGCGAAGCAAGTACTGCTGTTGAATCTGCCTAATCCATGAAGTTTTTGGAGAGATACCGTCAAAATCACTGTTCTGTTAAAAAAAATGAATGGTGAATTACAAAATCATAACAACACAAATGTGCACAAAACGTCAATGTCAACGTCATCTGGATCTAACAGTATAATAAGTCAACCAGCAAGAGCACCTAAAGGTGTAAGCTCACCAAGAACAACCGCTGTAATCAATTTAGGCGCACACACAAGTATGAGTTTACACGAGCCATCTTTTTGAGATAAATCCGTTTACCAGAAAAACAATAATAGTCTATTAAATTTAAAAATATTAAGTTATAATGTATCAGGGCTAAAAAATAAACAGTTGTTTGTAGAATTTTTCAATTATGTTAAAGAATTTGATATTTTGTTATTATTTGAAACACATTTACTAGATAATGAAGAAGTAAGATTTAAGAATATTTTCAAGAATTATGAATTAAAATTTATACCTGCAATAAAAACAAGCGTGTATGAAAGAGGAAGCGGTGGTGAACTATACGGAATTCGTAAGCAGATAGAAGGAGCAAACATTAGCTTTAAAAACATAGAAGAATCGTACGTAATTGAACTGAAAATGGACTTTAACACCTCTCACATCGTGCCGATATATTTAAACTGCAATCGGAGATTTTAATGGAAGGATAGGCATGTCGCAAAATAACTTTGTCAGTGAATTGGGTACATCCTTGATAAATACAGAACGCGACTCTAAGGACGAGATCTGTGATGCCAAAGGTGGTGCGATTCTGGAATTAATGGATGCATTTGATTGCCGAGTACTTAATGAAAGCTGTGAGGGAGATTCGCGTGGGGAGTTCACATTTCTACGTGGGACAGCATGTTCTGTAATAGATTACTGTTTTATAACAAAAAACTTGTGCTCACTTCTTAAGGAATTCAAGGTAGGAACAAAGTCATATTCTGACCACATGCCTCTTGAAGTTACGTTTTACTTGCATGAAAACCCACTAATTAGCAGCATAACACAGTTGAGCCTCCTACCGAAACTACTATGGAGAGATAGTTTTCGAAGATCGTATCAAATAAACCTCAACAAAGAACTCGTAGCTCTGACAAATATTAATGCGCCACCAAATATTGAAAGCCTTACAGAAATAATGAAAAAAGCCGTACCCAAAATAACTCCATTAAAAAATGCCAAAGGTAGGAGCAAACAAAAATGGTTTGATATATACTGCAAGCGAGCTAGAGATGCATGTTTTGCATTTCACAAGCTTGTTAGAAAGAACAACACCAATACGTTAAAAACACTTTATGCAGATGCAAATAAGCATTTTAAAAACGTATGCCTTTCTAAAAAACAAGCGTTTAACGAGGAAAATATTGCCCTTTTAAACAAAGCAAAATGCCCAGCAGAGTTTTGGAAAGCTCTTAAGCATGTCAATGGTAGGAAAAACAATATCGCACTAAGCTTGCAAGCGGAAAAACTTAAAGATCACTTTAAAAACTTGCTCAACACAACACAAATCTCCTAGCCATTTCAATATGCAGCACCCTGGATTGTTGATGAATTCCTAGATTCACCGATAACTCTAGATGAGATTCAAAATGTAATCTTTAACTCTAAAAATAACAAAGACCCAGGAGACGACCGCATTTCATTTGAATTTTATAAGAACTGTACGAGTGAATTCCTTTCAGCGCTGGTATCTGAATTCAATCGCATTTTTGAAAATGCTGATATACCAGGGAGTTTTTTGAAATCAATAATATTTCCACTGCACAAGAAAGGTAATTGTAATGACCCGACAAACTATAGAGGAATATCTTTTTTAAATACTTCAACCAAGCTTTTTGGTGCAGTGCTTTTTAACAGACTTATTCAATGGGTAGATAAGGAGAAAATCATTCATGAATTTCAAGCGGGCTTCAGGAAGAACTATTCCACAATCGACCAAATATTTACGCTAACTAACATCCTTGAAATCTACAAGAGGAACCACAAAAGGCTTTACGCATTTTTTATAGATTTTCGAGCAGCATTCGACTCTGTTTCTAGAGAGGCGCTTTTCTATAAGCTGTATGGATATGGAATATCGACAAAAGTAATAAACGTTTTGCGAGCAATGTATACAGATAATATAGCTTCCGTTTGGGATGGAAATGCCTTTAACAACGTGGACACATCTGCAATCACATCTGCACTAACATCTCTAAATGTAGAGAGTTCGCTTCGGGAGTTAATTCATTTAATGCTTACTAGCAGAATAATTAACTCAAAACTGGGCAACTCTTCTGGCAGACGATTCGTTAGTAGAGGGGCACCGCAAGGTGGTGTTCTATCCCCTCTCCTCTGGAACCTAGTGGTGAATGAAATCCTAACTAGTCTGGATGCGAAGGGTTTCAGAGTGATAGCCTATGCGGACGACGTTGCTATAGCAGTTTCAGGAAAGCATCTTAACATCTTAAAAGAACTCTTACAAAATGCCTTAGACAGACTAATACTTTGGGCTGATCGGTGTGGACTGGGTGTTAACCCACACAAAACCGATTTGATCTTACTTTCGAGCAGGGCCGGCCCAAGCCAAACTTGCGCCCTGTGCAAGATTTGTAGAAAGCGCCCCTTTTTTATATTTTTTTTACACATAAACTGATACACAAGCATAAGCCTTTCCCAGATTACCCAGGAGGTAGACTTTCAATGCGTTTTTTTTTTATTGAGGTATCCCCAGGAGGCCTAAACCATTAAACTAAAACGCAGCGAAGAAATGAGCAGAGGGGAAACTTTTAAACTTGGAAACTTACTTTTCTGGCCTTACATTTTGCAAATTCAGAAATGAGATCATCAAAGTCTAAAGAATTTAATAATTTCTTTTCAATGGACATTATAGATAAACCTACCAATCTCTCTTGAGTCATGGTTGTCCTAAGATAATTTTTAATAATTTTAAGTTTAGAAAAACTACGTTCTCCTGAAGCTACCGTGACCGGGATTGTATTAAGGATTTGGAGAGCAGTTACTAAATTCGGAGCAAAATCTTCAAGGTTTGAACTAAAAATAAAATTTAACATATCTAAACTTGAGCTTTGTGGCGTAACAAGCTGGGATATTACGGTTAACTCTTGAAACAATTCTTCTCCATCTAAATATTTAAAACTACTTTATGTTAAAACATTTACATTTTTATTTTTTAAACATTCGCTTATGTTACTCAAAAATGTAAAATTGATACTATACGTATCAAACCTTTCAAGTATTTGAAAAAAAAATTCAACTTTGAATCTTTGTTTCGGCTAATATAGTTTCAGGACATTCATCAGCATAAAGTATTTTTCTCCGTTGAGATCGCAATGATGAAGCTACAAGGAACATATTTGGTATTTCTAGGGAACTAGCAATACGCTCGGTTAATTGAACATACCTACTCATTAAATTTTTCATCGGAACGCATTAAAATCAAACTGTTTTTTGTATTTTCTAAAACTGTTATGCCAGTTGACAGATTAACGGACGAACTTTGCAAATATTTACTAGTTTAATTTATATTTTCTAAAATATCAAACCAAATTAGCAGGCAGCAAATAAATGTAAAATCAAAAATTTTATTTCCTAACGATTCTGCAATGTTTTTTGCCTCTAGATTTCTTAATTCTATAGGGCTTCATATATTTCTTGAATTGAAAAAAAGTTAAACAAACATTGAATTGTATCGAAAATTTTAACTGCATAAAATGAGAACCGAGCAGCATCATTAACCACTAAATTTAAGGAATGCGGGCAACATGGAACCAAAAATGCTCTTGGTTCCAGGGTTCGAATTCGATTCTGAACACCCGCTTCTTTTCCTTTCATATTCATATTCGAACCATTATCATAACTTTGGCTTGTCTTGTCTTCAAAATACGTCACTTCTATTAAAAACTGGTAGCTATTTATTTAATATTAATTAACCAACAAAGCGAAAAAACAATTGAAACAATCTGCATTCTGCACCAGACTAGATATACATTAAAAGTAGCCGTTACAATAGTCATTAACTTTCAAACAAAAAAAAACAAACTGCCTGCGCAAGAACAATTCGACTCCAAATAGAATCATCCCTCTTTAATTTTTAAGCTCTATGCTCCTTTTCCATTCTATTAAAAATTTCATCTCCTGTAATCAGGCACTTAACTCTTACACAGTGTGCAATAAGAAAATCTGCACGCTCTGATCCATATGATTCCGTATAAATAAGTTTTTTTTTAAATATCTCCCATGTTAGTTTCGATACTCAGTGTGCAAAAAAGAAAACTTGCACATCCATTCACCATTATTTGTAGCAAAGACACCTACCTACCTAATTTCCAAATATATCACCCTGTTCATACAAGAGAAAAAATCTCAACACAAAAAAGTTCCATGCCACCTCATATGTGCAAGATATATTTTATGCACACCGAGTCCCAAAATTAACATAGAAGTATGACGAAGCAAAATACTTATTCATATTGAATCGTATGGGCTAGAACGTGCAGGTTTTGTATCACGCACAGTACCCTGTATGTGAGACTCACATGAGACATTGTGAGTTCTCATCTACAAAGAAAACAACAAAAAAATGTCTCTGAAAAAAGAGAGCAGGTAGGTTTCTGTATTCTGTGCTACCTTCTACTACAAATCAAAGACACAGCAAACAGCATATATTTTTTTTGTTGTTTTCTTTGTAGATGAGAACTCACAATGTCTCATGTGAGTCTCACATACAGGGTACTGTGCGTGATACAAAACCTGCACGTTCTAGCCCATACGATTCAATATGAATAAGTATTTTGCTTCGTCATACTTCTATGTTAATTTTGGGACTCGGTGTGCATAAAATATATCTTGCACATATGAGGTGGCATGGAACTTTTTTGTGTTGAGATTTTTTCTTCTTTTCTCTTGCATGGAATTTTTTTGTGTTGAGATTTTTTTCTTTTTTTCTCTTGTACGAACAGGGTGAAATATTTGGAAATGAGGTAGGTAGAATTTTTAGTTCTGCGATATCTTGAGTTAAATTTTCATTGAATGCAACAATGAAAGTGATGTTAGTTAGTGCGCAAGAGATAACTTAGGACAGTTGTGATGGATGTTTTTTTGAGATTATTTTAAGAATGTTTGTGGTTAAAGAATGGCAAATATGTAGTAGTACATATTTGTTTGCAAGATCAGATTACATTTTCTTGCTCCTGGCAATGCGCCCCCAGAATTCTGCGCCCTGTGCATTTGCACATCTTGCACATATGCTTTGTCCGGCCCTGCTTTCGAGGAGATACAAAATTCCATTTGTCGACCCTCCCCATATTAAAGGAATCCAATTAAAATTCTCAGAAAAAGGTATAAACCGGGATAAATTAAATAAAGTCCAACGTTCAGTTTGCTGCTGTATAAGCGGATCGCTTCGCACGACCCCATCTGCGGCACTGGACACCTTACTCTACCTAACACCTCTTGACATTTTTAGCAAACAAATAGCTGCAAGCTCTGCTATTCGCCTCAAAGCTTCGTCGCAGTGGACTAACAACAACATTGGCCACTCCGTAATTCTTAGTTATTTAGATTCCAAAGCACACAGACTACACCATCCCCCAACTGCAATTCGACAGAAATTTCCAGATTTCTATACCTCCCAGATCTTTTTAGGAGGATAGGACATTCCTGGAAGATGAGTCAATCCATTTTCTATACAGGTGGGTCAAAAACAAAAGAAGGGGTTGGTGGAGGTGTGTACTCTGAACGACTGAAATTAAGTCTCTCATTCCGCCTTCCCAATCATTGTAGCGTGTTCCAGGCGGAACTTTTGGCGATAAAAGAAGTCTTGTCCTGGCTTAAAGAAAACGTGATATCAACATCTGATATCCGTATTTTCTCAGATAGTCAGGCCGCTATCAAATCTCTGGATTCTGTCTCTACAAACTCTATAACAGTCCATAACTGTCGATCATCTCTAATGGAGATGGCACAACAGTTTAATATTCACCTTTGCTGGGTGCCGGGCCATAGAGACATTCCAGGTAACTGTAAGGCAGATGGACTCGCCAGGAACGGTACAGTATAGCCCATCCTACCACGTTTGGCACGTACTGGCATACCAATCGCTAATTGTAAACTGTTGCTAATGCAAGACGCTGTGAGGAGGGCAGGAACCAGCTGGAACAACATCACCACTTGTCAAGTCACAAAAAACATCTGGCCAACACTGGATTTAAAACGTTCAAGGTGCTTGCTCTCTCTAAGCAGATCGCATATAAGCTCGATAATAGGTGTCATAACCGGACACTGTCTAATAGGAAAGCACGCCACGAGATTAGGCGTATTCTCAAATGACTTTTGCAGAAGCTGTATGGACGAGGAAGAGGAAGAAACAGTTCTTCATCTTGTCTGCACATGCCCTGCTCTGGCTCGAAAACGTAAGAATTACTTAGGAGAATTCTTCTTTAACGGTCTAAACGATCTAAATCATATCAGCATAATCAGCCTCTCACGTTTCGTAAGGGACTCAAACTGGTTCCATTGAGCTTAGGAAGAAACCTCAAGATTCATGTGGTATCACAATGGGCCATTAAACTGGCCTAAGTGTGTCCGTTTCCATCTTGGACAGCCACTATAACCCAACCTAACCTAACCTTGGGATGGAAACTTCTTGTCCGAAGGTTTTGAGACTAAAATGGGTGTGAAGCAAGGCTGTGTATTGAGCACATTACGCTATATACTATATATAAACGACATAACGAAGATCGTAAGAGGTGGGATTGAGATAGACCGAACAAGTATTCCAACGCTTATGTTTGCAGATGACATCGTTTTTCTCGCAGATACTGTAGAATGTATGCAGCTTATGATAAACCGGCTTGATGGGTACTGCAACGCTTGGAATCTCTCTGTACACCTAACAAAATCCAAAATGATGATATTTAGAAATGGTGGCGGAAGATACAGTCGAAATGAAAAGTGGACTTTGCAAGATAAACCCATTGAAATTGTTCGAGAATACAAATACCTTGGAGTTCTTATCACCCCTAATGTTAGCTTAAACAAACATCTTAAAAGCAAGTTATCTGAAGCTAAATGCGCGATCTGTTCAGTTTGGGGCAAATGCATAAGTAATAGACATGTAAGTCACAGTGCTAAGCAACAGCTATTCCAATCGACAGCATTTACAATTCTTTTATATGGAGCCCAAGTGTGGGGATACTGTTCATTTGAAGCAGTTGCAAAATTTCTGCGCTAATTTCTTTATCGAATATTTAGATTACCAAGTAGTACCCCCAACTACATGCTACATTTAGAAACGGGAACGGCTCCTATGTTTTTGAACACATTAAAATGCATTTCAATTACATGGTAAAAGTGATTGCGATGGAGGAAGAGAGGTTACCTAAAAAAGTCCTTAAGCATATTATAAGAACAAAAGGAAATCTAATGCAAGAATGGGAGCGTCTAGCTTCTGAATGTAGAGTAGCCCTTGACATTACGCCAGATCTTAATTCTGAATCTCTAAGAAGACAGTTTGATAACTTATTAGAAAAAACTAGCAACACTGTATATCAAAAATATGTCAATGAAGCCCAAGCTTCCCAATACAGGGTGTACTATAGCAAACTTAAATACAATCTTGAAGAACAAACATATCTTTTAAACTGCTATACAACTGATAAAATAAGCACTATTCTTAAAATGAGAGGAGAATTAGTTAATTTGAATTACATTCCACACCGACCAGAACTACCTATATTATGCAACATATGTAATATGAAAGTAAGGAAAGACGTTTCACAACAATTTTTCGGTTCATATGTTCTGAATGACGTTGCTGCCATCGATATATTAAACGGAGAACAAGGCTGGGACCTATTGTACAACTACACCGTAAGCGCACTTCACTACAGAAAACGCATAATCGAGGGTGACTTCTAATTCATCCGTATAAATGAAAATAATATAAATATAAATCATAGACTTAACATTTTATTTAAATCAATGCCAATCTGGTAGACGGCCTTGGGCCAAACCAAAATAGACTTAGAAAACTAAAATTGCTTGTAACTTTTATAATGAAATAAAGTCAATTATTACTACTACTACTAGACAAAAATTCATAATTAAACATAACTTACAACTAACTTACTGGTCCCATACGGACACTCTAAGTTAAACTATAACACTTAATACTAATGCCTTTCGGCCCTAAGATCTATTAGATAAACTAATATCAATATCCTTTTTTATTTTTTACTTAAAACTACTTAAAATAAGGTCCTTAATATAAAACTTAAAGCTAACTTTAACTACCTATTCTACATATGAACTACTTAAAACTAGAACAACCACAGCAGCAAATCTAACTATCGAACATTTTTTGTTTTTCATTTTTTATTGTCCTTTTTTTTCTTATTCCATGTTTTTTTTTAAATTTTTTTTTTTGTATTTTTTTTTGTATTTTTTTTTGTGCCACCATGCCTATTCTACTTAAAACTAAACTATAAAACAAGTATGTAAGCCGGCCAAGGCTTAAAACCCCATCCCGACTACCCTTTATCAAGTGCCGATTGAAGCCACCAAAACTGGTTCTCCTGCTTCACCCTATCAGTTCGGTCCCGTTCGGACACAGCCCTACTGAACCGAAGGAGCTCTACTCCGTCTTGTGCCATGACGTCCCGATTGTGCAGGAGTCGCCTACAGTCGAACGCACTAACCATTATGCCACTGGTACTATATTTTTTTAGCAATTTACTAAGCTTAAAAGATTATTTACCTAATTTTAAACGATTTTAACATCTTACTATCTCTTGACAATTTGCTAAAGTTAAAATCACGAAGAGGCTACTTTAACTTTTAGGAATTTGCTAAATCCATATCCATCTGTACAATTATTCTTATAAGAGCAGTGGATGAAATGGTCTAGTCAACAGTAGGGAATTCCAATTAATAGGTCCGTTTAAGTGAATTTGTTTTGTTTATTTTTGCGAACTGTTCTACTTGTTTTCATTAAATTGTCAACTCTTATCTGTGTTTGCCTGAAAACATTGTAATTAATAATTTTTATTTTTGTTTTGTTTTTGCAATGATCTTATTAGATCTTTTTTTCTGCTCTGTTGGTGAGGGGGGTTCTCTTTATCTTTGTGTGTTCTTTCGTTCTCCGAAAAATCATATTTATATTCTAAAATTGATTTAACACAAAGCGGGGGTGGTTTCGGGGGTGATGGAGGTACTGACGTTTCGCAATCGATGCTAAAAATTGTTTGTAGCCGAAGACAAGGTTTGAAAGTTTGTCATATAAACGCTCAGAGCTTGCATGGAAAAATTGATGAATTTAGAGAAATTTTTATTAATTCAGGAATTCATGTAATTTGTGTGTCGGAAACTTGGTTTCATACGGATATAAACGATGCAGTTTATGCGCTGAATGGTTATAGGCTCTATCGTTCTGATAGAAGGAATAGGTCTGGTGGTGGTGTCGCAGTATATGTGCTAGGTAGTCTTATTTTTAAGATAAAATGTATATCTCCCACTGGATCTTTGATTGACTATATTTTTCTAGATATAGTGTGTGGCTCAAGTAGTTGTCGTTTGGGTGCATTTTACCATCCAAACAGAAACATTGATCTAACACCAATAAACACATTGATAGAGCAAATAACTACAACTTCTACTGACTTAATATGTGTGGTCAGCGCCGGCCCCAGCCAAACTTGCGCCCTGTGCAAGATTTGTAGAAAGCGCCCCTTTTTTATATTTTTTTTACACATAAACTGATACACAAGCATAAGCCTTTCCCAGATTACCCAGGAGGTAGACTTTCAATGCGTTTTTTTTTATTGAGGTATCCCCAGGAGGCCTAAACCATTAAACTAAAACGCAGCGAAGAAATGAGCAGAGGGGAAACTTTTAAACTTGGAAACTTACTTTTCTGGCCTTACATTTTGCAAATTCAGAAATGAGATCATCAAAGTCTAAAGAATTTAATAATTTCTTTTCAATGGACATTATAGATAAACCTACCAATCTCTCTTGAGTCATGGTTGTCCTAAGATAATTTTTAATAATTTTAAGTTTAGAAAAACTACGTTCTCCTGAAGCTACCGTGACTCGTGACCGGGATTGTATTAAGAATTTGGAGAGCAATTACTAAATTCGGGGCAAAATCTTCAAGGTTTGAACTAAAAATAAAATTTAACACATCTAAACTTGAGCTGTGTCGTGTAACAAGCTGGGATATTACGGTAAACTCTTGAAACAATTCTTCTCCAACTATATCTTTAAAACTACTTTATGTTAAAACATTCTGCAAATTAAGGCATGAAGCACGTACATTTTTATTTTTTAGACATTCGCTTATGTTACTTAAAAATGAAAAATTGATACTATACGTATCAAACCTTTCAAGTATTTAAAAAAAAAATCAACTTTAAATCTTTGTTTCGGGTCTAATATAGTTTCAGGACATTCATCAGCATAAAGTATTTTTCTCCGTTGAGATCGCAATGATGAAGCTACAGGAAACATATTTGGTATTTCTAGGGAACTAGCAATACGGTCGGTTAATTGAACATACTTACTCATTAAATTTTTCATCGGAACGCATTAAAATCAAACTGTTTTTTGTATTTTCTAAAACTGTTATGCCAGTTGACAGATTAACGGACGGACTTTGCAAATATTTACTAGTTTAATTTATATTTTCTAAAGTATCAAACCAAATTAGCAGGCAGCAAATAAATGTAAAATCAAAAGTTTTATTTCCTAACGATTCTGCAATGTTTTTTGCCTCTAGATTTTTTAATTCTATAAGGGCTTCATATATTTCTTCTTAATTTGTTTTTAAAGGCCTTAATGCGTCTAACCTGCTCTCTCATCTAGTCTCAGAAGGGGGTTTCAAAGTATGATTTGGAATTTTTTTCTTATAAATATCCCACCTCGTTGTGGAACTTTAAAAAAAGTTATACAAACATTGAATTGTATCGAAAAATTTAACTGCATAAAATAAGCACCGAGCAGCATCATTAACCACTAAATTTAAGGAATGCGGGCAACATGAAACTAAAAATGCTCTTGGTTCCAGGGTTCGAATTCGATTCTGAACACTCGCTTCTTTTCCTTTTATATTCGAACCATTATGTATGTATGTATGGATGTACTTTATTGAGATTTTTTTTTTACACTTAGGTATGATTCTTAATTCTATGTACCTATACTATACATAGTTATTTCAATAGCTTGTTATTAATTTGCCGACTTAGAATTGGTCAGGCTACACAGTTTTTATTTTATATTAATTTAGTTTATTTTTGTAAAGCACATTAGTTGTTTCTAAGACACAGTCTCTTAGTTTTATAAAATTACGTCCACTCAACAAGACGAAGCCTATTCGAACCATTATCATAACTTTGGCTTTGACAGTTAGATACTTATTAAAATTTCATGTAATTCAAGCTTGTCTAAAATCAACTGAGTCAGTCACATTACGGTCTTGTCACAAAATACGTCACTTCTATTAAAAACTGATAGCTATGTATTTAATATTAATTAACAACAAAGCGAAAAAACAATTGCAACAATCTGCATTCTGCACCAGACTAGATAGGTATACATTAAAAGTAGCCGTTACAACAGTCATTAACTTTCACAAAAAAAAAAACAAACTGCCTGTGCAAGAACAATTCGACTCCACATAGAATCATCCCTCTTTAATTTTTAAGCTCTATGCTCCTTTTCCATTCTATTAAAAATTTCATCTGTAATCAAGCACTTAACTCTTACACAGTGTACAATAAGAAAACCTGCACGCTCTGACCCATATGATTCCGTATGAATAAGTTTTTTTTAAATATCTCCCATGTTAGTTTCGATATTCAGTGTGCAAAAAAGAAAACTTGCACATCCATTCACCATTTGTAGCAAAGACACCTACCTACCTAATTTCCAAATATATCACCCTGTTCATACAAGAGAAAAAATCTCAACACAAAAAAGTTCCATGCTACCTCATATGTGCAAGATATATTTTATGCACACCGAGTCCCAAAATTAACATAGAGAGTATGACGAAGCAAAATACTTATTCATGTAGAATCGTATGGGCTAGAACGTGCAGGTTTTGTATCACGCACAGTACCCTGTATGTGAGACTCACATGAGACATTGTGAGTTCTCTCCTACAAAGAAAACAACAAAAAAAATATATATGCTGTGTCTTTGATTTGTAGTAGAAGGTAGCACAGAATACAGAAAGAGAAACCTACCTGCTCTCTTTTTTCAGAGACATTTTTTTGTTGTTTTCTTTGTAGGAGAGAACTCACAATGTCTCATGTGAGTCTCACATACAGGGTACTGTGCGTGATACAAAACCTGCACGTTCTAGCCCATACGATTCTACATGAATAAGTATTTTGCTTCGTCATACTCTCTATGTTAATTTTGGGACTCGGTGTGCATAAAATATATCTTGCACATATGAGGTAGCATGGAACTTTTTTGTGTTGAGATTTTTTCTTCTTTTCTCTTACATGGATTTTTTTTGTGTTGAGATTTTTTTCTTTTTTTCTCTTGTACGAACAGGGTGAAATACTCGTATTTGGAAATGAGGTAGGTAGAGTTTTTAGTTCTGCGATATCTTGAGTTAAATTTTCATTGAATGCAACAATGAAAGTGATGTTAGTTAGTGCGCAAGAGATAACTTAGGACAGTTGTGATGGATGTTTTTTTGAGATTATTTTAAGAATGTTTGTGGTTAAAGAATAGCAAATATGTAGTAGTACATATTTGTTTGCAAGATCAGATTACATTTTCTTGCTCCTGGCAATGCGCCCCCAGAATTCTGCGCCCTGTGCATTTGCACATCTTGCACATATGCTTTGTCCGGCCCTGTGTGTGGTGATTTTAATAGTAACATAATTGTTGATACAAGCCTCACTGATATTTTTGATTTGCATCCAGTGAATGCAGTTTGCCCTACACATTTTACAAATCTCTCCAGTATTCTTTTAGATTTATTTTTCGTAAATAAGACTGATAAAATTCTTTTTTATAGTCAAACTTCTGCTTCGGCTTTTTCAAAACACGACCTTATATTCCTTACTTATGACTTTGATGTCCATGAAAATTTTGCACCTGTAACTTATAGCTATAAAGATTTCAAGAATGTTGATAGGTCCTTACTTGAGCAACACATACACAATATTCCTTGGGAGTTAGTTTATTATATGCCCTCGACAGATGATCAGGTAGAGTTTCTTAATAGAAATATTAAACACTTATTTGATGAATATATCCCAACAAAAACTGGGACAGTTAAAGAAAAGTCGTGGCTTACCAATGAAATTCGAGAGCTAATGATGCAAAGGAACCAGGCTTACAGAAGATGGAAACGTTTTCGAGTAGAGGCTCTTTATCAAAATTATAAAATGTTGCGCAATAGCGTAGTTCGCGCTATAAAGGAAGCTAAAAAGCAATTTTATTTACATCGCCTTTCCACAAATAATAACTACCGCAAATTGTGGGGTAATATAAGAGATCTAGGCATAGGGAAGCAAAAATTAAGAAGTCCAGCTGATATTGATCCTGATGAATTGAATCGCCAGTTTGTATCGTTACCCAGTCCTGTACCTTCAGCATTACATAATACAAGATCTTTTGATGGCTTTCCGGTCTCAACAGAAACACCCTTTACATTTTCAAGAATAGATAAAACAGACTTCGTAGAGGCTTTATTGTCTGTCAAATCAAACGCTACCGGGCTCGATGAAATAAACCCAGTCTTTATCAAAGCCATATTGCCATTGTTGTTGGACTATTTCACTCATGTGATAAATACAATTTTTATGACAGCTATTTTTCCACAGCAATGGAAATTGGCAAAAATAATTCCAATCCCAAAGAATTCAACAGGTGAAGAGTTTAGACCCATATCGATTCTTTCATTTCTTTCTAAGGTATGTGAACGAATAATGCATAATCAAATTAATAAGTTCTTAGCTGCAAACAACCTACTCGTTCCATTTCATTCAATTGGATCAAGATTATGTAACGTTTCTAGTTCTCTTAGATTTTTCAAAAGCGTTTGATATTGTGGATCACACTATACTCCTTAAGAAATTACGCTATTGCTTTAATTTTTCTCCTTTTGCTACAGAACTAGTCTCATCTTACTTATCTGGAAGAAAACAGTCAGTTACTCTTGGGAATGTTTCGTCAGCTTTTGTCTCCTTGGCCAGAGGTGTTCCTCAAGGATCAATTCTTGGGCCACTTCTATTCTCCATATTCATTAATGATATTGCTTCCATTATTCCTCGCTCGTCTAAGCATATGCTGACGATATCCAAATTTACCTCAGTTGTCCATTAGGTTTAATAGAAAACTGTCCAAACATTTAAAATGAAGATTTGAAACATATCGAAAACTGGTCTTTGGAGAACGGTCTCGTGCTCAATCCAAATAAGTGTAAGTGCTTAGTAATTTCACGAAAGATAGTAGACCTTTCATATTTTCCGCCTATTTTGCTTAATAACTCAAGAATTGAATTTGTGAATAGTGCAAAAAACCTTTGTGTTATTTTTAACCGTACAATTACATGGAATAATCACATAAATTTGATCGTAGGAAAAGTTTATGGAGTCCTAAGAACTTTGTGGTCCGCACAAAAATGTACACCCATGAAAACAAGATTGCTCCTTGCGAAATCATTGGTTATTCCTGTGTTAGTTTATGGTTGTGAAATTTTTTGCAACTGTGATAGTGAAAGTAGGAGAAAACTACAAATAGCTTTCAACAGCACTATACGCTATATTTATAGTCTAAGGAGATATGACCACGTATCACACTTAGCAAAAAACTTGCTGAATATGACCTTCGAAGACTATATCAAGTTTAGAACTCTTATTATCCTTCAGAGCATAATAAGAACAAAACAACCAAGCTGCCTTTATAACAAAATCAAGTTTCCGACATCAAATAGATCTCTAGACTTGATTTTACCACGATTTTACTACTTAGTATCCGAAAGACAATTCTGCCATCCGGCTCTGGAATTCACTTCCGCGATACCTAAGAGAACTGAATGACACACATCGATTTAAGAGGAAACTGGGGACATTCCTGCCAAACTAGAGTATAGCATTATAGCATTTTCGGAACTCTATTTATTTTTAGTGAAATATTATTATTATTATTGTAATTAATTAATTAATAATGTACATAGATCTATCACAGATTTAAAAGTGTATTCTTACTGTGTTAGGATGTATTCAATAAAGATTAAAGTTAACTGTCGCTTTTTAGACATGTTTGGATGCTCCTTTTTTATAAAAGGAGATTAGTGATTTACTAGTTAGCAAAACGAAAAGAAAGGTTTAAAATGTTGGTCTCCCTTAGTAAATTGCTAAATATCTATCAAATTGTTATATTTTGAGCCATTGGCTTTAAATTTGTTATGTCACTCAAGATATTTGTATTAATGCTTTGTTGAGGTTTTAGACAAATGGACTGATTGGATGGGAAGTTATCAATGGAGGTCGCATCGTAGCTTCTTTTTGCGCTTTTTTATGGTAACCTACTTCTCTGAAAAATTATCCTTCCAGGCTAACGCCTAACATATTAAACACAATCTATTGCAAATATAGAAATCAAGCTTAAATACATCTCTACTAACAATCAAGTTGCTGATATAATAATAAATTGTCTCATAATAATCCTTTTTGAAAACCATCGCTTAAATATAAATTTTAATTAATATCATAACTTACATTTGTCTACTTGTTGTGATAAAAAATTATATTACGGTTTTTCATTTAATTTTCAGAACAAAAACTATTCACACAAATAAGGAAAAAAAGCTAACCAATATATGAACAGAAATTCACATTATTCTGTGGCCCAGAATGAATTAATCTAAGTAAGTAACAAAATTTTGAATTTTTTTTAACCTGAATAATATGACAGCAGAATCAACACTACTGTGTAATATTAATATGGATATATAAATTACTTGTCCCGATGTTCTACTTAACCGATTTTAATGAAATTTTTAAACCTTGTGCAGTTTGATCCAACTGAAATGATAGGATAGCTGACATCTCAATTTATGATCGGAATATAATTTTATTGCAAATTATTTGTCTATCATTTCACATTCATAATAATCTGTTTCCTCCAAACGATTCTAACAGATGGCAATATCTGTTGACTGGATTGAGTAAGTATTCAATAGATGGCGCTATGTCAAAAACTTCCAAACGTTTCATATAAGCTACAATTTAGTAGCATAACCACCACATGTTGCTGAGGCTAAAGTATAGGTTAAATTTATATTGTAGGAAACGTAATACAGTGAATTTTGGTTTTCCAACTGAATTAGTTTAGTTTTCCATGCATTTATTCAGAGTATTTTTACGGATATACAGAGTAATTACTTGAGTCATAACTG
The DNA here is from genome assembly GCA_920104205.1 of Eupeodes latifasciatus. Lineage (NCBI taxonomy): Eukaryota > Metazoa > Arthropoda > Insecta > Diptera > Syrphidae > Eupeodes > Eupeodes latifasciatus. The sequence goes on from OV049924.1 coordinate 242,334,962, forward strand.
CCTCAGCCATCGGGCTATTTTGGCAGCCAAAAATGTTGATGTTGACGAAATTAACTTCCAGATATAACAGTTGTTACCAGGCGATCTTATATCTTTTAAACCAATCGATACAGTTTTGTAATAAAAGCGATAGTGTACATTTTTCAACTAATTTTTTAAATTCGCTAGATATACCTGAAATGGTTCACCTATTATTCTCCTGCGTAATTTGAATCCACCTCAATTATGCAATGGTACACGTTTGGTCATCAAAAAGATCACCGGAAATATTCTAGAAGCAACCATTTTATTGGAAAGTTTAAAGGAAAAGTGGCCCTGTTGCCACGTATTCTGATGATACCGTCAGATTCTACCATACCCTTTAAAAGGTTACAGTTTCCAATTCGTTTAGCTTTTGCCATGTCTATAAATAAGTTTCAAGCCCAAACAATTTCCATTTGTGGTTAAGATTTGGAAAATCCATGTTTTTCTCATGGGAAGCTATATGTTGCATGTCCACGTGTAGGAAAACCGTCAAACCTATTTGTGTTAGCGAAAAACAGGTTAACCAAAAATGCTGTGCACTGATAAGTGCTAAATTAAATTGAAATTAAATGTATTTATAATTCAAATTAATAAATATTATTGTTAAAAGATTTTATACTATCCGCCCTACCTACCCTATTTAAAAGTTTAACTGTCACATGTTATTTACTAAACTCTTTGTAATATACTCATTTGTTACAAACTTGAATAAAAATAATAATAAATTTTAAATTTAATTCTTTTGAACTGATTTTTGCGTTACAATAACTGTACGAACATTTTGATCAATTGTGTTCAAAGTCCTTCCCCTTCAAATCCCAAACCAGCAAATTTGTTACCTGTTTTCGTTTCCGTCTTCATTCGTAAATAATAATTTCGTTGTAATAAGGGGTAACGTTCCCCTTAAATAGTTTACAACAATGTTATATAACAAAAACCGTTAGCCACAGCAATGATTGACCGGGTCAGCTAGTGTATGTATATATTCTTAATGTGTCTTTAATAATAGTGGTGTATTAATTTGATGGTCTGCATGGTGAGGGTGCGAGCGTATCATATTTTTTAAGCGTACATATTCATACCCAAAGAAAGCTCTCGTTTAATGTTCTGCCGATTTGCACGTTATTGAAATTATTGAAAAATGGAAAAAATTCGTCCTTTTGACAGATTAAGACATACGAGTACATTTACGGTTCATCTTAATTTCCTAGACGCGCTGAGCAATAATTTTGATGAATATTTGTTTTTGTTAATCATTACGAACTTGGTTTGTTATAGTGTTAAAAGAAAAAATGGTCAAAATAGTTTTCTATAGTATAATAAAATAGTATAGAAAATTAAAAAGTCTACATTTTTCTTACAATAAGGACAACAAAGTCCTTATTGCCAGTACTAAGACACATTTTTCTGTAGTGTTTAAATCAATTAAACTATACATCTATTTTTGGTTTCCTTTGTCTGAACAGTTCTTAATGTCTAATTGTTTCTTACCTTAAATTAAAAGAACTTAATAGAAATTAACACCAAAGATTTTTTAAATAAGCCGGCTTGAATATTTAATGGGGACGAGACTTCATTTAGTTTGGATCCATAAACAGGCTAAGCTATCCACCCTAAAGGTATAAAACACTTACGTCACCGGAGTTACCTTAACGGTAGAAATTGTATTCCTGTATGTACAAAATCCTCCATCAAAACTTGTTGAAAATATTCCAAAGGACTGGATAATTCCAAAAATTATTTTGCATCCTTCCCAATTCCTTACGTCATACTGAAATCGTCAGATTATTGAAATGTACACTATTTAAGATGCAACTAATACTAACGCGCTTCAGCATTTCTGCTGATAATTTTTACTAATCTGATCCCGTATCCCAGGCGGGCGGCTTTATACATGGTGATTAGTGTAACGTGCAAAAAAGGCTGGAACGAGTAAGTTGGGTATGAGTAATAAGAGCTCAAATATGTAAGCTTTTCTCAACATTAATCCCCTACTATTGATAATATCAATATAATATAATATTATAGTCCTTTTTATTCTAAAGAGAAGACGGTTTTTTATTTACTGTTTTATGATAAAATAAAAACTATTCTCAAATTATATTTTAATTTTTTGGAAGCTTGTTCACATGAATATAATGCTAGCACCTAGCATAATGACGAACAAACAGTGAGATTTGTACAAAAGGGGTATGCCACCCCATGCAGACATTTTAACTAAAAAGAATTACTTATTATGTGTATAACTTCTAAATAAATTAGGCATACAAAAAATGAGCGAACACACTTGATTAAATAAAAGTTAAAGCATCTGCTAAATGGCATGAAAATATTTGGAAGTAATTTATATTAAAAAAAAAGAATCGCTGCAACACGTGCGAAAAATAACACAGTTCTTTTGTCATTATGGAATTTATGGAAAATAAGTACCTACAGGCGTACAAAGGTGTATACAGGTATTCTTGAAATACTGTTAATGTTTTTTCTCCCTCTCAACTTTAGAAATCACACGAGTATTAAATGTATAGATAAATTATATTCATACAAAGCTAATTAAAAGCAGATGATATATACACATCAACAGGCTCAAACAATATTTTGCTACTTTACCTACTCGTTTTTTGTCTAACTACCTGTTTTTTTTAGAGAAAAATATTTGCAAACAGTAATAAAGATTTACGATGTATCTTTTTTTTTGCTTAAGTAAGGTTATTTTAGTTTGGAAGGTGTAATAAAGCAATAAATTACTTACCAGTATGTGTTCGCTTGTGTATTTTGAGATTTTCACTGCGAGCGAATACTTTTCCACAGCCAGTGAAAGGACAGGCAAATGGTTTTTCACCAGTATGTACTCGAATATGGTTCACCAACTTATATTTGGCCTTGAATGGACGCCCGTTGCGACTACAACCGATCCAAGAACAGGCATGTGTTGTACACTCTGGTCCACCAACATGTTCTACAGTTAGGTGAGTAACAATATCGTGCATAGAGCTGAATATTTTGTTGCAAGTATTTCTACCATTTACACTTGATGCTGGGTCTGGATTTAACCAGAGACATTGCATTTCATGTTTAACTTCTGATGCGGAAGTTGGCTGATGTCGCATATATCTTAGAAATGCTCCGGCTCCTACAGAATTCATTTGCATAGGAAGGTGGGAATGATGGTGATGCACTGATGAGAAGTTCGTATGACGGTGTGAGTGATGTGAATGGTACTGATTCGAATACTCAGTTGCGGGCGTTATACCCATTCTCATATGGTGATGTTGGTGGTGGTGGGTGGCTGAGTGAAAAGGACTGCTGCCAAAGGATGGATTTCCGTTTTCATGTATCCCATTATTATGATGTGGATGAATTGATGACATTGTGGAAAAGAACATAGATTCGTTTGATTTACTACACCCTTGCACGCTGCCTGTAGCTAAGTTGATATAATTATTTTCACGCCTTAAAACAAAGTCATGCGGAGAATATGAACCAAGTTGTCCATTAAGATGGTTCATATGGCTGTACCCAGAGTTTTGGAAGGAAGTAAAAGAAGAAACCATATCTGTACTCGATACCTGGTGCATACCAGGTGTATCTGGTTCTAGTTGATGTGAAGGTTGTGAGAATTGTTGATGAGGACCATGTCCTTGATGTTGCCGAAGTATTCCTTCCATATGTAAGTTATGCTGTTGGTTGGAAGATGATGATGGTGACATTCTTAGGCCATATGAAGCAAGATGATGCTGTGAAGGTGTTGTATCCGTGAATGCATTCATGTCCAAGTACTTAATGTACACGCAATAAGATATATATGTAGATTGTAGCTAGATACAAATGTAAATAAATTACGTTGCACTTCTTTTTCTATATTTCAATTATTTTTCTTTAGTTGACAATTTACTTGGCTTGTACACTACACTTCAATAGAATCTGTATGTGGGTAGATAGAGGGACGGGGCCTTTTATAATAAAACCTAGATGGATTTTAATTTTATAAAAAAAATACGAGGGCAGATATCTTTTATTTCAATAAACACTATTTGCACTATTGGTATAAGTTACACTTGTTCCAAATACATAATTATAATTTTGAACCGTTGAATAGATAAATATATCTCAGCCCTTCGCAATGGATTTAACAAATTAATGTATAACAAAACTCCGAACACTTCACGCGAGCATCTCAGCAGGACTAAAAAGTAAGGAAATCACTATTTATAAAATTGCTACGTGTTTCTAATGCCAAATTGCCAACCCTACCCTGAATATATGGTGTTTCAAATGTATACATATATCAAAGCACCCAGGTTCGTAGAGCGACAGATACAGAAGACACAAGAACAGGAACGGTATATTGTGCTGTAAATTTCATTCTGTTGTTTGATTGGTTTATTTTCAAATTCACATCCAAGAAGTATTTGTTCATTAATACAACAACCAATGGAAAAGGTAACAAGTTATATTGATACCATACAAATTCCGTGTTGAATGCTTGTTCACCTATTAAGGCGTGGCACGTGATTTGTCGTCATATGTGAATCGTATTTCTTGTGAATGTAATAGGTAGAAAAAAAAGAGTGTAACGGGGTGGTTGAAATGTGTACTGGTGTTAATGGTTTTACGTAAGTAGGCGAAACCAAGTATTCAACAAGGGCCAGAGCTTCAGCGCATGTGTGTCATTTAAACCAATTATGTTATTCCTTGAAACCATATACAATTTATTGGTTGGCTATGAGAAATGATAATACCCACCAATTGCAGTGAACACGTAGCTTGGCACTGTATACCTACATAGGTATATAGTGCTATACATATATTTACTATTGCTTTGATTCGATGCACTTAATATACCTTGTCCAAAAGATTAATTATTTGCAATATAGCAGAATAATTACACTGGTAGCTGGCTATCAAATTAAGGCCATTTAAAGTTTTTGATGGCCTAAGATCCAATCCAACCTCAAAACTAGTTTGTTGAGGGGTAGGTACGAACGTTTAGTTTTATAAAATAATTCTTTGAAATAGTGCTTTCTTCTAGGAAAGTGGACGACTTAGTTTTTTTTAATTTTTCCTACAAAATATATCTATTTAATTTGGAGTACATTACAGTATTTTTCATTAGAAATAGTAAATATATTTACTATCTTCAATTTGATTAACAAAAGCCTTTCGTTGTGCTAATAAATAATAATAAACAAAAAAAAATAAAAATGGAATCGACTCGATATATGTACATAGGTATTAGGTGCACGAAAAATTTTTTTTGTCTTGCACTAAATTTATGGTGGTTTATAGCAAAATTGTCAAAAAGGCTGCTTTTTACTCTTTCATTAAATAAAGAATGTTTTCATGAATCTTAGCCTGCACATCGGCCAGGGTGGAGAATCGGACAACATATATTTTTCAGCCCCCTAAATGTTAAGGGTGGTCCTCCCCTATTTCTTTTATAAATTATAAACCTTTTTTAAATACAATATTTGTATACAGATTAGGTATTAAAAAATTCTCGTGCCACGGTGTTTGTAGTGGAACTCTTCCAAAACGGCTCGACCGATTTTCATGAATCTTAGCGTGCATATCCAGGGCCAGGGTGGAGAATCGGAAAACATATATTTTTCATCCCCCTATTCGATTCGTCGAACGATCAATTTTAGAGCCGTACGAGATATAAGAGCACGAAGATCAAGAAAACAATTCAGATGTGAGTGTGAGAATGATGCAGTTACCTACGTTAATCACAATCACAAGAGGCACTAGATGAACGAAATAAACAAAGGCAGCTAGAACGATGAAAAACGTGCAGATTCATAGTCGACAGACGTAGAGGAATCGATAAACAACGTCAACAAGTTCTTCGACCATTTACAATAGATTAATTTCTTCGACTAGCATTCCAGTACCAGTCTGATGTTAAATATTATGCTCATTCCAAAGTGGTTCTTAGTATTTAGGCAAAGGAATGCCAGCATTGTGATGCACTTAAATTTAAAAATGAGCCAGTTGGGATGAACCACCACCACCTGAACTATTACACGGTTTACTTATCGGTACAGATCCCGATTCTATAGCCTGTTCCTGAAGTCAATTGGGTTGGGACATTCAATTCATGTTTCCAAATGGCATCATTTGGAGCAACAGAAATAGTCAACAATGTTGCTGCAAACGGTCAACAATTTAATTCCATGTTTAAAATCAAAGGCCAAGTTTATCACACAGTGGGCTCATCGCTGCCAATGCCAAACGAATCTCATACATTTTTACAAATATATTTTATTGATGGCGAGGACTCTGAACGTGCACTCTCCAAACGCGTGGATGCACGTTACGACTACCATAATCTTAATTCACCTTTTTCCAGGTGTATCGTCAGCACAATGAATTGTCAAAATTTTTCAAATCACACATGTACAAGCTACAAACTTACAATCACGCTTTTGTCTTCAATCCTGATAGAACACCAGCTGGAGAGCATATATGTATGTACGTAGATTCAACGCACCTAATAGCCGCGTTTTATTATCACCATGATCTGATCCGGATCAGATCATGATAATAAAACAGCATTGGATCATCATATTTTTTGTTATTTAAAGTTTGGTAGCAGTGTCAAATTCGTTCTTTCAAAAGTGACATTACGAAGCAAAGAAAAAACAAACACATACCAAAAATGGAAGCTCCACAACTTCTGAAAATGTTTCTGCAAATCACCATTGCACTCTCAAACTCAAAGCATCCAGGAACGCTTTTGTCTCACATGTAGTCCAGATTCTTTTTGACCTTTTAATAAATGTGAAACTTAAATAATTTAATTTAGAAATTACTTAAAATTTATTTGAACATCTTTTCTCCCATTTGTGCTGCAGCTTTCTCGATTTTATTTATATTTGTTGTCATTTAAAGCAGGGTTGCCCAAAGAACATTTTGCTCAATGATTTTTTTGTTCCTTTTTTTTCGGGGAAAATAATACCCATAAATTATGTCAAATATACATTTTTTGGACTTAATTATCTTAATTTCACCAATTGATATCTAGTTTTGTTAAAATATCTAATTATTTCATAGATTATATACCAAATAAATAAATATAAAGCTTCTCGCTTTCTATTTAAAAAATATTTTATTTCAGTCAAATGGAAATGTTTATATGGCAATACAGGTTTTATTTAATTTGTTTGCAATGATACCAACATTTACATGTGAAATAACAATGATAAAGTGCTCCTTGTTGTGATTCGAAGAAGAAATAATGATCTTCAGTTCATTAGTGATACCCATCGTTCATATGAGCTCTTCAATATTCACTAATTTTCTGAAGGGACAATGTTTTTCGTCTCTTAGTTGGTATCTCTCATGTACTGGTTCTGATGAATTATTGTTATTTTCTGTTTGTTCGTCCTCTTGATGTTATATCATCGGTCACGTCCTTTTCGATTGGTAATGGTGCTAATCGATGAATCGGGCGTTTCCAGACCCCAGATGCTGTTGCACCATCATTACCCTTGATTGTCTTGAGGTTTCTACCCAGAGGCCATTGAAGTGATAGAATTCTTTGATGTTCTTAGAGCTCACCTTCCACTTGTAACGGTATTAAAGTTTTTGAAGATATTCCTGTGACCATCGTTTCCAAAATTCATGCTTTAGGTGTGACACAACATTCCACCTCGTCAAAAGTGTCTGCTTCAGAGGAGTTGTGTTAACATCAGTTTTTGCGGTGAGTGGTTCGCCGATAAGAAAATTTCCTGAAGTAATGCTGTTAAATCGTTTGGATCACTTGAAAGTGGTGTTATCGGTCTTGAGTTAAGAATGGCTTCAATTCCAATTAATACAGTTTCCAGTTCTTCATATGTTAGCGAGGCTGTGGCTACACTCCTCTTTAACAAATGTTTTGCTGATTTTACTGCTGCTTCCCAAAGTCCTCCGAATTGAGGGGCCCTTGGTGGTATAAATTTGAATTGTATTGTATGACCACTGCACTCTTTAGTTATGGTTTCACGTGCACCTTCTGAGTAGATTGTGTCATATAATTCAGTTAGTTGACTATTTGCTCCCACAAAATTAGTCGCATTATCAAAGTACATATATGTTTTGACAATGTCCTCTGCGACCGATGATAAGTTTTAATGCTCCTAGAAACGATTCGGTAGTTAAATCGCTAACTAATTCAATATGAACCGCCTTTGTCGCGAAACAATTTGTGATCTCACAACAAAGCAGCGAATAATGAGCGCAAAGAAAATGCACAAAAAAATGCATATTATGCTGGTGGTATCAGTAGTAGCAAAAAAACAACAGAGACAACAACAACATCAACAATAGCAGCAGCAACAGCGTCAACATCAGTAGCAGCAAAAGTACTGGCACCGGGATCTTTATAAATGACTCCCTCCCGAAGTATACTTAGGCTTTACTTATGAAAACAAAAGAGATGGCTAAACAAAAAGGTGCAAAATATGTATGGTATAAAGATAATCAAATACTTTTGCGAAAAGTTGAGGGGGGGAAAGTAATTTCTATTAAATCTTTTAATGATATTACTCGTATTTAGAGCTTATCACTTTTTTTTTTATTTTAACAATGAATGAATCGAATCGAATTATTTAATCGATGACTTTTCTTCTCTCAATAATAGTAATGCAGATATTGATATAAATAATGTTTTTACAAATCTATACTAATATTATTAATGCGAAAGTAACTCTGTCTGTCTGTCTGTTACTCAATCACGCCTAAACTACTGAACCAATTTGCATGAAATTTGGTATGGAGATATTTTGATACCCGAGAAAGGACATAGGCTACTTTTTACCCCGGGAAAATGACGCATTGCCATGGGACAATTCAGGTGGGCCGATCGCTTTTACGCTTAAACTACTGAACAGATTTGAATGAAATTTGGTAAGGAGATAGTTTGAGACTTAAGAAAGGACATGAGTTACTTTTGACATCGGGAAAATCATTCTCATGGGAAAAATTACTTTCCGGGGAATCAGATCGCTTTCACTCCTAAATTACCAAAGATTTGAATAATATTTGGATAAAATTGGTATTACGGGAAAACAACGCATTTCCAACCCTTATGAAATAAGTTGTCGAACATGTTAAACTTATCATACACGTATATTAACGCGCCCTCAACGTTAGACGCAAACTGTGGCTCCCACCAAGTTCCACAAAAAATAATTTGAAACCTAAACTTTGCTATGCTCAACCTTTCATCGCCAAACACGAGCCATGTAGGTACAACAAATAATTTACTGGGTCTGTCTTCTACTTCTGATAATTCTGTTTCGCCATGGGCGCGGGGCGAATGAGCGGGCGGGGGTCGCACGCGGTAGACGAGGCAGGTGGTTGCGGCGGTAGTGCGGCGCGGGGGTTGACATCACTGAGTGGGTCTACCCGAACGGGCACACGCCGTTGTCGGACGCATGCAAATTACAGAGGAATCCTGCAAATATTTTATTTGTCGTGTAAATTTAATTGTTTCTTTAATCTATATATATAAAAATCAATGCCACTTTTTGTTGTAATGTTATAACTCAACAATGCCTTTACCGATTTGGCTAATTTCGGTCTTGAATTATTCGTGAAAATCCAGAGAAGGTTTGTACCTACGTAGAGAAAATTAAAAAAAATCTTGAAAAAGTGTGAAATCAACATCTTTCTATACTCCCATATACAAACAATTTGTACTAATACTTAAAAGGCAATTTGAACCTTTGACAAAACAATCGAAGACAAAAAAGTAACGTTAGTTCTGTCAAACAAATTTAATGTCATCATATGTCATTTCATTTTATCAGCGATAATTATTGCTTTGTTGTGTTTATATTTTCCAAACTATTGTTGAGTTATTGCTTTGTGTTTATATTTTCCAAAATATTGTTGAGTTGTTGAGTGAAGGTAAAATGTCACGAGCAAGACGACCAAACATAGGCCGGCGAACGCGTAATGCAAATCAAGTGGCATTATTAAGACGATCTCAGATTACAGATGAACGCGCACAAGCTAATGCATCGCAGCGTGAACGTACTGCACAGAATAGATCTGTTGACCCTGTACCTGTACTTAATCACGAATACATTGTGCTGTTTTGGATGAAATGCTGGGTGCTGCTTTTAATTACAATAGTCAGATTGAGTATAGTGTGTAGTTTATCCATAAGGGTGAGTCAAAGTTTATTCAAAATATTCCGTAAAAACTAAGAAAAAGGAACAAAACGAATCAAATACAAAATGTCTATACACCGTTCACCACAATCGTCATCCGTCCATCTGACTGGCACTCCCGCGCAATCAAAACGCGGACTGACACACACTTCGCCCCGATTCCCTCCACAAAAACAGATGATTTTATCAGAGGAGCCAGCTGGTAATATGACCGCAAATGAGCTTAAAATTCTCATCAGCGACACGGTTGTCATGGCAATTGACGAGAAGTTGAAGGATCTGGCTACAAAAGCAGACCTAGAAGGAATCGGCCTACAACTTAAAACGCTGCACCAAAATAACACCCAGCTACAAAATCAGCTATGTGCAATGCAATCGCGCTGTCTGTCGCTTGAACAACAAGTTGAGCGTTTAACAAGCAAGGCAAATGAAAAAAACGTAGTCATCCATCTACCGCTACATGATGAGACGGCACCAATAGAGAAAGCAAAGTCACTTTGTTTGGATCTGCTTGAAACCCAAAACACCGCAATAATTGCAACAGCTAGAGAACTAAGATCTACGAGACCGAATGTTGGTAATGTTGTTGTCGAGCTTCAAAACAAGGAGCTAGTTGGACGGCTATTACAAGCGGCAAACAGGAAGCGTGGAAGTGGTGTTTCCATGCACAAGGATTACACTTTCGCGGCTCGGCAGAGGAGGAGGCGCATGGTGGAAACTAAGAATAAAGTTGCAGCCAGACACACGAACTTGAAGCTCCAAATAAGAGGCGAAAAACTAATTATAAATGAGAAATATACTTTTTTCATAAACGAAAACAAAATCGCATGTGAAGAAGACGGAGGATTGACATATCTGAACCAGTTGCTAGATGACAGAAATGACAACACAGAAATGTCAAACTATGATGCAAACGCAGATACAGCTTCGTACAGCGGCTCAAGAAAGCCGGGAGATGAACGCATTCAGCGTTTTTAATTGTAATGCCGTCAGCCAAGTAGAAGCAAAAACTAACGTTAGAAATAAGAGTCACCTTAAGAATATAATATTATACGAAGTGAAAATTTTATCATTTAATGTAGCAGGCTTAGCCAACAAACTTTTATTTTCTGAATTTTTCCAATTTGTTAATAACTACGATATCTTTTTTTTATATGAAACTTTTGTAGAAAATGATTTAGAAAGATTTGAATATTTATTTAAAAACTATGAATTGTTGTGGATATTAGCAGAAAGTACGTCAACACACGGTAGGGCTAGTGGAGGTTGTTTGTACGGAATTAAAACGGAAGTGAGAAAAAAATGGGGTTGCAACTTCATAAAACAATGTAATAGAGACATCGTAGAAATCCCCACAGAAAAAGGAAAGATATTTGTAATACCAGTTTACATCAATTGCAATAAATCGATGAATGACTTCACAACCTTGCAAAACTTCTTACTGGATTTCGACAGAGATAATCTTATGCTAGCAGGCGACTTCAATGGAAGAGTGGGTAATACCCAAATTCTAAACATAGAAACTGCAGAAGCACCAGATTCAATATTAGAAAACAGAACCTCAAAAGATGACAAAATAGATGCAAATGGAAAAAAGATTGCTGAATTGTGTGACAGCTTGGGACTAACAATCCTGAACGGTCAGACTAAGGGCGACGAGGAAGGACACTTTACATTCATGAGGGGGACAGCATGCTCAACCATAGATTATATATTTGCAAGAGGACTAGGACTACAAAATATTTCGGACTTTACAATAAAAGATCACACTCTATCAGACCACCTACCAATTTCCGTTGACTTAAAAATCAGCTCCAACCGATGCAGATCAGACGTGGAAAAAAGTACACTACTTCCAAAATTACAATGGAACGAAAGAAAAAAGGAAAGATATAAACTCAACCTAGACCATGAACTTAGCATAGTGACACACAGTAGCACTGACCCAATAAAAAGCATAGATACTCTGACAAGCTGTATTATAAAAGCTGCGGGAAGTCAAAACAGACCAAAATGTAAATGGAAACAACCCTGGTACGACTGGGAGTGCGAATCAGCAAGGACAAAATCGTTCCAATGTCTCAGGCAAGCTAGAAAAAATGGAACTAATCACTTAAAACTGAAATACCAAGAAGCAAACAAAGCCTATAAGAATATATGTATGACGAAATAAAAAAACTACACTCTACAATTAGCGTCGAGCCTTAGTAATGCCAAGGATAGTAAAGCCTTCTGGAACATAGCAAAAGCCCTAAACAAACAGCATAACGGGTTCACCATAAAAGTAGATGCCCCAATTCTGGCTGAATACTTTCAAAATCTTTTGAATAGAGAACTAAATAGCAACCATATCCATTACGCAGAACCATTTATAACCAACGATATCTTAGACCAAGAAATCACCCAGCTACAAGTATCCAGGTTCATTGATCGCTGTACCGAAAATAAAGCACCAGGAGAGGACCGGATTCCTTACGAATTCTTCAAAAATGCAACGAACTCCTTTCGGGAAGAGCTAACAAAAACTTTCAACTGGATTTACGACTGCGGTGAAGTGCCAAAAAGCTTCAGGAAGAATATCATACTCCCTATACTGAAGAAAGGAAATCCAACGGACCCAAGCAACTACCGAGGTATATCTTTCCTTAATGCAATTACGAAGATCTTTACAGGAGTTTTATTGGAAAGACTCACCAGGTGGGTAGATGAAAATAACCTATTAAGCGAATACCAAGCCGGATTCCGAAAGGGTTACTCCACAGTAGACAATATTTTCATCCTGACAAGCATTGCACGATCATATCTAGAAAACGGAAATAACTTTATGTCTTCTTTGTAGACTTCAAAGCTGCGTTCGACACCATTGATAGAAAAGCATTATTCTTCAAACTCTCAAATCTAGGACTATCTACAAAGATGCTTAAAATACTGAAACAGCTTTACCACGAAAATCGTTCAGCTGTCTGGGATGGTAATATACTATCAGAATGGTTTCATACAGAAACAGGAGTTAAACAAGGTTGTCTCCTTAGTCCACTTCTTTTTTCTCTCTTTCTGGATGACCTTAGCGTACACCTACCAGGAGGTATACCTTACGCGGAAACTAAGATCAAAGTTCTGATGTACGCAGATGATTTAGTCATATTAGCTGATAATACAAATACAATGCAACTAATGATTAACAAAATCCAGTCTTATTGTGACTCATGGAACTTAAAATTAAACACTAGTAAATCAAAAATCTTGATTTTCCGTAATGGAACCGGACGGTATGCGAGTAAGGAGAAATGGTACTGGGCACATGAAGAATTGGAGAAAGTCAAAGAGTATAAGTATGTGGGCGTCCTGCTAACCCCTCGAATTTCTTTCAAGTCTCACTTGGAAGGAAAGTTGAAGGAGGCAAAAAGAGCAATTAACTGCACCTGGAGTAAAATTTTCAAAAAGGATAATATTGTGGCAAGTGCCAAATTTAGAATATTCGAAGCAGTTGTCCGTGCAATCATGTGTTATGCAGCTCAAGTATGGGAAATATGGCAATTCGAAGAAGTAGAAAACTCCAAAGATACTTTATCAAAAAAATGTTCAGGCTTCCAGTTAACACACCTAACTATATACTGCACACAGAAACCGGACTACCTACAATGTTCACATATACCCTAAAACTCCATCTGGACTACATGAAGAAGGTGATGAACCAACCGGCACATCGCCTCACATTTATAATTGCTTCGCATCTGCAAAACTGCAACAAACAATGCTTCTACGAAAAGACTAAGCTTTGCAGAGAACACAATGTCATTGAAGAAACAAATGGACAGTGGTTAATACAGGAACTTATTTCAAAAGTTGACTCCGCCCAATTTGCAAGCTTCCGCGACCAAATCCAAGACAGCCAAATGAGATTGACGTATAAGCATCTCCAACATGACCTAGGACCTAAAAATTACTTCCATGACGATCTAAGTGTAGATAAGATATCAACAATCTGTATGACCAGAAGTGAACTCCTGCCGTTAAACTATAAACCATACATAACTGACTCTGATCCAACATGCACGCTATGCAACCTCAGACAAATAGAAGACACACAACATTTCATCGCAATATGCCCAGTGCTGAAAACAATTAGAATACAGGTCTGGGGGAAATCTATGCTACAAACGAATGAACTTATGGAAATACTAAACGGAGAAAACTGGAACCTGCTCTACAATTACGTCAAAACGGCACTCAAGTACAGACAACAAATAATAAACGAATACTTTTAATAAAAAACTTTTTTTAAATTAGATATATTATCAAATTAATTTTCTCTCTCTCTTTTCGGCTGACGGCACAAAGCCAATTGCACTATTGTGAAATATGTAATATGTTTAAGAAAGAAAAAAAAAAAAAAAAAAAAAAAAAAAAAAAAAAAAGACCAATAAAATTCACTACTACTACTAGTGTGTACGGATACATTGGAATGATGGACGCAATATGTCCACATTGTGATGCGGCTAACTTTCCAGGTGAAACGCCCGGAATGTGTTGTGCTAATGGCAAAGTGAGATTGCCAACATAAGAAACTCCACCTGAACCATTGTATTCATTTATTTTTGGTACATCTCTATCGTCGAAGCAGTTTTTGAGTAATATTCAACAATACAATTCGGCATTTCAAATGACTTCTTTTGGTGCTACTAAAATTATTAGAGATAATTTTATGCCGACTTTTTAGGTAAATACCTCAACAGGATTGTCCCATGTTTATATCAATCTGAATCATAAAGTCTTACAAATTCTGATTCAACATCTACCTAAAATTGCACACATGTTACAGATTCGAGCCAGATTTACCATCAAGCTGGTTCGTTATTGCCATACCCCGACGCTTATCATCAATTCTTGCAAATTTATTTTATTGGTGATGAAAATCATGAATTGGATCAACGTTGTGCAATAGTTTCAAACACAAGACGAGAAATTATTCGTGAGCTACAAAGGTTTTTCCATCAGCATAACGCATTAGTTCAATTGTTCAAAATTGCTCTTGATCGTATGCCATCTGATAATCACAAAATTGTAATAGCACCAAATTGAATATTCAACAAAAACATATACTCCTATATGACACAATCATGCAAGTCGTTTCCAATAATGCAGGTGGATTATATTTCTTGGATGCACCTGGTGGTACAGGCAAAACTTTCGTTGTATCATTGATTTTAGCGACTATTCGATCTGAACAGAAAATTGCATTGGCACTTGCATCTTCTGAAATTGCTGCTACATTATTAGAAGGTGGTCGGACCGCACACTCTGCATTAAAATTCCCTTTGAATGTACAGGTGATTGAAACTCCAACTTGCAATATTTCGGGAAATTCTGCTATGGCAAAAGTTCTGCGATAAACGTCAATTATTATATGGGATGAGTGCACAATGGCGAATAGAAAATCAATAGAAGCATTTAATCGAACAATGCAAGATTTACCCGGTAATCAACAGCTTTTTGGTGGTGCTCTGATATTGCTGTCAGGGGACTTTCGTCAAATATTGCCTGTCATTTCTCGATCAACTCCTGCTGATGAAATAAACGCCTGTTTGAAGTCATCAGTTCTTTGGAAATATGTACGAAAATTGACACATAAAAAAAAACGTCGTTTTCTTTTGCAAATCCTTTAACTTCGAAAGAAAAGAAAAGCTTTAATTGATACAATTGAAAATCGTAATCTTGGGGTCGTCACGCCAGTAGCCATAGTGAATTTCGGTGCCTCGCTTAACAAAGAGCGTTTGAAAATGTGGAGGATCATAAAAGAACCACCAGTGCCGCAAATAGTCACCGGGGCTTTTATTCTCGTCGTTATCAAATTTTCCATATTCTGTAAATAAAAAACAAAAAGCAATAATTCTTATTTTGTAAGGAAATTGTATAAATAATATTACTTACCACGACCAAATTTATTCTTTAATTATTTCAAAATGAAATATTTGTTTTGACAGCAGCCATCAGCTGTTTTGTTTACATTAATTTGAGCGCTGAATATTTCGAAAGGTTTGTTTGTTTAGTTCAACTTTGAATTGCAACTAGTTTTCGAGAGGTTTTATATAAAACTTGTGGTTTACGAAAACTTGTGGTTTACCAAAAATGTATGGGAAAACTTGAGTTTTCGATGTAGGTTTTCGGCGAAAACCGATATTTTCGCGAAAACCGGGTTTTGGGTTTGGTGTGAAAAGCCTATTACTTTAATAAAAATATTTAGTACTATACAAATAAATTAGTTTGATCTAAGAACGTAGAAGTTAGATTACAGTGCCACCTAACGGATTTAGATTTGTCCACTTTCTTTGTAGTTAAATAAGAGCCTTTGTTGTGAATATTGATCAATTTAAGCTTAAAATGTACAAGTTATACTACAGCGCCACCAATTCGATTTAGAATTTCCTGTTCTGTTTTTGGTACATAAGTCTGTGGCCCCGAGGCAGAACCGCTAAAGTCTGTTTTTAACATTTTTCAGGAGAGCAGTTTGAAGTTTTAAGAAAAAGTTCGCAATTACAAATTGATGTAGAAAATTGTTGGATCGTCTGACAGTATTGAAACTAGTATGGATTTAAAGGTATTAAACCATTCTCTTGATCCAAAATTTAAAAACAAATCAAACATTGAAATTAGAAGCGTGGAAGGCAAAAGAAGCAGTTTAGTTGTTTTGCCACGGAAGAAATGTTCCTACAAAATATCTTAAGTCGAGTTAAGCTGTTTTTCCTTGAAGTAAATTGAATTTTTAGTTTGCCAAAGTCGACTTTAGTTGTTTTTCCCTAATTTAATGAGACATTTTGCTCCGCTTAACTCGACTTTAGTTGTTATTCCATAACTATATTGAGTGAGATATGGCAACAAATTTTGAGATAAGATTTTTACACGCTTGAAATCAAAGATACAATCTTGTTTTTGTATTAGAAAAGACACCAATTTATTAAAAAATATCTTACACAATATTGAATAATAAAAATAAATATTACATCAAGATAAAGCATTGAAAAATATAAAATTAACAAAACAAAAAACAACAAAAAAGGTAGAATTCACACTTCGCGATTTTTTTAATTATTAGAAAAAAGTATCAATATGTATTTAACGTTTTATTAATGTACTAAAATTGAAAATCTTTACAAATATTGAGATCATAAACAGTTTCTTAGAAAAAAAGGTATTAGATTTTTTAAGTTTTGCAAATAATCGCAATAGTAACAGTATGGAATAAGGTGAATATAGAAAAAAACTTTAATTTTCATCATCTTCACTTTCTAAATCAGGATGTGTGGTGTGTTTAGTGCACTTGAAGTTGTGCGAAGGCTTCGCTAAAATTCATGAAATTCGGGATTAATATATTGCACCAATTCAATTAGATCGTTCTTTTTTTCGGCAGATACATATATTTTGTACATCTTCAATAATTTTAAGCTCGCTTATTGAAAAAGTAGAAGATCCTCTTTTTGCCAATGATAATATTTTGAATGGTTCTTCTGGATTCAAAGTCGTTTTATAAAATATTTTTTTACTGTCACTGGTGTATCGAATCCACCTCACGGTGTTCCAAACAAATTTTTCTCCTTCTAAATTAGATCGTTTCCAATTCAAATTGGTTTTTGAGATTCCACAAAAATTGAAAAATTCAGCTTGTTGCATTTCATATACCTTTATTTTGGAATTAATACCACCAATAAACTGGTACCAATCTCTAGGGACACTAATTTCAACATTTGACTTTATCTTTTTCCTTTCAATTAAGGCATGACAAGAATCGCATTCCATATGTTTATGGCCAGGCTCTAAGAACTTGTGATCAATATATTCAATTGATGAATTTTTTTTTAGAAAAAGGAGAAATATAGCAGCCACGAACGAGTTTTTATTTTGGCCAGAGCATGAATCGCTGTAAAATGTTATTTTACGATCACTTGGTGGTAACGACCTAAGAAGTTTAAAAATGCAGGAAGAAATCTCATTCCCACCCCTACGCGCAATACCTTTGTGCCACATATAGCAGCCAGAAAAATTAGTCTCTAAATCATGTAGGTACCGTAAGATTGAAAGTCCATAGTAGCCTTTTGTAAAAACTTGCCTAGTTTCTTAAAAAAGGCGTTGGCAGACATTGCTGTAAGTCAAACGCAAAGGCTCTCATGCTTTGATTTTGCTTCACGTTTTCCTTATCAATATTTTTTTGGTCGTAGCCGAACTCTGCTTTTACAAGATGTAATTTTTTTTGCTCAAATAATTTTAGATATAAATGTATCACAATTTGAACAGGTGTCTAATTTAGGGGCTTTAAACTTAAGATTCATAGTTTGGAATATTTCAGCATATTTGGTCATGCCCACAGGGCTAGCTACTTCTTCTTTATACATGCGGTGCATTGTTGCCAGATTTAAGCTCCCATGAATATATTTTTGGGATGTATCCCTACGGCTATAGTGGCTTTCATATGCCGGAAATTTTTGTATGTGCCGCTTTATTTCTTCTTCTTTCTCTTGACTAGTTTTGTTGGGAGGAGTTCTTTTTCCACGACAATTTTTAAATGGCAAAGTCGGACATGACAGTTTTTTTACAAATTACACTCCTAATAAAACTTTCAGATTCATCAAAGCACTGTGTAAAATGTTTTCGACAAATTTTAGAACGTTTGCCAGCATGCTCCAAAAAATATAAAACGGTATTTTGACGATTACGTTTTCGTTCAGTTGAATTTGTCCGTGTATCATTTTTTTTTGTCAATAACCAACAGGTTTCCAAAATATAGAATACGTTGATCATAAGATCCCAGGGACCAATAGTGATTGAAAATGGATTGAACGTTCTCAAATGAAAATTTTACCTGGCAATTAAATCGACACCTAACAAACGGTTGACAAATTCTGGCCTCCAGAATTGGATACAGTAGATTCATAAGCTTTTCCAACATTTCTGGATATCTGTCGGCAAAGTCTTTTATTTTCACGTTTTGATTCTTTTAGGACAGTTGGCGGTTAAATAAATAAATTATGTGGCGCAACAGTCCGTAGAGAACCAGAGCCTAGTGACTTACAACTCTCAACCATTTCTGTGTGCGAGTAATGTTGTCAGAGATGGAGGGGACCTACAGTTTATATGCCGAATCCGAACGGGTAATTTGAGAAAGCACTTTTCATGACAAGAATTACTTTTGGAAGATTTGTCAATTCCTCGCAAGAAGCAGTACCCGTGAAAGAACTTAGGTAGCACAGGCAGGGATCGAACCCAAGACCACTTGCATGGCAGTCCAACGCACTAACCATCACGCTACGGGTACTACTACTACAGTTGGCGGTTGGGTTGGGATATTTTCAATCTCTTCATCATCGGTGCATGAATCATGGGAAGTAATTTAAAAATCGGGATCTTTAAAGTAATCATCAGAATCTTCCCATTCGGGAAGATCATCGCAGTTAATACAGACATTTTTCTTGTCTTTGTTGCTAACTGTTGCCAAATATTGGTTTACAAGTGTAATAGTGCAATACTAAGAAATAGTAACTTTTGAATTAAAAAAAATAGGATTCTTACTGTCAAAGAAACATCTCATATCGATGTCAAATCCATTCATTGAAGATTTTGCTTCGAATTCGTTGTATGGAATTGATTGAAAATAATAATCTGATTCAATTGATTCATTTGAATAATCAAACCTACGATGAATATTTTAGTGGCCATTGGTTTAGTGATATTTCATTATTATGTTCATTAAGAGATTCAACAGGATGTGTAGACGTGCAAGCTTCAAGTATTATATGCCCTGGGCAATCATAAAGAAAATATTCATTTCATTTTTTGCCTTTTAATCTAATATGTACCTTTCTTGCTTGCCACTAACTAAGTATATTATTTTCTGGTGTAGAACTTTTCTGCATTACAAAATTATATGATCGCTTCGATGTTTCTGTAAATCATAAAAAAATATTCTTCAAACCAACATCGGCATAGGCAGGTTCAAAACAAATAAGGCATAAGGATCAAACATATCACTACATACATAAAAACAGATCGACACAGCCAACATTGCAAGAAAGGAAGACAAACAAGCAAAAAATATCCCTCACGTCAAATATACATATAAGTAAGAAATATGCAGGTGCGCACTGGTCTCATGGAAAGTCAGACAGACAGATAACCACTTTCGTAGAGATCGACACAGCCAAGCAATACGAATATAGACAGACAGAGAAACACTGGCACACACCCAATAGAAAAAACAGACAGATTTGCAGTTATCGTGATCCAAACATTATAACAGATTGACACAACGAGGCACACAAAAACGCCAGGCAGACATAAGGACAGACAATCACACAATGATAAAAAATCACACACACACACTTAACTAAGTTATAAAATTATCAAACCTTCATTAATAGCTTTTTCCTTTAACATTCGGGCCAGTGCCAAAAGCCTTTGTGATCGAGAGGACATTTTAATTACACTTATTTTAAATTCAAAACACTTGAAAAATCTAAAAAAAGGAAATATCGACCGTGCCTAAAATCTAAAGTCGAGTTATGACAAAACTATTTGTTATTTTTATTTTCTAATCTTCGTGCAAAAATAACTAAAGTTGACTTAAGTACACACTTGTTTTTGATTTGGTGGCGTAATAACAACTAAACTCTACATTAGATTTTTATAAACTATATTTATTTATTTCAATTCGTTAAATACTAACGTGAACAAAAGCTTAATAATAATGCTTAAAACTACTTAACATCTAATTTTAATCCAAACTATCCAAACTGACTCCTTGCCGCGGAAAAACGACTAAAGTCAAATTTAGATTTTTCATGATCAATATTTCCTTGGGAAATAATGACTAAACTCAATTTAAGACACGACAAATTTATTTATCTCTCGGAGAATAACAACTAAAGTTGAGTTAAGTTGTTTTTCTCCAAATAGAAATTTAAAAAATACAACAATTTCATTGAGGAAGAACAACTAAACTCGACTTAAGCGGGTTTTTCCCAACACAAAAGTAGACCAAAATCCATAATTTTCTCGCGGAAAAACAACTTAACTTGAGTTTAGTCGTTATTCCTTGAGAAAAATTGAAAACAATTTAATCTTAAGTCAACTTTAGATAATATGTAAGGACTTTTTCCAATTTTGTTTGAGTTTAGTTGTTTTGCCTTGAGGAGGATGTACAAAACTGACTTTAGTGGTTTTGTTTTTGTAAAATTGTGGCTACATTTTTTATGATAAAAATGTAAAAAAAATTTACAAAATAGATTCGAACGCGCTGAATCTAATGGTATCAAAAACTCAATTTTGTCTTAAGTCGACTTTAGCGGTTCTGCCTCCTGGGCACAGAAGTAACCTATGTACGTTGTGAATATTTATCAGTTTGATCCAAAATTGTAGGCCAGGCCACAAGTAAATTATATTTATTGTGAATTGTCATGTAGCCAAAGACGAAAGACGACATCTTTTTTGTACAAATCTTAATTTTTGTATAAATAAATACAACAAATATTAACAGTATCAACAAATTCAGAAACTCTTCCACTCTCTTTTCCAATATTTCATTAAGATGTATTTCGTTTCAAAAACAAAACAAAAAAAGAGGCTGGGATGCGACCCACACTGATAACTTCCCATCCCGTCTGTCGATTTGTCTTGCTTAAAAGTTTGTATATATGTATCAATTTTTACCAAATTTGCGTACTATTTTGTGTAGATTTTATTTTTTTATGAAAAAACGGACTGTTGAATTTTTATTAAAAAAATTACTGAATATCAGAAACAATATTTTCTGTGAAATAAAATAAGTTTGAAGCCAATAGCTATTTGTAATTTTTGAAAAGCTGTTTGAGTCGAAAGTAAATTTTTACCAAGTTTTAGTATTGTTTTTTTGTTAGGTTTTTATTTTTTGTAAAAAACCTGTCAATTAGATTTTTCTCAAAATTTTACTGAATGTTGACAACAATATCTCAAAGTTTTAAAAAGATATTTGAGTCGAAAAACAATTTTTACTAACTTTTATTAATTTTTTTGTTTAGGTTTTTATTTTTTGTAAAAAAAACTGTCAATTCGATTTTTCTCAAAATTTTATCGAATGTTGAAATAAATATTTCTTATAAGTTAAAATTAGTCAGAAGCCGTTATCTCAAATTTTTGAAAAGATATTTGAGTCGAAAATCAATTTTTACCAACTTTTTTTAATTTTTTTTTTCGGTTTTTAATTTTTTGTAAAAAACCTGTCAATTCGATTTATTTCAAAATTTTACTGAATGTTGACAACAATATTTTTGAAAGATAAAAGTAGTTTAAAGCCAATAACTCAAAGTTTTGAAAAGATATTTGAGTCGAAAATCAATTTTTACCAACTTTTATTAATTTTTTTTTAGGTTCTTATTTTTTGTAAAAAAAACTGTCAATTCGATTTTTCTCAAAATTTTATCAGATGTCAAAAACATTATTCTTCATTGCACAAAATTGTTTTGGAGATGAAATCATATTTTAGTCGTAAAATTTTCGAGGTGACAAATTTTTTTTTCAGTTTTTTTGATTTATAAAAAAAACCGTTAATTGGATTTTTTTCCAAAAATATAATTGTTTTGTATCACGTTACAATATATAATATAAAATTTAATTCAAGTCTCTAGCGTCATTGGTTCATGAGATATTTAGGTTTAACCAAAATTTTCACCTTTTTTTTAAACTGCTATGGTAAAAAAACCACCCACGCAATTTTCTTGAGAGCCCTTTCTGCATCTTTTTGCCTTCTTATCTGTATAACAAAATTTATTTGAAGTCGATATCTCTTCTGGTTCTTGAGCTATGGACGACGAAAAAAACGTCGCGAACGTACGGACGTACGGACGTACGTACACACGCACGCACAGACATCTTTCTAAAAATCTTTTATTTCGACTCTAGGGACCTTGAAACGTCGAGAAATGTCAAAATTTTCAATTTGTCAAATCGGACCCATTACAATAACTTCCTATGGGAAGTTAATAAATCCAAAAATATCTTTAAAATGCAAATCCAAAAGTAACTAAAGAAATCAAATCCAAAAGTAACTAAAAGTAATCAAATCCAAAAGTAACTAAAAGTAATCAAATCCAAAAGTAACTAGAAGTAATCAAATCCAAAAGTAACTAGAAGTAATCAAGTCCAAAAGTAACAAGAAGTAATCAAATCCAAAAGTAACTAGAAGTAATCGATTCGACTGGTAATCGTTACTCGGGTAAGTAATCGATTACTTTGATTACTTGAAGTAATCGTTACTTTGTAACGATTACTTAGGATTTCTCACACCACTAGTTTGATACCGCGTATCCCTATGATTCCAACTGATATGCCATTTTAATTCAAAAGATTACAATATCCTGTGCATTTATCATTTGCGATGTCCATAAATAAGGCCCAAGGGCAAACACTTCAAGTTTGTCGTGTAAATTTGGAGGAATCATGTTTTCACATGGCCAAATTTATGTTGCCTGTTTCAGAGCCGATACCCCTGTTTATTTATTCATGCTCAAAATGGAAAAACAAAAAATATTGTTTATCCAACTGTTTTAGACTAACCCATATAGACCTACCATAGTAAGAGTACCCAATTCTTTTTATTTTTTAGTTTTTACTCTTTGCTGATAAATATAATATAAACAATATATCATTTGGGTCATTTGGACTTTTAAATAGCTAGCAATTTAAAATATTTGTTTGTTTGAATCAATGAACTTTATAATCATTTTTTTATTACTATGCCTTATACGTAGCGAAGCACGTACTGGGCCGCTAGTACTTAATGATTTACTCGGTTCGTCTTTGATCATTTAATTTACTAGAAGTAGGTAGGTAGTTTTAAGTTAGTTTCTTTAGTTCATCTGCGTATTTCTTTTAATATTTATACGTGTTTATTTTTTAGTTTTAAAATAATAAACGGTATACAATACCTACTTAATTTCTATTCATTTTGGTTTGGTTTTGGTTTTGGTCGATTGGATTTGGTCTCAGATATAAATTAGGACCTTGAGTTATTGAGAATATGGTTTTCGGTACACAATTTGGTTATTAGTTCGAAAACGAAGCTAATGTTGTTCAGCTTATCATCCTTCCAAAACTTTGAAGTTGTAATTTCCGTTTAATTTCAAATTATAGTTTACGTGGAAACTCTTTGAACATCTTTACCGTACCCACATTCCGTACAACTGCGTTTCGAAATTTGTATTCTATTTCATCGTTTCGGTTATTTAACAAGCTTCCACTTTCTATCAGAACAGTTACAGATCCTGGTATGTTTGCAAGTCATTTAAAACTATGGGTTTTAGATTTTGATTATTCAAACTTGGAATTAATTGTTTCTGGTACTCTGATTTAGTTTCATGATGTGTTCTTTATTTTCTCTATAAAATGTATTTGTTTTGTGTAACTGTAATTTAATAACATCTTTTTTTCTGTGTATTCTCAAAAGGATTCGATTAAAACTTTTTCTAAACTTTAATGTTAAGGGTCACCCCACCCATTAATTTTAATTAAGTATATTAATTAAAGTGGCATTCAACACTATTTGAATTTCTTTATAAATTGAATACAGAATGTCTACTTTAAGTTTATACGAAATGAAATAATAATAATAATAATAATAATAATAATAATAATAATAATAATAATAATAATAATAATAATAATAATAATAATAATAATAATAATAATAATAATAATAATAATAATAATAATAATAATAATAATAATAATAATAATATCGTCAAAAAAAAAAAGATTGCAACATAATGCCTTGTGAGGTCGCTTGCCACGGATTTTATAATGAATCCAAAATGGTCCACAGTAGTCCACTCCTGAGTTGATAAAAGGTCTTGCCGGTGTGATTCTTGCTGAAGGTAGGTTTCCCATTACTTGTTGAAGTAATTGTGATCTAGCTCTGGTGCATTTAATCAATGGTGTACAATTGATCGTGCCATTATTTTTCCCTTTATATGCGAAAACCTTTGCCTCATTTGAGCAAGCAATGTCTGAGGGCCACAGTGTTTGTGCTGCTCATGAATTTCTTTCATCAATAGTTTTGTAATGGATTGTTGTATGGAAGAAGCATCGAATGTTTTGTATCAAAAGGAAGTAATCCGGAGTCTAGTCGACTTCCAACTCGCATAATTCCCTTGTCATCCAAAAATGGAGACAAGCTAGCAAACTGGCTGTTTCCCTCCAGTTCCTTGTATTTTTGCAGGTCCCTGATTTCTTCCTTGAAATCAAAAGCCTGCATTGCTCGTATTATTACTGTCAGTGATTCTTCTAGCTCTCATGTGGTTAAGTGGATTTCTCTTATACCCTCTACAGAACCGTTGGATATACGAGATTATCCGTTGAAGCGTGTTGAAAGATTCTCTATGATTTATCTTGTAAATCATATTCTGATCACAATTCTGGCTCACTGTTGCCACAGTGATGGGTCTCTTTCTTTCACTGTTGTCTGGGATCCTCAGTCTGTTGGAATAACTTGCTGGTCAACTATCTTCCTGACCACGTAGAAATAGTGGGACGTCTTTAAGGTTCTAGTCGTTCTTAACTCTAGCTGTTAGTTGAGCCCCTGAGACTGCAGCGCATAGTTCTAGTCGTGGTAATGTTTGTCTTCTTAGTGGAGCCACTCGGGATTTTGAACAAAGTAGCCTTACTATTATTGTTCCATTTTTCAGAATTGCTCGCAGGTACACAACTGTACCATATGCCTTTTTAGATGCATCAGAAAAGGTGTAAATCTGTATCTTAGCTGGTACCTCATTGTTAAACATATGACGTGAGAACTGAAAATTATTTAAGCCTTTCAGGTTTTCACGAAACTGTATCCATCTTGTATGTAGCTCAACTGGTAATGATTCTTCCCATGAAAGTTTTAGTGACCACAGCTCCTGTACGAATATTTTAGCTGTAACGACAACTGGAGCCATTATACCCAATGGATGGAATAATTTGGCAAGATCTGATTTAAAAATCCACTTCGTTATTCGATTTGTTGAATACTGTTTTAACACAAAATCTGTCGTTTATTGGTTGCCATGTTACACCAAGTGCCTTGATTGATTCGATACTTTCATTTCCGAAATCAAGATCGATTTCCTGGTCCTCTTTAGCAATGCCTTGAAGTAATCGGGGATGATTTGAACACCATTTCCTTAGTTTGAATCCTGTTCCCTTTAATATTTGTGTAACTTGGTTTTGCATTTCCAGGGTTATAACGAAGCTGTTATCGAAGGTCAAACAGTCATCGACATAGAAATCATTGTGTAGAGTTTCGGATCCTAGTGGAAATCTTTCGCTGTTCTCCTTGGTGAGCTTCTGCAGACACTTGGTGGCCAAATATGGAGCTGCTCTTGTTCCATAGGTCACTGTGTTGAGTTCATAATAACTCAGAGGTGCTTTTTCATCAATTCTCCATACAATGGTTTGGTATCTTCTGTCCTCTGGATGTATGATTATTTGACGATACATTTCTTGGATATCAGTACATAATACGTATCTTGGCAGTTGAAAACGAAGTAATAATGAAAATAGTTCACCTTGTACTGTAGGTCCTGTGTACATGATATCATTTAATGCAAACCCTGAATACGTTTGAATCGAAGTTTGGTGGTGCTACTATCTTCTTTAAAAACACAGTGATGTGGTATGAAGTAACTAGGCGATGCTATGTCATTGATGTCGATTTTGGTCATGTGGCCGAGATCTTCGTACTCTTCCATAAATTGAATGTATTGGTCTTTTACTTCTCTATTCTTGGCTTATCTTCGTTCAAGTGCAAGAAATCTGTTGACTGCTTTTTCCTTAGATTTTCCGAGAGCAGATGTATCTCCATGAAATGGTAGCTTGACAATGAATCTTCCTTCAGTGCTTATTTTTGTATTTTGTCCAAAATGAGCTTCACACATCTCTTCATCTCTTGACAAGTTTCTACCTTGTGTTTCTACTTCTTCGAGGCTCCATAGTCGTTCATATCATTTGATGGAGGTCGTTGTTCTCGTAAGTAGAGATGCCACATGTTGCTGTATTTGTCTTTGATTCTGTTGACTTTCCTGCTATCACCCGTCCTGGTGTTCTATCAGGATTGAAGACAAAAGCGTGATTGTAAGTTTGTAGCTTGTGCATGTGTGATTTAAAAAATTTTGATAATTCATTGTGCTGACGATACACCTGGAAAAAGGTGAATTAAGATTATGGTAGTCGCAACGTGCATCCACGCGTTTGGAGAGTGCACGTTCAGAGTCCTCGCCATAAATAAAATATATTTGAGATTCGTTTGGCATTGGCAGCGATGAGCCCACTGTGTGATAAACTTGGCCTTTGATTTTAAACATGGAATTAAATTGTTGACCGTTTGCAGCAACATTGTTGACTATTTCTGTTGCTCCAAATGATGCCATTTGGAAACATGAATTGAATGTCCCAACCCAATTGACTTCAGGAATAGGCTATAGAATCGGGATCTGTACCGATAAGTAAACCGTGTAATGGTTCAGGTGGTGGTGGTTCATCCCAACTGGCTCCTTTTTAAAATTAAGTGACAATGCTGGCATTCCTTTGCCTAAGTACCAAGAACCACTTTGAACGCAAAAATAAAGAACGAGATAGACATTTTCAAAAATAATAAATGGAATATCCTCTTATGCAGTTTTAATAAGGTTACAAAAATTATTTAAAAAAAAAATTCAATCATTCCGCCTCTTCGAGTCAATGGCTGTGTTCTTGTTACTCAATCTGAAAAAGTAAGCGCATTGGCTGACTGTTTTTGCCAAAATCATTTACTCTCATCTCATCTTAGTAACATTGTGACTGAAAATATTGTTCAAGATAAGCTTATTGAGCTCAATTCCTTACCGAGTTACGTAAATAGTAACAACTTTTTTAAAAATAGTTCTGTGGAGGTGTTGATTAAACAATTGAAACCCAAAAAATCATCTGGTCTTGATGCTATGAGCAACAGGTTGCTTAAAGCCTTACCTTCAACTGCCTCCTTAATTGAAAATTATCGACTGGTCTGGTACTTTTGGACATTGAAAAAGCCTTTGACACTGTTTGCACGACCGGTTAATTTACAAACTTATGATGCTTGGTTTTCCCACGTATCTAATTAAATCAATAAAAAGTTTTTTACAAAACAGAAAATTTGCTATATACGCAGGCAGTGTAAACTCTATTCTTTATGATATAGTTAGGTTCCACAGGGATCTGTGCTGGGACCCATACTTTTCAACGTTTATGTGTCTGACCTGCCATCTTTGGACGCAAACACTAAATTTGCTATGTTTGCTGACGACACAGCACTTTTTTCGTCTAGCCTATTGCCTCAACGTGCTCTCAGTAGTCTACAATGCTCATTTAATACCCTACAAAACTATTTTCATAAGTGGAAAATCAAGGTCAATGCTCAAAAATCGCAAGCTATATGGTTTTCTCGGCGAAGAAAATCAGATTTTTTGCCAGAAACTTCGTTACAGCTAAACTCCGTCGATATCACTTGGTCTGAAAACTGCAAATACCTAGGGGTAACACTTGACAAGAAACTGACTTTTGACAAACATATCGCCAACACAATTAACAAAACTAATCTTTTAATACGAATTTTATACTCGTTCATAAACCGCAAACCAGGTCTTGGTGTGCATAATAAAATTTTGATATTCAAAACTATTTTCCAGCCTATACTTACTTATGGTGCTCCAGTGTGGTTTAACTGCGCTGAAACCTACATAATAAAGCTTCAAAGAGTGAAAAACAAAATATTTAAATTAATGCTAAATTTGCCAATGCATTATTCTACAGTCAGGCTTCATGATAAGGCTAATGTTACACAACTCAAGCTTGTAATTTATAATTTGCAAGACAATTTTTTTAGAAGATGTTCTTATTCTGATAATGAACTAATTCTTAATCTCTTAAATTAGATATTTTATTTATATCGCCTTTGGGTT
Source organism: Eupeodes latifasciatus (assembly GCA_920104205.1). Taxonomy (NCBI): domain Eukaryota; kingdom Metazoa; phylum Arthropoda; class Insecta; order Diptera; family Syrphidae; genus Eupeodes; species Eupeodes latifasciatus. The sequence continues at coordinate 242,364,120 of OV049924.1, forward strand.
TATGTGCAATTTTTAGTTTTTAAGTATCATATAGGGGTTTTTTTTCTCGTAGGTTTTCCCTTAAAAATAATTGTTTCTCAGTTAAATTATTTGTATATTAGTATTAAGTATTTATATTGAAGCTGTAAAGAATCTAATTTTCTATATCTCTTAAGTAAACATTAGGGTGATTCAAAAATAATTTTTTTTCTTGCAAACAAGCTTAAAATTTTCAATTCCATGTAAAAAGATGCCAGTTAAAAGTTGAGCCCTTAATATTAATATGTCCGCATCGCGGTTTTCTATTTCCCGTAAGAATAATATGAAAAAATTATTCTCTGCACTTTTTGAATTTTATTGCTAGTCTGTCATGTATTATAAAAAAGAGACTTTTAATTATTTTTGTAGGGAATCGAACGCTCTACAAAATTACAAAATTTACAAACTTTTTTGCAAATTAGCTCTTACTTGAGCTGTAAACCAAGTTCACAAATTAAAGAAAAATAAGTTAAACTTAAACACAAAATGCGGATTTAAAAAAAATGCGTCTTTAGAGTGCGGAACTATCGTATGGAATGGTTTTTATTTCATTTCATTTCATTTCATTTTCTTTTCCTTTTTCTTCTTAGTTTTACATTTTAAATAAAATATGGCCGGATGGGCGGGAAGTTTGAAAATCATACCAATACATTCAGTTTCAATACATTTCAGTTCACAATAGTGCAATTTTTTAACTGATATAATTATGTATTTTAATTTAAAGTTAAATTCAATATTTAAGATTTTAATTTTGGTAAAATTCATTTTATAAAGGTTCGTATTAACGAAACAAAAGGTCTCCTATAATTTTTTGATAAACCTAATAGTTTACTAGTTAGGTATTTAAGGCCAAAGTTAAATTTATCGAAAATTTTAAGGTTTTTGATGCATTCCAGCGAATTTGATGGTTTTATTGGAACAAATCACTCAAAAAACTCATGTTTATCTTAAATTTAGTTTCTTAGACAATCATTGCTAATAATTTTCTGCAATAATGCGACTAGTGAAACTTTTGAAATTATTTTTAGCATCGATTAGCTTCTAAATCATAGTTCATCTTTTTTGTTTAATCTATACACAAAAAAATTTCTTTAATCATTTGAAATACTCACAGAAGGAATATATTAACTAACAATTGGTTTTGTTTGAACAAAAAAATGTATTCACTTTTTCAAGAATTGTTTTTAAAATTACTTAGTCTAATGTAATCTAAATTAATATTGCTATTGCAGATTTTTTTTAAACAATCTGGATAGCGTTGACGATGTTCTCGAACTACCTGTAACAAATACTGTAGTTGATTTTCATCTTTGGTAAGGTAATTGTTGTATTCTTCAATTAATGCAACTCCTCTTTCCGCTACGTCATTTGTTACTTTTAATCCTTTAAAAAATTCAGCACATTCGATATAATTTTCGTCACTAGACCAAATTGAAATATCCTTTTCTAAAAAATCGCTTGGTAAATCGAATTTTTTAAACAACTCCAATGATTGTTTTGATACAAAATCACTTAAATCTTTTTGTAAAAATAATTGGTGCTCATTTTCGAGTATTCGATACTGCTGATTCATTGTTGTAGAAGCTGATCGAGAATTAATTTTCTCAATCATCTTTCTTTTTATTTCAATCGAAACATTGGAATCAAATAAAGAGATAACAGCTAATTCCTCATTTAAGTACCACAAGTGGTCACTCATTTTAGCACAAGCTTTTTTTGAAACTGCTGCATCAACACGATCATAAGAAATCATTTTTTTTTAACAATTCCAAATCATTATTTGGTGCCAGAATAGCAGATGCAGTTGCGTAGCTACCGCTGTATCAGCTGTATCCATGTAACAGGGCCCCCGAGATATAGGGGCCCCAAAGATACAGAGCACAAGACGTGTGTAAAAAAATTCACTTAAATATTTAATAAAGTTTTATTACAAAAAAATGTTCCGATGATCATTTTTTACATGCGTCAAATATTTTTTTTCCTGTGTATCTTTTTCTTTTTTGCAAGTCCTACCAACCAACAAAACTACAACTTCAACCTGCAAACACTTTTTTATTCGAGCTTTCAAAATATATCGTCCTGCCTGACACAGCCACCAAATCCAACATCACACAGAAATACAAACCAGGGACCAGCGGTAGATTAAAAAATACTAAGGTACTTGCATGAACTAACAGCTGAAAAATTCGAATACTCCATTCCGAACCCTGTATGTATCTGCAACCAAAAAAAAGTCACGTTAATTGTCTGAGTGAACTAGGCAAAACGAATTTCAACACGTTAACTGAAATGTTTAATCTGTCTGTGCGTGGATATACATTTTAAAAATTAACTCTAAAGTTTCTTGTGATTATTTGTAACTAGCCGACCCGTGCTCGCGTTGCTTCGCAAATTGTAACCACGAACATTTTTTGAATATTAGTATTAAATTTTTGTCTATTTTCTTCTTTTCTTTCTTTTATTCATACCTAGAAACGTTTTTTTGCAACCGAAAAATATAGTTTGCGGTAAAAAAAAACAAATTTGTGTTTTTAATGTTCTCATACATCTATAGGCGTGTGTAAATATCCATAGACACATTTTTTTATTCATCTGCTCATGTTCAGTGCAGTGCAACTGACTTAACCTACCCACATTTGTGTGCTCTTTTTATCGACGTCATTGTTAAGTACCTTCTTCGATTATTTGTAAAGAAAATTTTAACTTAATTTCAGTTTTATTGTTCGAGGAAGTGATACAAAATTGGTAATTCAAGCTATTATAATAGAACTTTTTTTATTTTTAAATTGGAAGAATTATAATCTATTCACTTCCTCGAACCAGAAAAATAAAATAGATCTAATTTTTCTTTAGATAATTCGGCATTTCATGTGCACGGCACTGTAGTTAATTAAATGTCCATAGTAACTTAAAAAAAAGAGCCCACACTGCTCAACGATGTGACGATAGAATTAGAGAAACAAAAAAATAATGTGTGTGTGTAGGTTAGTTGTTGAACTATACAATACAGAAAAATTGAATATGTAGGTAGGTAGGTAAGAGAAAAAACGTAACTATTAAATGCAGGGATGCCGTTTTGAAAATTCAGAACGGAGTATTTCAGAGGATTAGAGGGGAGTATTTCCTGTTTCTGGGGAATACGCAATAAAAGAAATACTCTTAATATTAACATTTATTAATTCCTTTTTTTTATTTGTACTTCATTTCAAATAAACATACAAAGGTTCATGAATTCATGTTTAATTTAACAAAAAAAACTTAACAATATATAAATAACTTTAACTAATAAAAAATAACATTTATTAAATAAAAGTAACTTAACTCATAATCAATGTGAAAAAATAAAATACATATAATCAGACTTTCGATTTTTACAGTGTGACATTTTTTTTTATAAATATGACCTATTTGCAATAATTACATAAAAGATATTTTGAAGGAACCAATTGCGATGCATGGCAATTTTGAAATGTGACTTTTCCATTAAAATGGCATTGACTGTGGCAATAGACAAACAGTTTCTGTTTCTGCGGCACCGCCAGCCGTGCCGACGTTGATGATGGACATGAACTTTCCACTGTAGGAAGCGTCGCAGGAGAATTCTTTTTATATTTAATTAGGTACCTTTATGTTGACAATTAGGATTTGTTTGATAAAATAATGAAAAAACTTTATTTTGTATTGTTTACTAACTTTTCCATCTTGAATCATCTTAGATCTTACGCTTTGTGAAATAATTTTGATAGTAAATTTCCCAGACAACAACAGACAATTTATTTCTTTTATGCAACTGACAAGGAGTGACAACTGACAGGAGTGAAGTATGACATTTCTTCTAGTTTAAGCTACTACAAAATCAAAACATTCAGTGTTTTTAAGCTTTGAACGAATCAGTTGCAATCGTTGATGCCACTTAATTTTTTTTATTAACACAACTATTAATGAATTTTTGAAAAAGTTTTGAACATTTTCGAGAGGAGTACAATCATGGTGAGGGGAGTACGGGAGAACAGTGAATGCTAGGGGAGTACAAATACTCCCTTAGTACTCACTTCGGTAGCCCTGATTAAATGGAACACATATTAAGAGAGAAAGAGCATGGGAAGAAAAGAAAATTAAAAATGTTGGAATGATAATGAAATGAAACAAAGCAGCGACCTCGCGATTGTGATGGAATCTAATTTCCTGGATAAAATAAATTCAAAAAGTTTATAATTTTATAATTTGTTTTTATTTATTTCTCAGGTTGTACCTATGTTTAACTTAGAAGTGATTTTAGGCTTAAAATTTGCGCAACAATATTGGCTTTATGAAGCAATCTTTGTCGATTATTTTATAGGTTTTAAGATATGAGTGGTTGTATAAGTCAACTAATGAAAAAAAAATGGACAAAAAATGTAAAATAAGTAATATTTAAGTTTGACAAATAATTAATGAAAAAAAATTTAAAGCCATAAACACTCTCATAACAATATAGAAAATAATAAAATATATTTCGGATAAAACGGTTGACTACTTTCTGAGACCGTGCGTAACAACTTTAAAATGGTTTCGCTTTTATATAATAGTATATATAGATATAGATATAGATATAGATATAGATATAGATATAGATATAGATATAGATATAGATATAGATATAGATATAGATATAGATATAGATATAGATATAGATATAGATATAGATATAGATATAGATATAGATATAGATATAGATATAGATATAGATATAGATATAGATATAGATATAGATATAGATATAGATATAGATATAGATATAGATATAGATATAGATATAGATATAGATATAGATATAGATATAGATATAGATATAGATATAGATATAGATATAGATATAGATATAGATATAGATATAGATATAGATATAGATATAGATATAGATATAGATATAGATATAGATATAGATATAGATATAGATATAGATATAGATATAGATATAGATATAGATATAGATATAGATATAGATATAGATATAGATATAGATATAGATATAGATATAGATATAGATATAGATATAGATATAGATATAGATATAGATATAGATATAGATATAGATATAGATATAGATATAGATATAGATATAGATATAGATATAGATATAGATATAGATATAGATATAGATATAGATATAGATATAGATATAGATATAGATATAGATATAGATATAGATATAGATATAGATATAGATATAGATATAGATATAGATATAGATATAGATATAGATATAGATATAGATATAGATATAGATATAGATATAGATATAGATATAGATATAGATATAGATATAGATATAGATATAGATATAGATATAGATATAGATATAGATATAGATATAGATATAGATATAGATATAGATATAGATATAGATATAGATATAGATATAGATATAGATATAGATATAGATATAGATATAGATATAGATATAGATATAGATATAGATATAGATATAGATATAGATATAGATATAGATATAGATATAGATATAGATATAGATATAGATATAGATATAGATATAGATATAGATATAGATATAGATATAGATATAGATATAGATATAGATATAGATATAGATATAGATATAGATATAGATATAGATATAGATATAGATATAGATATAGATATAGATATAGATATAGATATAGATATAGATATAGATATAGATATAGATATAGATATAGATATAGATATAGATATAGATATAGATATAGATATAGATATAGATATAGATATAGATATAGATATAGATATAGATATAGATATAGATATAGATATAGATATAGATATAGATATAGATATAGATATAGATATAGATATAGATATAGATATAGATATAGATATAGATATAGATATAGATATAGATATAGATATAGATATAGATATAGATATAGATATAGATATAGATATAGATATAGATATAGATATAGATATAGATATAGATATAGATATAGATATAGATATGATATAGATATAGATATAGATATAGATATAGATATAGATATAGATATAGATATAGATATAGATATAGATATAGATATAGATATAGATATAGATATAGATATAGATATAGATATAGATATAGATATAGATATAGATATAGATATAGATATAGATATAGATATAGATATAGATATAGATATAGATATAGATATAGATATAGATATAGATATAGATATAGATATAGATATAGATATAGATATAGATATAGATATAGATATAGATATAGATATAGATATAGATATAGATATAGATATAGATATAGATATAGATATAGATATAGATATAGATATAGATATAGATATAGATATAGATATAGATATAGATATAGATATAGATATAGATATAGATATAGATATAGATATAGATATAGATATAGATATAGATATAGATATAGATATAGATATAGATATAGATATAGATATAGATATAGATATAGATATAGATATAGATATAGATATAGATATAGATATAGATATAGATATAGATATAGATATAGATATAGATATAGATATAGATATAGATATAGATATAGATATAGATATAGATATAGATATAGATATAGATATAGATATAGATATAGATATAGATATAGATATAGATATAGATATAGATATAGATATAGATATAGATATAGATATAGATATAGATATAGATATAGATATAGATATAGATATAGATATAGATATAGATATAGATATAGATATAGATATAGATATAGATATAGATATAGATATAGATATAGATATAGATATAGATATAGATATAGATATAGATATAGATATAGATATAGATATAGATATAGATATAGATATAGATATAGATATAGATATAGATATAGATATAGATATAGATATAGATATAGATATAGATATAGATATAGATATAGATATAGATATAGATATAGATATAGATATAGATATAGATATAGATATAGATATAGATATAGATATAGATATAGATATAGATATAGATATAGATATAGATATAGATATAGATATAGATATAGATATAGATATAGATATAGATATAGATATAGATATAGATATAGATATAGATATAGATATAGATATAGATATAGATATAGATATAGATATAGATATAGATATAGATATAGATATAGATATAGATATAGATATAGATATAGATATAGATATAGATATAGATATAGATATAGATATAGATATAGATATAGATATAGATATAGATATAGATATAGATATAGATATAGATATAGATATAGATATAGATATAGATATAGATATAGATATAGATATAGATATAGATATAGATATAGATATAGATATAGATATAGATATAGATATAGATATAGATATAGATATAGATATAGATATAGATATAGATATAGATATAGATATAGATATAGATATAGATATAGATATAGATATAGATATAGATATAGATATAGATATAGATATAGATATAGATATAGATATAGATATAGATATAGATATAGATATAGATATAGATATAGATATAGATATAGATATAGATATAGATATAGATATAGATATAGATATAGATATAGATATAGATATAGATATAGATATAGATATAGATATAGATATAGATATAGATATAGATATATATATAGATATAGATATAGATATAGATATAGATATAGATATAGATATAGATATAGATATAGATATAGATATAGATATAGATATAGATATAGATATAGATATAGATATAGATATAGATATAGATATAGATATAGATATAGATATAGATATAGATATAGATATAGATATAGATATAGATATAGATATAGATATAGATATAGATATAGATATAGATATAGATATAGATATAGATATAGATATAGATATAGATATAGATATAGATATAGATATAGATATAGATATAGATATAGATATAGATATAGATATAGATATAGATATAGATATAGATATAGATATAGATATAGATATAGATATAGATATAGATATAGATATAGATATAGATATAGATATAGATATAGATATAGATATAGATATAGATATAGATATAGATATAGATATAGATATAGATATAGATATAGATATAGATATAGATATAGATATAGATATAGATATAGATATAGATATAGATATAGATATAGATATAGATATAGATATAGATATAGATATAGATATAGATATAGATATAGATATAGATATAGATATAGATATAGATATAGATATAGATATAGATATAGATATAGATATAGATATAGATATAGATATAGATATAGATATAGATATAGATATAGATATAGATATAGATATAGATATAGATATAGATATAGATATAGATATAGATATAGATATAGATATAGATATAGATATAGATATAGATATAGATATAGATATAGATATAGATATAGATATAGATATAGATATAGATATAGATATAGATATAGATATAGATATAGATATAGATATAGATATAGATATAGATATAGATATAGATATAGATATAGATATAGATATAGATATAGATATAGATATAGATATAGATATAGATATAGATATAGATATAGATATAGATATAGATATAGATATAGATATAGATATAGATATAGATATAGATATAGATATAGATATAGATATAGATATAGATATAGATATAGATATAGATATAGATATAGATATAGATATAGATATAGATATAGATATAGATATAGATATAGATATAGATATAGATATAGATATAGATATAGATATAGATATAGATATAGATATAGATATAGATATAGATATAGATATAGATATAGATATAGATATAGATATAGATATAGATATAGATATAGATATAGATATAGATATAGATATAGATATAGATATAGATATAGATATAGATATAGATATAGATATAGATATAGATATAGATATAGATATAGATATAGATATAGATATAGATATAGATATAGATATAGATATAGATATAGATATAGATATAGATATAGATATAGATATAGATATAGATATAGATATAGATATAGATATAGATATAGATATAGATATAGATATAGATATAGATATAGATATAGATATAGATATAGATATAGATATAGATATAGATATAGATATAGATATAGATATAGATATAGATATAGATATAGATATAGATATAGATATAGATATAGATATAGATATAGATATAGATATAGATATAGATATAGATATAGATATAGATATAGATATAGATATAGATATAGATATAGATATAGATATAGATATAGATATAGATATAGATATAGATATAGATATAGATATAGATATAGATATAGATATAGATATAGATATAGATATAGATATAGATATAGATATAGATATAGATATAGATATAGATATAGATATAGATATAGATATAGATATAGATATAGATATAGATATAGATATAGATATAGATATAGATATAGATATAGATATAGATATAGATATAGATATAGATATAGATATAGATATAGATATAGATATAGATATAGATATAGATATAGATATAGATATAGATATAGATATAGATATAGATATAGATATAGATATAGATATAGATATAGATATAGATATAGATATAGATATAGATATAGATATAGATATAGATATAGATATAGATATAGATATAGATATAGATATAGATATAGATATAGATATAGATATAGATATAGATATAGATATAGATATAGATATAGATATAGATATAGATATAGATATAGATATAGATATAGATATAGATATAGATATAGATATAGATATAGATATAGATATAGATATAGATATAGATATAGATATAGATATAGATATAGATATAGATATAGATATAGATATAGATATAGATATAGATATAGATATAGATATAGATATAGATATAGATATAGATATAGATATAGATATAGATATAGATATAGATATAGATATAGATATAGATATAGATATAGATATAGATATAGATATAGATATAGATATAGATATAGATATAGATATAGATATAGATATAGATATAGATATAGATATAGATATAGATATAGATATAGATATAGATATAGATATAGATATAGATATAGATATAGATATAGATATAGATATAGATATAGATATAGATATAGATATAGATATAGATATAGATATAGATATAGATATAGATATAGATATAGATATAGATATAGATATAGATATAGATATAGATATAGATATAGATATAGATATAGATATAGATATAGATATAGATATAGATATAGATATAGATATAGATATAGATATAGATATAGATATAGATATAGATATAGATATAGATATAGATATAGATATAGATATAGATATAGATATAGATATAGATATAGATATAGATATAGATATAGATATAGATATAGATATAGATATAGATATAGATATAGATATAGATATAGATATAGATATAGATATAGATATAGATATAGATATAGATATAGATATAGATATAGATATAGATATAGATATAGATATAGATATAGATATAGATATAGATATAGATATAGATATAGATATAGATATAGATATAGATATAGATATAGATATAGATATAGATATAGATATAGATATAGATATAGATATAGATATAGATATAGATATAGATATAGATATAGATATAGATATAGATATAGATATAGATATAGATATAGATATAGATATAGATATAGATATAGATATAGATATAGATATAGATATAGATATAGATATAGATATAGATATAGATATAGATATAGATATAGATATAGATATAGATATAGATATAGATATAGATATAGATATAGATATAGATATAGATATAGATATAGATATAGATATAGATATAGATATAGATATAGATATAGATATAGATATAGATATAGATATAGATATAGATATAGATATAGATATAGATATAGATATAGATATAGATATAGATATAGATATAGATATAGATATAGATATAGATATAGATATAGATATAGATATAGATATAGATATAGATATAGATATAGATATAGATATAGATATAGATATAGATATAGATATAGATATAGATATAGATATAGATATAGATATAGATATAGATATAGATATAGATATAGATATAGATATAGATATAGATATAGATATAGATATAGATATAGATATAGATATAGATATAGATATAGATATAGATATAGATATAGATATAGATATAGATATAGATATAGATATAGATATAGATATAGATATAGATATAGATATAGATATAGATATAGATATAGATATAGATATAGATATAGATATAGATATAGATATAGATATAGATATAGATATAGATATAGATATAGATATAGATATAGATATAGATATAGATATAGATATAGATATAGATATAGATATAGATATAGATATAGATATAGATATAGATATAGATATAGATATAGATATAGATATAGATATAGATATAGATATAGATATAGATATAGATATAGATATAGATATAGATATAGATATAGATATAGATATAGATATAGATATAG